>JBBPCS010000035.1:16771-51874 GCA_037974645.1 Hollardia meadi
GTACCCCCCCCCCCCCCCCCCCCTATATTGAATCCCCTATTTGCAGTCACTGAACTTGACCCCTGTGTGTATAAACCTGGACAATCAATCCCCAAACACAGTTTATTCTAAATACACTTTGCATGCCACAACTCTCTCAAATCCTCTACCCATTACACTGTGCTTGTGGTTATGTGACGGTCTTGCAATTACATTTTAATAATACAAGTTTGCATGCAGACAGCTAATTTTTGTTACAAATGTATTATTTAAAGACGTGATGGTTTGAAAAACACAATCAGACCGATTAGTGTTTCTCGTCGATCACACGTTGACAGATTTATTTGACCGCACCTCAAAGGACGTCCGCAATCTGGCTAAAAGCGTTACCATGTTTACCGTAAAGAACACTGCAAGGAAACTTGATATTGCAATTCGTGGTGGTTGTAGAAAACACCATTATGTTTTCAATCCCCTGGTCATGTTGGTCTAAAAAACGTGG
The DNA here is from genome assembly GCA_037974645.1 of Hollardia meadi. Taxonomy (NCBI): domain Eukaryota; kingdom Metazoa; phylum Chordata; class Actinopteri; order Tetraodontiformes; family Triacanthodidae; genus Hollardia; species Hollardia meadi. The sequence continues at coordinate 17,253 of JBBPCS010000035.1, forward strand.
CTGCACGCTGTAAATAACTCGACCCAAAGGGTAAATATGGACATTTGTTAGACCACGGAGCTCCATTTGCACTATGGGCTCTATGTTACATCAGTTTGTCACAGTTGAGCTCAGTTAAGTGAGACCAGTATATGCTCAGAGGAAAAGTGCTTGTATTCACAAAGTGTTCCAGTTGAGGAGTGCTGCTCTCTGATCTGTTTTTTTTTTTTTTTTTCTTTCTGGTAAGGCATGAGATCACAACATGATATGAACATGTGATCACTCCTACTATGAGGTGCTGTGCAGATGCAAGCTTAAGGCTCAGATTTGTGTTTGGAGCAATATAGTCGTATATATACTATACTATATACTATATTGACTATACGACTATAGTCAATATAGCATATAGTCGTAGTAATGAATGCAGTAGGGGTGTGCGATGTGGATTATAAATCCACATAAATCTTCCGAGCTGATACAGACGTGAGATTATTGCAGATACTGTATGGTTTCATGATACGAATTAGACATACTGTATGCCTGAGGTCATTTAGAAACAGTGTCTTCATTATCCATCGGAGAGCAGAGACAACTTTCTCTGAGAATAACAAATTGAAAGGATCAGTTTTTCAATCGTTTTTGTGGTATTTTATGCCTTTATTTTGTAAGAAGGCAGAGGTGACAGGAAGCCACGAGACTAAGACTATGTTATGAGTTGTGAGATGGTTTTTATTGTGCTTTTTAAACTCCCAAATAATAACTCCAGAACATCAGCCTCAAACATATTTTATCACTGTATATGTAATATTATATTGTAATAATGATGTATGCTATAATATTCTCTTGAACTTTAATTGAGACAATAGATACAACCGGAACGCTGGTTTTTCACAAATTCAGTAAATGAAATACCTGCCTAATAAAAATACTTATTTAATTCCTGTAAATCAGTCCTGCTTAGTAATTTGCAACACTGCCCACAATAACCTAATACAGCCAGAGACATTAACATAACATTAACATTATAGCTAGCTGATTATTAAAGGTAGTGCAAAAATCTTTACCAGACGATAAAAAATGTTATCGTCTCACAATGTATTTCATTATAATGCTCAACCCTTGCCTACAGATATATCGACAGTAATTACAAAGAAAATGAAGCAACCTTCTTGACTTATTGATTTGGGAGATTCCCATGATTTCCGGGATAAAATTTGACTATGGGTCATTAGTCATTCTGATGTTCATTTTCATGCCACGACTAATGTGTCTGCTGTACTTGATGCATCAAAGAGATAAATCATTATCTTCACAAGGCAAATTACCCTTGGATATTTACTAGGATGTTGAAGTTGCAAACAAAGGAAAGGTCAGAGAAGTCAGGCAGACATTGTGAATGTTTAATATTGTGCCCTTTTAGATGATGCCAGACTTGCTTCAGATGTGATCAGTCTAACTGAACTCGAACATCCAGAATGTGTTTGTGGGCTTCATTGTCAGTGTCAGAATTCCACAGTTTCCTTTTTATGGTGTTTATAGCGTAAACGAATGTGGCAGTGAGGCAAATTCTCATGTGTGAAACATCTTAGAAGTTCCCCATCATGCATTTACATTCCATCTTTCCTGCATTAATATTGCATCAGAGTCTACAGCCCCCTCTTTCTCAAATATTATAATGTAGAACTGAAATTGTAACGTATAAATGAAGTTCTCTGCCAGATTATAGTTACACCTGCTGATTATTGAAAAAATAGCACATTTTGATTTTATCTAAACAATTCCCTTGTTGTGCAATAGAGCAATTCTAAGTCACTGTTGCATTAACTGAGTGCGTTTAGTGAGATAAAGGACTTCTACCATGGCTACATCTGCAAGTCGTATTAGATTAAATCAAACTACCATAGCTCACAAGCTATGTAAGAACTGAACCATACATTCCCATCACATGTTTCAAATGCAGCATGAAATAATAAGTTCGCCGAGTCTCCAGAGGCATCATCAAACTTCAAATTGTGTTAAAAAAAAGTGGAGAATCTATTTTGGGCCTACCTTACATCAGACCCCGCTTCATTTTGACCTTTATTCTAGCGATCAGTGAGTAATCTCCAAACTGCACCCTGACACAGGCTTGCGAATACTGCTGCATTGTGCTCTGAAACCAATCCAAGAGCAGATTGACTAAAGACTATAGAACATTTTAACATTCTTGGCCAGGAAGAATCAATCTGCAGCAGTCCACAGGGGGAAAACGCTTAGCTCCACATTTTCAAGGTTCTCGTTGTACCCTTGTTCCTGCATATAAACTGGAATGAGATGACAAACCAGCCGGAGCTGCAAATATGAACAGCTACATGAAACAGACAAGAATCTGCTTGTCAGTCAAGATTTCAGGAGGTGGAAAATGATTGTTGTTCATTGTTTGTATGTCCTATAAAATGAGGAATTGTTTCAAACTGTCGTGACATAGTCTTGGACTGTTTAGTTTCCATCAACGTAACACAACAGCAAAGAGATCCTGTAGATGCTGCTGCAGTCACCAAGGCTTTGTTCCCTCTGAGTCGCGCCAGATCAGATTGATTACTCTTGGCATGCACAATTCATTTGAGTTCATTGTCCTCCCACTCTGCTGTTACTGCTTGTGTGCATAGTTAGTGTGTGTGTGTGTGTGTGTGTGTGTGTGTGTGTGTGTGTGCGTGCGTGTGTGTATGCAAGTATGTGTTGGCACAGCTACAGTTTTGCCCTGGTAGTTACAGTATAGAACAAGTCGTGATTTATTGACCCATGTGCTTATGAAGCTATTAGTCACATCAGTAATGCAGCTTTATGTGTAAATACCGGATGCCTGTGTGTCTTTAAGTGCAGAAATTATTGCACTAATATATAGTATAATGGATTAAATATTTTCATTCATTGTACTGTTGTATGTCTTTATTGTGTATTGTGCATGTGCTTGTGTGTATGTGATTATTTGTTTGCATGCATGTGTGTATGAGTACGGCTGTGTGTGTGTGTGTGTGTGTGTGTGTGTGTGTGTGTGTGTGTGTGTGTGTGTGTGTGTGTGTGAGTGTGTTTATTCTGCTTGTGTCTCTTACGTTTGTTCACATGCAGGGAAGTAACGTGATGGAGGACCAGGATCTCAGAGACATTGGGATCACTGACCCAGGACACAGAAAGAAAATCCTCCATGCGGCACGCAGCTTGCCCAAGGTAGTAAACACCATAACTTAAGCTCAGCACTGAGGAAAGACAGTGACTGACAGTGTCTCAGAATTAAAAGGTCAAAATATCAGCATGTTGATAAAAATAGTAGATGAGCGAAAAAATAGATAAATACAGTAAAGGGGGAAAAAGATTTGGTAATCGTAGATAGATACAAATGCCATTTTTATACTATAGTTTGGGGGTCAAAAGTACATGAAGGTAATAACATTAACTTAGAACTATGCCGCACTATATTGCTATTTAAGTAGTAAATTGAAATGTTTATACAGTTTTAAGGGAAAATGTGTACCGTGTACTGGAGAACGTGATAATAAGGATAGTCTACATTATACTGTATATGTAAATGAGGCTGCACATGGCGGAGAAAAAGAAAGTAAGAAATGCCTGGCAGAGTAAGGAGAACACTTATCTTTTATTCACAGACAAAATGTTGTGAAGCATGCTAATGTAGATGGTAACAAGCTACAGCTATGCAAGTGGCTCTGTAAGGCTCGACTCGGACACAGCATTGCTTCGAGCGAAATGCTAACATCACCATGCTAACAGTGACAATGCTAACACACTGATATTAAACTGTTAGCCCATTGACTGTATAAAGATGGACGACATGGGAGCTCCCTAAAAAGTGAAGCCAAAACATCTGGATCGCCTCCTGGTGGTGGGCTGTAGTATAGGTCATTAACTCCTCCCCCTCAGTGATATCAGGTTGGACATGGACCAAACTAAAAACTCAAAGTACACCTCAAATAAATATTTCCCAAAGATGGATTCTTATCACGCTGATGTATGTTCAAGAGTTAATTTTTCTGATCAGTTTGGTTTTAATTAGTTATTTGATGCCATACAAACGGGCTGAAACGTCATGATTGACAGCTGAGCCCTGCTTGCGATTGGGCAGGAGGGTGTGTGGGCGGGAACTCGATATGATGTTAATCAGCTCCGAATTACATCTCTAGTGCAAGATGGCTGCGCTCGTATCCGGGACATTTTGGCTTCATTTTTGTACAGTGGGAGGAAGTGGAGACGTGTCGTCCATCTTTATTTATGTCTTATCTGGGTTAGCCTGTTAGCATGCTAACAGTCGCTACACAATGGCAGGTATTTGGACATAAACCAAAATGTTGGAAAAACATTTTTGATTTATTTATGATTATTTAAATTAAATTAAATTTAGTCACATGACTAAAAACTGTGGCATCATCCAGCTTTTGTGAGGCAGAATTAACCACCACTGGAAAACAAGAATAAATGCTGTACATCGCTGTTTTAAGACCTTTTCTCACAACACTCACCTGTCTTTCCCTTCACTGCAGGTAAAAGCACTGGGCTGTGATGGCAGCACATCTCTCGCCTCCTGGCTGGATGGCCTCGGCCTGCATGAATATCTGCCCAACTTTCTGTCAAGTGGCTACCGCACACTGGAGTGTGTTAAGAACCTGTGGGAGCTGGAGATTGTCAATGTAAGAGACTGCTCTATTCAGTAAAATTTTTGGCCTCTTTCAGATGATGGCTGAGCAGGAAATTGTTTGGTGACCTAAGCTCTGACAAAGACCCATGCTTGTCGATGGACTCGTGACACATGTTGGACCAGTTCTGACAGAACAGTCTCCTTAATTACAAGATTTGAGGAGTGCGTTTGAGCGCTGATATTACAGAGAGGTGCTTGGTGATGGAAGCATTTGCATAAAACTATAACAGAAACATCACGGAGTAATTAGCAGATAACTAACAGTCAAATCAAGGAGCATTGTGGTAATTGATGACAGGGAACTATATAATTTGGTCTAATCTTTATGGAAACAGTGTAACATTTTATGATAATTTGTAATTACAATGGAGGACTCATTTCTTTTGGGACAAAAGCTGTGGAGGTTATAGAGAAACACATGTACCAGTGTGTTTGAACACGTGTGCAGCTATTAATTTGTCTCTGTGCTCATGTGGTTGTGATTAGACTACAGAGGTGTGTTCCCAAGACAAACCTGAGGGTTTTTTTTTGGTTGAACTTTCACAGTCTGTGATGAGGGATCACAAGTAGCCATTGTTTCACTTGTAGGAGCCACAAGCCAAAATGGTTGAGAACCAGAGTTACAGGAAAACATCTTTCTAATGTGCTAATGTGTTAGCAATGTTAACATGCCATCATCACAAGGTTACATGTTTTGCTGCGATAAACACAAAGACAGCGGTGGCAAAATGGCAGAAACCAGCAACAGCTGCAGCCGCAGGAAAGCAGCAGGCGAACATACTGTATATGCAGTTTATGAGCAGCGGTGTCCAGCAGACTGCAGTACAGAAAGATGGGTGTGAGAGCAGGGCACATTACTTTCAGTGTGCAGAGTAGCAGAACTGCCTCTGAGCATTTTGGCAGAACTCGCTTTCCATTACATTTCCTGCATCCTCTTCAGCATCTTACAGCGAATAGTATCAACCATCAGTGTGATCTACGAGCTGCTTTACATTCCCGTGTAATCCCAAGGCTCTTTATTCCATTTCACACACCTCTTGCATACTGGTCTCACTGGGACTCTGTACACAAGGATAATAAAGCAGCACCAGAAATCCAGAGGACAGACCAGTTGCCTCCTCCGCTTCTGACTCTCGCTGCATAAATAATTGAAGTGTTCAGACAAAGAACCGTGTGAGCCTGTTACGGAATATTTTGTACCAGCGACGTAATTGCAAATGTAACATTAATCACTCGACATCCACCTTTACTGGATGAGCATGAATGTTAATAGCCAATTATGCAAATATACAGTATTAGGATAATGAGTTTTGACTACAAAAAATTAACCCGCGGTCTCTCCTCTGAGGGTTCTGGCCACACAGGATGATACGTATTGCATTTGTAAAAGGTTTAAAGAGACAGAGATAGAGTGAATATCTGAGCTGAACCTGCCGTGTTAAGATCCTGCAATTAAAAAGCAACAACAAAACATTTCAATTGTGGCAAATGAAATGGATTTACGCAATACAGTTATTTGCATGTTAGCTTACTGTCTTGCCCATAAATCCCCAAATGCTTCTCTGTTACTTAAGCACTATGTCCAAAAATGGATCCTGAATTATAGAGTGTCCCGGGGAGGAGACAGCGCTGTACTTTAAGCTTACGGCAAAACAGATTGGGGCTGAATTATTGACGAGAGTCATTTCTGTTTGCCCGTGGATGCCTGCCAGCGAGGGGTGCATGCTACTAACTCTGTGTCAGTGTATTTTGGATGTGTCTCTATTAGCTTAGCCTGGGTAAATTCTTGTGTTTGAGATATTGATGTGACAATGCGCTGGAAAAGTGTGCCTTACATTGTGTCCTGACGCTGGCTTCTCTAGGTTATTAAGATTGGTGCCCTGGGCCACAGGAAGAGGATCATTGCCTCTCTAGCAGAGAGACCCTATGAAGAGGCTCCGACCAAGTCCCGTCGCCTGTCCCCAATTATGGTAAGAGTGCTGATGTGGAAACTGATACAGTTCACATTTAGAGTAGTGCTAGCTCTTCATTAGGCGCCACTGACTTGATGTCTACTCTCAGCATGGTCTGAGAAAGATGTTGTTTTTTTAAAATTTTATTTTAAATGGCTTCATATTTATTTAAATTTGTTGATGGTATAGATAGATGATTACACCCTGTTATTTTTTAAGATGGAAGTTTAACAACGTTGCATGCCTAGCTCTAATTCATCATTATGGATCCTTTTTTTTTTTTGGAAGCAGTGGATATCTAATTTTGGAATGAGATTCTTCAATATCATTATGTTCACAACAGTTAAATACTCAGGGCTGATTTCCCAGGCAGATTAAACTGGGTTAAAAAGAATTGAGAAGCTCCATGGAAGAGGGTCTTTTGTTTAGGATTAAGCTTGGATGTAGACCAGGGAAACCAGCCCATGTAGACAGTGCTGTCAAATCATTAATCCGCGCTGTGCCGTCATGTCTGTACTCTTTTGTGTGACTGTGTGTGTGTGTGTGTGTGTGTGTGTTTATGGCAGTTCCATGACCTCCTGTCCCAGACCACATCTCCCCTCAGTCAGATGGACCCCTACACCAGTCGCTCCATGGACATGCTCCTGCCCTTGGCTGAGTCGGACCGGAGGCGGAGAGGACTTGAACAAGACTGTAGCGTTTCCCTGCGTTCATTTAGCGAGAGGCCACGCTCTGTAGTGAGTTCCACCTTCTCACACTTTGGTCGTCTTCTGGGAGACCACCAAACGCGACCAGCTGCAGAATAGAGGAGGATGCTGTACAGAGTTAGATGTGTTGTTACACATGTCACATTTCACAGATGCAGAGTCCTTCTGGATGCACAACTAAACTAAACTGGTTGAGTTAAATCTTAGTGGGCACAACAACATTAGACTGTAACCAGGGAAAACAGCAAATGAGTAAATCGGGTTGAGCGAGGAGACAATATATATAATGCAATTAGAGATGATATGAATACTGGAATTACCTATACCTACCAATCATACTGTGGTATCTCTTTAATATGTCTGGATACATTAGGCTGTTGTGGACAATGTTGGAAATCAGTGAGCAGGACTGATTTCTGGAAACACGTTTACATTATTTTTGCATCACCATGATTTGTCAGGTATTTTATTATCTTGATTAGCCAAAAAGACACTTTTCTTGTCTGATATTTCATCGATTTAGCCACAATTTCTCAATTGATTTTCCAGAAAATATGTTGTATTATTCTGAGTTCGAGTTTATTATGTGCTCTTAACTAAAACTAACCCAGTCTGGTGCAATGCAACCTATAATGTTCATTTTTTAAAACTAGTTTAGAGATTGATTCAACTCCAAAACGACCCCACAGTTGAATCGCCACCTTTCTAAAACAAATATAAACATCAACTGTTGAATTATTTGACTGTTGTATTAGACGGCATGAATTTTTAGTAAGTAGTATATAACCCAGGGGGGAACTAAAATTCTGAAGCCCAGCACTGCTGCTTCTGGGTGTAAAACTACAATCTAATTACATTTATTTTAGATGTTCTCAAGTTTAGCTAGTTAGCTTAGCTTACGCTCCATTAGGGCTGTTTGATATATGGATGAATTCATAAATTAAATGTCCCAAAATGGATATATATCACAATATGGAACATAATAAATCATGTATTACAAAAATTGAAACTTATGCATTGTGCAATGAACTGTCCCAAGGTTTTGCATTATATCATACTTTAATTAAAATTAGCATAGAGTGATACATTGGATGAATATAATTTAACTGAAAGTTAAAACACAACACTAATGAATTATCACCCTGCGCTACCTTCTATTTTTCAAACTAGTCATAACACAGCTGTTGGCGGTGAAAATTTGTCTCTGAATCTTAGAAATATTTGAATGACTAAATATCCAATCCAGCATCTTTATTCACTGACCTGAATTCAGTTTTTATTAGCTTCCCTGAATTTCTCAGGTTCCTCTTTAAGAACACGGACTAAGAATAACACAGTGATCAAATTTTACCATTTGCTTAAGGTCAGACACACACGCAGTCAAGCAGTCAAGACGGCACGGCTGGTTTCTGACTCGCTGAGGCTAAAGTGAAAACACAGAGGAGCGTCCAAACATAAGGGGAATGTTGCACGACTGCACTGCTCAGGATCCATGATGTCTAGAATCAATACTTATCATTTTTCCTGAACGCTCCGTGGATGTGTGTATTTTTACTCTGACAGGAGATTTATGAAAAAGCCGAGCACAGCCCGCGTTGACCTCGAGGCTCAACCCTGTGAATGAATATTTATGAGCGTACCAGCAGATCAAAAAGGACTTCCATTGAGATGCTGACCAAGCAGACCTCTGTTGTATTCACACTAATGTACTGCAGTCAGAGGTCTTTTACTTCACTTGACTGAGAAACACAAAATTGTCCAAATGCCTACAGGTTGAACAAGTGGAATCTGCTTTTCAACTCTCCGGTAATTCACAGAATACAGTGTTTTACCACTCATTATTGTCTGTTTTGACTGAGGTGTGCATGTGTGAAGAAAAGTATCCTGACACTAGATTTCCACTGCTTTTATAGAAGTATTTCATTTGTTTCATGTCATAAATTGTTTGTGTTTCCCCCCCTTTTTTGTGTGTGTGTGTGTGTGTGTTAACCTTCAGGACAGACACAGCGATCGACACAAAGACTCTCGTTTAAACCTCCGGCCGCCGAGCCACTCTGCTACCTACGCCACGGTGTCCGCCTGGCATCACCAGCCTGAGAAACTCATCCTGGACTCCTGCGGGTACGAGGCAACTGTGAGTCCCCTTTTACCGTCTTCGGCATTGAAGCGGACGTGCGTGACAGGGATATTTTATTCAATTTACTGCATTTAGTGTCTCCATCCTGCACTGCCTTGTCAGCACCAACCTCGAAATTGCATTGTAATTGAATCCAACTGGTATGTTGTGATTCTTTCTCCCAGTACCTAGGATCAATGATAATCAGGGATCTACGAGGGATTGAGTCCACACAAGATGCCTGCGCGAAAATTAGAGTAAGTTACTGAAAAGCTTTAACTATTTTTTTTTCTTGTAATTTAATTTGTACTTAATTAAATTACTGTACATTAATATTTCTGTTATCACATTTATAGTGCATTAAACGCTCTTTTTATTGCAGAAATCAAAGGATTCAAGAAAGGGTCCGGTTGTCATACTGTCCATTACCTATAGAGGGGTCAAGTTCATTGATGCAGCCACAAAGGTAATGGGAAAGTATGACTGTGTGTGTCTGTGCAGGTATATTGATCTGTCCAACGCAAACTTTGCAGTTGAGTCTTTCAGCCTCCATTAGTTAGCACTTCCTTCCTTCCTTCCTCTGTCCATTAGACTATAGTTGCGGAGCATGAGATCAGGAACATTTCGTGCGCTGCTCAGGACCCAGATGACCTCTGCACTTTTGCTTACATTACCAAGGATCTGAAGAGTGGCCACCATTTCTGTCATGTCTTCAGTACTGTGGAAGTGGTGAGTGGTGCAACTCTCTCCTGTTGCAGTGAGAAAAAATCTGAACAAACTAGTCTTGCGTTCATCCTTTTGCTTTGGTTCAATACAAATAGGAGCATATAGTTTCACTGTACAAACATTCTATTCCATAGAAGCCATTGTAGAAACCCTCAAACTTTCATGTATTCTTGAACTTTTTGTAAATTCTTCATTAAATAATGTAGAAACAGCATCTTTTCGCGGGATGTTGTGTATCCCGCAGTTAAAACTGCATGCAGCATCCTGTGGACATTATTTTCTTGATTGGCTTATCAAAAGGCTTGATTGAAGTTCCACCCCTGCTATGCATGGCATTTCCATGTACAGACACAGATTATGTTGCAATTTGTGTCCCAGCTTCTGTAAAGGTCGAAGGCAGCCTTTTATCTTTGGCAGACGGACTGCTGCGGAGCGTCAGTAAACTGCAGGGAAACCGTTTATGAGTTGTAATGATCAAAGTTTCTACAATGCCATATGTATTGAACACGACTGCTCCCTGTGCTGAATGTTGTGCAAAAATTGCTCATATTCAAACGGATAATTGTACCAAGTCATTATCGCAACAATGTGAAAAGCAGTGCTTTTTGTGTGCTGTGTGATGTTTTTTGTGTGAGTCAGAACAAACAAAAAAAACAAGCACTTGCAAACTCAATGAAATAATTCTAAACAAATATTGAAATCAAGAGTCAGAAGTAATTAAAAAAATATATACTTGCAGTAGATTTTTGATAATCTAAACTACCTAGTGAAATTGTTCAAAAGAACTAATGTCAGCTGTCACATTTGTAAAAGCTTTGGGCTTTTACTGACGTCAGTTAGGGAAATTGACATTCTTATTTTCATTCACGCAGACCCAGACCTACGAGATCATCCTAACACTGGGACAGGCATTCGAGGTGGCCTATCAGATGGCAGTCCAGTCCAGGGCGAGACTTTATGTCCCACCTTCATCTCTGCCCTCAGAGGTCATAGAGACCAAAGCCAGCCGTCCTGCCTCTCAGTCGTGGAGCAGCATGCGGAGATCAGCAGTGAGTACCACGCTGCGATGCTTCAAAAAGCATGCTGAACGTGTGAATCTGTGTGTTAATTTGCTCTAATTGTTAAACGGGAGAGCAGAAACACGCCATTGTAACTCAAAAAAAGGTACACAGACCTCATGACCGAATTTTTACCCACCGCTGAATCCCCACTGGGCCACCTACAGAGGAAGATTTGCTGTCTGATAGAAAGCGATGAGTCATTACTTTGCTACTGATTTCATCTCGCCCCCCCCACCCCCCAACTCTGAGTCACTAAAGGGAGATATTCTTTTTGTGCAAATGGGAAAGATGATGAATGGATAGTTTTATTTGTTGCCCACAGGCAGGTATATGTGATTTCCTCTGGGACTTTTCTGAGGGCTCGGTCCTGCTGGTTTGGACCCATCCTCTGCTTCTTCACTGTTGATTGTTTTGGGTAAAATGTCCACGTATACCCTGAGCCTACGCATTGATGCATTGACCTCTCAGGCTGCATATAATGAGCACTCAGTGATCACTGTCACCTGAGAGGGCTGCACAGCTGCGAGCACACGCACTGCTAGACCACATGCTTATGCAGAGACACAAATCACTTTGTTTTACTACCTGCCTGTAAGGATAATATATGGAGTAATCAAAGAGCCGCATAATGACTCTGGCTGGTTCTTTAAGTTTTAAATTAGAAAGGGGAAGAATCCTATCTGCTGCAATTTGTTTTAATGTTGATTTAAATAGAAGCTGTGACATTTAAAAAAAAAAAAAAATTTCCCCAAGGAGAGATCACGACTGCCAGCTTTGGTTATCGTTGCTACATTTGTTGAGCTTTCTGCTGTTGCACGGCACATATGGAGTTTGAAATGAAAACGGCGACAGACTTACTTGGTTCAGACAGTAGTAAACATAAGCAGGCTTCTCATTTCTAGTCGATTTTTCCAGCTGAAAAGCCAACTCACGCTGGCAGATTAGCATGCAAGCTAGCGGTGGCGACAGCTGTGGCTGTAAGCATTATGTTTTCGGGTAGTCGGCCCTACTCTTGTGATATTTCGGGAACACCTTGAGGGGATTTCTTCAAATTTTGCACAAACGTCCACTTGGAATCAAAGATGAACTGATTGGAATTTGGCGGTCAAAGGTCAAGGCCACCATGACCTCACGTGACTCAAGGATTCATTCATGTTAATTATGACAAAATTTCACACAAAGGTCAACTTCACTGTGGCATCATCTGCAAGAAAACACTCTTTTCTGGCCATTATTCAGCACCATAACTCAGGAACAGAGGGGGAGATTGTGAACATATTTCACATTCGGTCGGATACTGAATTGGCGACACTAATCTTGGGTACCCACCTTGAAACTGTGCTGATTAGATCTTCTGTGCTGCTGGGTTGAAAATACGCATGTGGGAAGCATCCGCATTTCCACATTTGAAGCATTGTCGTCCGCCGCAAGCTCATTGGTTCTGCTGATGTTGAGCTTAAGGTGATTGTTGTTGCATCATATGACAAAGCTCCTCTGATCCTCTGCGAAAACAGTCTCTTAATCATTACAGCATGTTTCTCGCTGTAAATTATTCACTGGAATTACACACGTCAATATCGTGATAGAACTTCTATATCGCCAAGAAATACACTTAATGCATTATATTACATTTTTTCAGAGTCTTCACTACATATAGTGGGTCACGTTGGGTCGCCACTGTAGGTAGTCAGCTGGTTAGCTGAGCATGCAACATTTGCAGCTTGGGTTAGTGAAGATAAACAGTGTTTCATAAATTCCTTACAGTCAACTCATGTTTTGTTTGTTTTTTTGAAAGCTTTACAGACATGCTGTGCGTAGTTCAGGCTGCAAAGCTATGATTGGACTGTCTCAATTCTGTGTTTTTAACAAAAATCTATTACAGGAACACAACAATTCCAATAATTTTCTTGAATAATTTGCCTTCTTTAGCTGTAAACAGGTGATGAACTGCTCCTTCTGGATTTCTTCATTGCTCTGTCCCTCTATTCTCTCGTTTTTTATAACATGTCTTTGTTCTTGTCTTCTTGGTCCTCCTGCTTCCCAGGGTGCCCCTCTGCTCGAATGCCGCTGCTGTCACTGTCACACGTGTACTACCCACCGTCCTTCCTTCCTCCCGTTGCACTCTGTTAGCCCTGGAGTCCAGGTCCTTCTCTTTCCTTTCCTCTATTCAACCTGTGATCACCACACATCTGCTTTACACACCAAACCCCCACTCCCCTCTTTGTTTTCATCGTCGTCAGGGTGCCGCAGCGCACTTTGTCTCCTTGTTTTGCATTTCTTTATTTCAACCATAAACGTTCTCCTCATCCTTTTTACTTTCTCATCTCTCATCGTCATCTTACATTTTAGAGTTTGATGCCGTTAGTTGAAAGTTCTGTGGTTTAACACATTCAGAGAAGAGAGGGTTTCCTGATGTGATTTAACTTCTCTATATGAGCTTCTATGAGGACTGTGGCTTCATCGTGCCAGTGAGGGTTTGTAAACAAGATGGTTGAAGTTGTCTCTGTTGGATGGTTTTAAGTGCCCCCTCTCATTTTTTGTGTCTCTCTTTTAAGATGTTTTTCATAAACAAGGACTTTCAAATTTTCAAATGCTTTCCTTGAGATTTTTTTTAGACATTTATAAGTCACATCCAAGCAAATCGGTAGTCAGCATGTGTGATTTTTGACTGCTTATATGATGACAATAGCACCCATGTTTGTACGAGCCACTGGCGTAGAGCACATGTTGCCTTTGAATGACTAATCAGCATATTTTTGAACTCCCAGGGGGTCGTAGCTTTGGTTTACTGCTGCTGTTTACAGGCTGCATTTTGTGTCAGACATCATCCATGTTGTGGATTGAGCCCAGAGTGTCTGTGATTATAACATGATCACTGGACTGTACCTTTAATCCACATGCACGTGTGTGAGCTGAGGACTTGTCAGTGTGGCGCAATGGCCTCCACTGCCGCCCGTCTCACGCCCTCCTCTCGTCCCTCCTTCCTCCCTCCCTCCCCCGGCAGATCGACCCCCTGGAGATGGACGCAGACATGCAGTCCCTGGGCAGCACCACCTGGCTCTTGGACCAGCGGGACTCCAACAGGCGCCCCGTCAGCACCAAGTACGAGACCACCATATTCTGAGGCCGGATCCCCACAGCCGCTCCTCTGCACCCCCTCGTACTTTCCTCTCCCCCTGCATCCAGTTCTCTATTTATTTCTCACTCACACACATACATGCGAGCCCCGTGCCTTCTCACTGTGATGGTAAAGCATCCCTCAGGGCTGCCTACTCCTGCACCCCTCCTTTGACCTGCCCAGCGACCCACACCGACCTCTTTACCCACCATGACAAACACTCCTGCGGCTCTCCCGTGCCTCCCCAACACCCCTGGCAGCCTCTCTCGCCTGTTGCTGCTGCAGCCGATGGCGGAGCCCTGGAACGGATGATCCTGGACTGATGTCATTTTACAGTGGCCCTGCTCTCTCAACCAAACTGCCTCTTCCTCCTCATCCTCCTCTTCCTGACAGCTTGCATCTGCCTCCAAATCCCCGTTAGCTCCCAGAGGTTGCATCTTTATTCTTCTTCTTCTTCTTCTCCTCTTTCAGGACATTTTCATTTAAAAAAAAAGTTGATTCTCCACAGGCAAAACAAGCATGTTCATTTTTATTTTGCTCTGTATCTAGTCTCTACATTGGCTTGATGTAACACGAAGTTTAATTTCCAGAAGTTTAAGTTTGTAATATTGAGTAAACTACTAAGTTGTGTGTAATGCGAAATGGGCCCAGGGTGTTAAACTGTTTAAAAGAAAAGCTAAACTGTTTTGGGAAATGTGCTTTCTCACTGAGAGTTAGATGAAAATATCAAAACCACCCTCACATCTGTGCATAAGTATAAATCTGCAGCCAGCTAAATTAGCTTTAGGTAAAGACTAGGAAAGGGAAAAACGGCTAACTTGGCTATGTCAAAAAGTAACAAGTCATGTAAATATGATAAAACTTAGTTACAGGACTATTTCCTGGTCCTGTGTGTGAAACCCCTGATAGCTCCCAGAGGTTGCACCTTTATTATTCTTCCTGTTTCGGGTCATAAAAAAAAAAGAAAAAAAGATTCTCGACAGACAAAACAAGCATGCTAATTTTTATTTTGCTCTGTATCAAGACATCTACACTGGCCCACTTTTTTCCACTTTGGGTTTTGTATGGATTATACATGTTAAGTAACTTTAGGTGCTGGTCGGTGGATTTTTTTTTTTTACCTTCAGAAAAAGCTACGCTAGCTGTTTTCCCCGTGGTTTGCCCCCTTCCCAGTCTTTGTGCTAAGCTAAGTTAGCCAGCTGCTGGTGGTAGCTTCCTATTTACTGTACGGACGTGTGAGTGGTATCAATGTTGTCTAACTGCCAAAGAAAGCAAATTAACATTTTCGCAAAAACATTGAACAATTCCTTTCACAGGCCCTTCTGATATTGCACAGATTGAAGATTTAGATTTCAAGTCTGTAAAGTATAGTTTGTTTTTTTGTTTATTTTTCCAGCATCACCTTTTGTTCCTAATTTACTGATTTATTTGATTGCTTTGCCTCAATACAGTTATTTTTTTTCTTTTTTTTCTTTCCTCCATCTTTAGCTTGTCCTGTCTTACCAGGCATCTACCACTGTGAGGCACAATGAGGAGGCTGCTTTGCTAGCATGGGATGCAAGACAGACAGATAATTAAAGACAAAACAGCAACATGCAGCAAACAACCTGTTTTTTGTTTTTTCTTACTCATTTGTACAAAACTCATAACACGATGGATCGTTCATGAATCTGTCACTGATGTCTGAACTCAAACGGACCAAGGACTGAACCCTCGCACACACACACAGGAGGACAACTTTCATACACTTTATCGAGGACAACAGCCTTACTTCATTTCGGTTATCTATAATCCACTAAAGCCCCCACTTCTCCCCTCCCGACCTTCCTGAATACTACCGCCACCACCCAACAACTGCACGCCTCCCCCTGCTTCTAAAAGACTAAAAAAAGACAACACTTCTTATTTCCTGGTGTGTTAAATTGACTGTGACGGGCTGGGATGACAATGTTCGTGCGATGGTACAGATTTGTCCAGATGACAATCTTTGCTCTGGCCTTGTACTGCCCTGTCTGCAGCCTCTCAGCATTAATGGTAGCAATGAGAGATTGCAAATCTCAGCATCTTCTACTTGTCCATTAAAAAAAACAACACACTGTTAAAACATGGCACTATCCCTTTTAATACCTTCTTTTTTTCTTATGGTGCAAATTGGACAATTAGTGCATTTGTGATACTTTTTGATAGATGGGGGGCTGACTGAAATACTAAGGTGGAATCATGAAGGATGCCT
Source organism: Hollardia meadi (assembly GCA_037974645.1). Classification (NCBI taxonomy): domain Eukaryota; kingdom Metazoa; phylum Chordata; class Actinopteri; order Tetraodontiformes; family Triacanthodidae; genus Hollardia; species Hollardia meadi. The sequence goes on from JBBPCS010000035.1 coordinate 33,835, forward strand.
ACATTGATACAGCCAGAGGCAAAAAAAGAAGAGACACAACATTACAGGAGCATACTGAGTGTACCGACGTTGGTTCCACATTTCACAATTTTGGCAATCTAAACAAAAACATACTCAACATGATTAAATTTTGACTCAAGTCTATCAATTCACAATTTGGCACACATTTCCCAACATAGCATCTTATTACCACGATAACATGGGTAGGTATCCGTGCTGTTTCACACCAATTCAGAATTAGGCACAGTATGTGCAAAGTATGCCACTTGCAAAGGGAAAAGATTTAATTCCGCTACATTAAAAGAGCCAAATCTAAGTGTTGCTCTGGTGTCGTGTTAATGCGAATGGATTTGTTATGCTGAGAACATGACACAGTTTTGTTTTTTGTTTTTTTTAAAAGAATTTCTCTCCTGCACTGTGATTCAAAAATGCTCATCTTGGAGTGGAAACGTTTCTGTGGGTTCTCCCTTGTGTACGCTACCTACTCTGCGTGCTGTATGCCTTGTTTTTGTCTGTCCTCATGGGAGTTTGGACTGCTACTGTTACATCACTGTCCTTGTTTCTGTGTGCCGCAAAAGAAATGAGATGTTGAACCCCTCTCCAGAAGAGTGTGGCTGCAGACTGACTGTTGAGATGTAGCTGGCCTGTGTGCGGTGCCGTGGCTGTACCACTCTGTTTTGACTGTTAACTGTTAGCTTCCACTGACGATGCATGTTGGCAGTGTTTCGTTTTGTGTGTTTTGTACCGTTTGATGCACTAAGCCTGAGCAGTCTTTGTATGTACTGTAGCAGTGTCTCGTCTCTTCTCACTCATCTGCCGTTTGCTTTTTATGTTCCCTCTCTTCGTTACACGCCAATACAGCGATTCATTTCCACCCATCCACGTTTCCGTTGTCGTCATTCCTCCAACATTTTGTCACGTATGTTCTTCCATTTTGTGTGTCACCAAGACAACCTGCTCTAGTATGAATGCATAATGTAAAAGCATTACACTTTAATGAGCAGCAGCTATTTAAAGCTAAAGTTTTGGTGGCGTGATATGGCAATGCATGTTCCGGTCTTTCTTTTAACATTGGTGTTTTCCTTGTGTAGCTCACCCCAGCGTTCAAGTTCCCGGATACCAAGCTGTGAGTTGAAGGGGAGCAGCCCATGTGAGTGTGTTTGCGTGTGTTGAGTTAGAGGGCAGAGCAGTGGAAAAGAGATAGAGAGAGAAAATGAGAGGTAAGCCTTACGCAACATGCAGGGCCACACAGCACTACTCTGTAAACCCCCTGCTCCTCTACTGCCCCCGATATGAAGCCCAACACACAGATGAAAGGCAAACTGCTGTCAAACATCACTGGCTTAACAGGACCTGTGTATCACTCCTGTCTTGAGAGAGCTCAGAAAGGTCAAGTCTATTTCCTGGCCTCAATGTGACTTTCTGATCTCGTCATGTAGGTACTGTAATGTGTAGCGCACTGTAGACCATTAATGAGCATTTCTATTGATTCAGGTCTATTGGAGATAGTAACTGGGAATTATTAAGGCTAAACACGATAAAGAGAAACGAAACTGTACCAGCATACAATGCTTTGCCCATGTTTGTGGACAGAGTATGGTTTGTGAAAGAAAATGTGATACTGTTTCAAATTTTAAAGCAATATTATATTAATGAAATTAAAATAATACAATGGCAAAAGAATTCCTCTCAAGTCTGTTGTCAGCATTGATTTTGTTTTTTGGTTGAATAGTAAAACACAGAAAGAAGCACTACACCAGCTGTTTTAAATTTAAAATGAAAAAAAAAAAGAGAATGTGATTATTTGTGAATCCTTTAGACATATGCTGAATTGAAAACGGTACAAAGACAATATATTTAATGTTTGACTTAATCCATTTTTCTGAATGTATGCTTATTTTGAATTTAATGCCAGCAACATGTATCAAACAACACGGCACAGGGGCAACAAAAGACTGGTAAAGTTGTAGAATGCCTCAAAAACACCAAACAAATGCTCGGAACGTTCCACAGGTAACCAGGTTCATTGGTAACAGGCGATAGTGTCATGATTGGGCATGAAAGGGGCATCCTCATCGTTCACAAACAAGTATGGGCCGAGGTTCTGGTTTTTATTGATGTGTTACACGGCGTCCCAACTTTTTTGAAATCTGGGTTTTATAACACCATGGTAATTATTGTACAATTATACTCATATGGTTTCCCCTGCAACAGAGATTAGTGGGTGGTGCAACTTCTAATCTCAACGATTAGCCCTACTTTGTGCCTGTCGTGAGTTATATTACAGTGAAGTCACTGGGCTGATTTTGTTCCTGGTGATATTTGAAAAACACCGCTTGTTATTGCTTTGTTGATGGTACTTTCATAATACTCAAAAAGTCTTTTAACCGTTTAGATTGAAAACTTGATAATATATGTGGCATGACATAAAAATATTTTTTAAACCATTTCCAGTTGTGACTCTCTTAAACCAAACGAAAACAGTAGCTGGAGGAAATGACATAGGTCCTTGCTAGGTCTGTACGACAGGTCGAGTTAAGTCTTTTTATTCATATGTTTAGAGGATCTTTCATAACTGTGGAAACACCTTCAAAAGAGCAGGAAGTGTTGTTAAAAAGACCTCATAGGTTTTCAAACAATTTCCAGGAATTTATTGTGCTTAGCCCGGTGACTCAATGCAAGTTTTCTCATCGGTCCTGCTCGGAGCTGTAGCTAAGTCGTTCGACGTTAGAGGACCATATCAGTGGTTTTGCATATTTTAACCCATTTTATGAACCCACATCCCTCATGCTAATCATTCTATAAAGTATACTACAGCGTTTTAGAATTGTTTATATATATTAACTAGCATTCCGGGTATCCACTGGTTGTATTTATGAAAATATGCTAGCTGACTCTTGTTTGAGGAGTATAGATGTTGACTTTTGAAATGTTACACTGCATAATCTGAACATCTCATTTGTAAATGTTATTTTTGAGGTGATGCACTGTAGACTGTTCTTATTAATTTGTGGTTTTAGTGCATTACAACAGAATGATAGTGTCACACTGACAAAAGATAATATACACTTCACTATAAAGGATGATACAACAAGAGTCTGATTTTGACACTGGAAATACTGGAAATAAATGGAGACCAATGGCTTCCTGGAACTGTAGGAATAATACATTAAATCTTGCATGGTGCCTGAGAATGCTTCAAAGCTTCGACAGCTGCTGTGTTAATTGACGACAGTTTTCAAATTCTTCGATTATTTTTTTTTTTAAGAGGAAAGAAACGCTGCGTTGGCTGCACTGAAAAGGAGGCATAAGACTGATGAAGAGCAAGAAATTGCTGGCATTTAATTAGTGTCTAAACCTGCACACATCCAAACCAAGCATCTGCACATGATATGCATAATTACAATAATAGCAAAGTAAATAATGGCTGCACATATTAAGAAAGTACGATAGCTTGTAGTGATCTCATCTGAGTTCATCTAAATCCACATGTATGCATAAATCATCCAGCTGCCACCCACTCGAACCAATTATTTTCTCCGCTTTAAAGATCTGCACCGCCTGGACATTTCACTCCACTCTACTAGTTCTTGTACACTTTTATTCCACTTGTATTCTGGGCAGCCCTGATGAGCAGTTCCTTTCATAATCACTTGCAGCCGGTCGGCACAGGTATCCCAACCGAATGAAAACTTGGCATGCAACTTGAAAAATAAATTGGAACTATTTCTACCACAAACTGAATGGATTACAGACTCTCATTTAGTTTCCGTAATATAACATGTAATGCAAATCATCTGAAACGTATTAGTTGCAATTAACTCATAAAGAGTGAAAAATGGCAAGAAATCAATTTGGTATTTATTTACAAATAAGCACCTGTTTTATACACCGCTCCACTAATACCAACTGTAGAGGAAACATTGAGTATATTTTGAATACATTTGAAACATGATGAGTAAAAAAAAAGAAAAAAGTGCACAGTCTTTGGTAAGTTGCATATAAACATCTGTTAACATAAAGATAAGAAGAAAAACCAGCTACATTTTAAAACTGAGATATTATTTACATTATTAGCATCATCTTTGGTACTTTATGTTTTTCCTGAGGGTGTTTATCTTGAGATGGAGTAAGCTGAGTGAAAACAATATGTTTTCCAGATAACTCATTTAAACACACACAATCAGACTCATACTGATTTTTCTCATTAAAACACTACAAGCTATTTGTTACTTTTGTCCAGGTAAAATAAACTATTATAAAATATAATTAACATTTTGTCTCACACAATTTATGAGGTTTTCTTTATGTTTCGTGCAAACAAATGTGTGGTTAAGATGCAGTAATGTAATTATAATTCAACACCTGCCTCATGCTTTGATTTAGACCTTTTGTTTACCTGAAAAAATATAATAATATCCAAGGTTTTTTCTGCAGACTGTAAATGTATTTCCCTTGAACATTCCCATTCATTGTATTTACACTCTATAGCTACACACTGAATGCCAAATGGCAGATTATGTTAAGGTCACCGGAGGTTGTGTGGGTCGCCCTCAGTCTAGCGTGAGTCCTCGCCAGTCTCGGCCTCTCCTGGTGGGAACAGCAGTTTCCTGAGGATGGGTGCATAGAAGGGACCAAAGACCGTTTGGTTGAAGTGGACGATTCGCCCAAAGGCCGTCCCCAGCTCGGTTAGCTCAGCACTCACCAGCCTGAGGGGGGAGGGCAGCTCTGGACTCCTTTTAGCAGGGCCGCCCTGCAGCATGGCCTGGAGGAAGCCCTGCACCCTTTCTCCTATGTTTGATGGAGGGAGGGATGAGGGGGTGGAGGGAGACAGAAGTCAGCTCTCTGCAGCGGCACACATCTAAGTTTAAAAACATGCATGTGGACAGAGATAACACAAACTGAATGATGCTATAATGCATGTTACTCCTGTTGATTGGTGCATCCCCAACATGTCAGCTCACTATAGATGAAAACATACTACTATATATTAATCAAAATACATTTTGAACAAACCTCGAGTTTTTTCTTTGTCAACCTAAAAAGTCTGAATATTTAAATCTCACCTTTAAATGACGTGAAAACAAACAAGAGGTTATATGGTCTAATTAGCTGTTAAAACCAACAGCTCCAGCAATAAATTCTCTAAAATGTGAACATATAGTTCCCCCCCCCCAATTCTGCTTTAGAGCTGAAACAATTTATCGACTAAAATATTATTCTGTGACTATTTTGATAATCAATAATCTGAGTAATGCGACTCTAGCTTCTCAAATGTGTAGATTTGCAGCTTTACTTTGTCATAATATATTAATAAAAATAAATATATAGCAAGCTGAATATCTTTTGGCTTTGGACTGTTGGATGGAGAAAGCAAGCAACACCTTATTAACTTGGCACCTTAAATCTTATATGTAAATTTATACAATTTCTCCCTCATTTGTGCTTCAATTAATCATTTATCTAGGCCTCTTGTGCTCAGCCTGACCTATGAGAATGCGGACAGGGTTGTTGTGGTTCCACAGCTCAGAAATTTGTCCTTTCAGCATATCCAGGCTCTCCCGAGGCAGCGCTGCTCCTCCCAGGCCCCTCTGAGCTTCAGTCACCTGCTGCAGTACCGTCTCCCCGAGACCCTGCAGCGCACCCTTCAGGTCAGCTTCCCTGCAGCACCAGAAACCAGCATTAAATAAATCACCAGCAGGCTTCATTAGGTGTGTATTAGGTCACAGGCCTATAATTGTATCCAATTATAAGGGGTGTAGAGCATATGAACTTGTGGAGGTCAATAAATAAGGGTCTTTAATAACATCTAGGCCTCAAAAGAGGCTTAGATTAAATAAAATGACATTTTAATAAAGGTGATTAAGGCATTTTATTGCAGCTCAGACCAGAGTGTGAGCAGGCAGCCCACAAGGTGCTGTCCCACATTTATCCACTAATCATGAAGGGGCTTCTATTGAACAGAAAGAATGAGGTCAGCTGGATCCGTTCTGACAAGCTAGTTGGCTCCTGTCACCTCCATTGGTTTCCTTCTCATACAATACCTGTTCCCCATGACAGCCAGTACATGCATCACCAAATCCTCCTCTTACCTGGTGTGACTGCCCTCCAGCAGGGCAGCGACGGACTGCCTGAGTTTACCTACAAACCCTTGCAGAGAGAAAATGGCAGCCCCACACTGAGCGTTGGTCAGGAGCAGCACCGATGCCTCCAGAACCAACATCTGGAGTCGCTGGCCCAGAGCGTCCAGGCGGGCTCGGTCCATCAGCGCAGTCTGTGTGTGAGGTCAGGGTCATGTGTCATTTCCTCATAAATATGAGCCGTTCCAAAACAAAAACAAAAACAAAAAACAACAGCCACAGTACATCTACTTGACAACACTCAAAACAAAAATGCAAATTATGATTTGATTAAAAAAGTATATATATATAAACATATTGAGTCCGCTGTAACATCAAACGCTGTTGCAATTGAGAGTGCATGAAAATGAGTTATCAAGCGAGCAGAGAGGTCTAACCACTTAGAAAAAGCAATTCATAAACAGTTAAAAATAAATGTGGAAAGTAATTAACAGTTGGAATAGCTAATAGTAGTGCATCAACAGATGAAATAGCTAAGAGTAGCCTAAATGGATAAATTGTTAAAATAGATGGCTAAAAGTAATACATAGCTGAAATCTTTTTAGCTAAGTAATGTATAGATTGTTGAGATGGCTTAAATTAATAAATGGCTAAAATTGTTAGCTAAAAGTAATGTATATATCGGTAAAATTGTCTAAAAGTAATGGATAAATGTTTGAAAGTTTCAACTTTTGCCACTAAAACAAATGCAAAACCAAACCACCCAAAACACTGACAGTTCAATTACGTATAACATTATTACAGGCTAACAATCTACTTTATATAATTAATAGTGTTAACTAACATTGATCCATTTGAAACATGATGGGTGATTTTAATGAAGGGTTACTTGAGCTCATTTGACAAGGCTGTGTGGCTGTCAGACAGGTTGGGACCGCTGGTCTGCAATGCTACATGAGCTCTAATGTGCTGTCACATGCTTTGACATGCAGCTGGGCGAGGAGGAAAGTGCAAAGAGACTGAAGATTCCCTGATAATCAATAAAACATCCCTCAGATGAAAGCACGAGTGCTGTGTGAGGTAATTTTGCCGGCTGCTGCTGACCTCAGGGTATTTCTGGTCTTGCGGGTCCCAGTTTAGCAGACGCATGTAGGCCCGGTTGAGGACAGCGGTGGCGCTGACAGAACCTCGGCCGTCAGGACTGGGAGACTCAGACCGATCTCTGATGGCCGACGCCTCTTCTGACGCTGCTGCCTGAAGCCAAGCCGTGGTATTGTCCAAAGAAGCTGAAGAAAAACACATAAAAATACATGACACATAAATAAAAAGCTAAACAGTTACAAATGTCTAACATCTACTCTGATGCCCCTGAATTACCAGAGGAATCACAAGGTGTTTTCAGTGATGCAGACATGGATGTATTTATGTTTTCTTAGGCAGAAAGAAGTGAACAGCAGATTTAAGTCTTCATTTAGGGAGTATGGGGACTAAAAGCACTTAAATTGTCTTTGCAGCACATTTGCTTCATTTCACAGCATCAATTAATGGTGTGTGTATCAAGATTATGAAATTATGCCGACAATTAATGTTACAAAATCTCAAATTATTGTTGATGTAAAGACAAAATATATAGAAAACTATCCTACTTATTAACCACATAAATTAATCTACTTCTAAAAATTGTTTTGGAGGACATGCATCTTTAAGTAAAAAAAAGACTAGACTATTTAGAACCACAGCTAACTGGCTAACTGACGGCTAGCATGTCAGCACCGGGGACACTGTCACTCTGCCGATGACTCCGATTAGCCAGCTGCACTAGAGTTCACTTATTGGCTGTCCAACTCCTCACCCAATTTGTGAGAAAATGAAAGATGAAAAATGGCAGGATGGGGCTTGAGAGCGACAAAGGTTAAAATCAGTTCAATTGAAAAGTGAAATATGCAATTACCATAAATTTCATAATCACAAAGTCACTTTCATCATCCATCAGTCAGGTTAACACCCTTCCTCACCTGGCTGCTTGTCCAGAATCTGTTGGAATTTGGCCCTCTCGTACTGCGCAGCCTGCTGCAGGAGGTGAGGCCTCAGGCTCTGGATGGTGAAGTTAACCATGTCGGTCTTCATCAGGCCCAGGACGTGGAAGATCTCCCTGAGGGAACGGCAGAGGCAATTAGTTTTTGGTGAAGCAGGTTTAGGGATTATTTACGTAAAAATGTAAGCTTGCAAAATGTATTTATGTTAGAACTTCTCAAAACAGAAAAGACAATATAGGTATATTGCACAAAAATAATTAATAATGCAGTACAATCAATAACAAGTCAAAAGAAAACGATGTAAAGATGAATTGAATTGAATGGTATTTAAGATGCTTTGTTTTTGTTAATGTGCACTAATTTAGCTTCTCTTGAGTTTTTGCAGAAGTCAGGAGAAAGAAACGCATGGTAACATTAATTTAAAGTGGAGGAAGCAGGAGTAAACAGGAGGTATGGATGCACAAAAACAACAAAATTACAAGACATTATGCTAATAATGTAGACTATACAACCAAAAAAGAATTTTGTCAGAACATCGGTAAGTGTGTTTTAAAACAATCTCCTGAGTTTTTCAAACTTTGCTGGTTAATTATCTTTTAGTGAAACTGATGGTTACCTCTGTTACTCTAAGTTGTGCTAGTGCTGTGCATGAGAGGCACAAATTTGGGCAAATAAACAAATATGGAGTATTTGCTGTATTTTAGATCTAATGTAATGTGATTTAGCAGTGATATGTATAGAAAATACAGTCGGCTAAAGACCCTGGACTTGTGTAATCATGTGTCAGATAACCTGAGTTTATTTATATACAGTATGCACTGATCAGCCACAACATTAAAACCACTGACAATGAATAACATTGATCATCTCACCACTGTGCAATATTCTGCTGGGGAACTCCCGATCCTGGCATTCATGTAGATGCCAACTGACACAAACCATCCGCCCAAACACCCTTGCAGATCAAGCACACCCCCCACGACAATTATGATCTAGGGAGTGCTGTTGGCATGAGGGGGTTTACTTTGTCTGAAACAATGTTTGGGTGGGTTTTACGGGTCAAAGAACATACACATGCATACCAGAACCCAGGATTTTTCACTAGAACATTGTATTGTAGCCATGATCAATGTCATTCACTTCATCTGTCAGTGGTTTTAATGTTGTGGCTTATCGGTGTATGGTAGACACAAGCTTTTTCTGTAAGGGTGGTGTCAACCTGCCCCTCACCTCAGGAGCTCCACAGGGTCCTTAAGGTTCCTCAGTGCTCTGACCTGTGGGTCACGCACAGGTGCACATAAAGATGCCATGGTGTTTATGATGTATCCTGCCAGTCTGTGGAGATCCAGAGCTCCATGGTCGACCTCCTGCTGGATCAGCTCCATGTCCAGCACCTCGTCCATCTCAGACCTCAGTCTGACGTGACCGGGCAGCAGCAGGGACTGAAGAATCTAACAGGAAGTATAAGGCTGCCTTCAGGGTAGTTTACACACCTTAAGGGTTCATGTGGTTTGGATTTCATAGTTTTAAATCTAATAATGTTATGCATATAAAGTAGATATGAGGACCTGCAAAAAAACCAATCGATGAATTGAAAATATAATCCCAAGTAAAGCTTGATAGATAAATCAACAGGATGACACCACTGGCTTTTTTTTTTTTAGAAATTATGTTTCACCTCTAGATTTTATGTTTTGCTTATTTTCCTGTCAATAGCAGACAGCTCTAATGAAGTCCGACATGACAGACTTTCCCCATCTCTGGCCATGTGTTTATGTTCCTGTGTCTTTTGTACATACTGTATACACTCTTGTTTTGATCTTCCAAGCATATGAGAATGAATGGGAGTCTCAGTAGACCCTCTTGCTCTGCTACCAATGCTTCAGATTTGTTGCCATACACACTTACAGTCTTGACTTCCTGGAGCAGAATGACAGCATGATTGTAGTTTGGAGGATCACTGTTCAGCTGCTCTTGAAGACTGTCCCAAAACGCCCGGTGAACAATCTCCGTCACTCTGCCCTCAAGACTACAAAAGAAAAAACAGTTAAAAACAACACCTCAAAATAGACTTTACTCTTAGTTAATTTTGGAAATAAGAGTAACCAAGGTCACTTTAGAAGTGGCGGAGTGTTTTTCTTGCCTGTCCGTAGGAGGGCTCTTGGGTTTGAAGCAAAAGTCTCTGTTCACCACTATCTCATGCGCAAGGCTTAGGTTGGAAACACAGTTTTGCAGCTCCATCAGACTGGATAATGAGGCAGTGGGTGGGCTCCCTGACACCACAGACAGGACACACACACACCCGCCCACAAATAATTAAAACTGAAATGGAGGTAATAATTCAGTTACTGATGCTCCCTGAACGTGCCTGAAAACAGTAACTGCCATAATAAAGCTTCATACCCATAGGAGAGTCAAGTTTTTTCAGACAGGGAAGGTCAGCGGGGGAGTCGTCAGCAGCCTCGTCTCTTTGATTTGGCATCTTGGCAACAGTCTGGACATTTAAATTTACTTAGTAAATTGTTGGTTGGTGAAACTGGTCATTTTGTTCCTTGTTATAACAATGTGTAAATTAAAAATATTAAGAGCTGCAATTATTAGTTGATTAAGCAATTACTTAATTGACAGAACATTAATCTGAAACGGTTTTGATCATTGATTGTTTTGGTTGGTGTCAAAAAATAATGCAAAACATATGTTAGTTCGAGCTTTTCAGATGTGAAGATTTGCTGCTTTTCTTTGTTAATATATGAAAGTAAACTGAATATCTTTGGGTTTTTAAACTGTTGATCAAATGAAACAAGAAATATTACATCTCACTAGCAGCTTTTTTCCCCCTGGCATTTTATGAGATGAAATAATCCACAATCAACAAACAAAAAAAAAAAAAAATGTTGCAGCTCTAAAACAATAAAAATGTACCATCATGGCAAACAAGCAGTGGTGGAGTACGCCAATGTTTTACAGTAATAACAATGCAACTGGGTAGAAATACTCTGTTACGAATAAAAGTCCTGCATTCAAAGTTTTGCGTCAAAATGTAAATGGTGCCACCATAATTATTGATGTACTTGGGTGTAAAGGTGGGGCTAATTTTAATATATTTATAAACTCTTTCCCAGTCTTTTGTTTTCCCCTGTTCCAACTTGTTTAAAATGTGTTGCTGGTATCAAATTCAGAGTAAGCATATAACTATATATATAATCAATTAAGCTAATTAGGTCAAACATTAAATATATTGTCTTTGTACTCAAAAAGGATCACCAAATTTTCACATTCTGTTTTATGTTTTATAAAACTTTTTGGGGAAATGGGGTTGAATTAGAATCTAAATCTGTAAAGTAACGTTAAATAAAGTTACTAATTAGTATAAATTTGGTGCCTCGCGTAATGGAGCAGAAATATAAAGTATAAACAACAACGTAAAATTACAACGTAACGATACCAAGACACGTTTTGCAACTTACCCGTTGTAGGTATTTCGGTAAATTTATTAAGATAAAAATGTAAACTTGCTAACTGAAACACAAAATGTACTGTAGCTGACAGTTATGCAGCTACCGTTTAAACGCTATAAAGCTACAGTAACAGCAATACCGTGACCGTTCAAGTTTAAACCTGGACGTAACCACTCTAGTCTAGTTGCGGGGGGAGTTTAAAATCGACAGACTTTATCTTTTTAACACGAACATGTGCGACCTTTAACTTAAACCTGTGCGACTGTGTAATGATAAAAAAACATGAATAGAAACGCATGTAATTGACGACTTTTATTAATGTCTTCATTAAAAGCGGAAAACGACGGCTGTTACTTTTGGTTTGGTCCAGTCTCAAATCAAAACAGTGGGCGTGAGTCAGTACTGTATGTGTCTACCTCGACTCCTCTCCGCCCCTCTGACTGTAGTACAGCAACAAACACCATAGCGTGCCGCTGCGCATAAAAACAAACTCACCCTACCTGTTCCTTGTTTGTTACCTCCATTGTAGTTCAGTGGAAACAAAATAGAAAGTGACCGGTGTATTTGTATAAATGGTCCATTGTTTGAGACATACAGCTAGAAATGTCCTGTTTCCTATAAACCAGGGACTTCGAGAAGGAAGAGATCTGCAATAAAACTGCTGCACAGACAACAAACAGTAAACACAAACACATGGAATAGACTCTAAAGCCCCTAAATAAATACTATTTTTTCAACAATATACTTTTGTTGATATGTGTGTACTACAAGTATCTATGATTTTAGCAGCTCTGTGCATCAGTTTCACACTTGAGTTGTCTGTGAAAAAAAAAATCTCTGAAAATAAAAGCACTTTGAAGACATCCTCTCTTTAAAACAACATTGTCAGATGATCTGTATTTGTTTGTATAAGTTTTAAAATTGATTTTCTTGTTTGTTGTTTTATATACATTTTTTCTTTTTTGCTTTGATTTTTCCTTTCAGCCTACTTTCTGCTTTTTGAGACAAATCCAACAATGTGCCGCTTTGATATCGAACTATAAATTATAAACGATTGTTAAGTTTGCTACAAATCAGGAACTTTTAATGCCTCAGGAGGCACTGGCTGAGACAGTGATACACTCTACTACAAATTCAAGGAGGAAATAGTGAACACAATAAAAAGAGATGCACATAAAACAAAGCATAACAATGTGATGCATGACAGTATGTGATCTCAAAGAACTGTAATATTGTCTCCAAAACATTCAAAAATTGACTTACTTTGACTTTGATATGTCCCAAGACAGAACTTTATTGCAAATTATTTATAATTGCAAATTGTTGTGTAACAAACTGTTCTGATAAATACAAGCATTTGACAAAGCCTTATCTAAAAAAAAGTTGACCTTCCATCACAGCCACAAACACATATAGATATGGTCATATTTTCATTAGAAATAATAAAATAAAAAAACATCAAAAAACAACTCCCAGGCCATGACATTTATACATTTGCATATTTAAAAAAATCATTAAATTTTTGTTTTAAAATAACAAGGATAACTTAAAAAATGACAGTCTCACACGTTGTTTCATTCTTTTTCCTCACTTGAGCTGCTATGTACATAATAGCTGTTTGCACTGCTGCACAAATGCCGCTCTCACTTTTCGTGAAGTATCTGATAACACTAAAGCGAACACAAAGGAAAAATAAGTGCCAAAAAGCAGGGCAGCTTAGCCGAATAGTTCCTTGGAAAACATAAGTCTCCTCCTATGAAACTAAGACAAGAAATCAATGCAATATTTTAGTAATCATTCTGAATAAGTGGCAAAAAAAAAATCATTTGCAAGCAGTTTAAATCTACAGGAGAAAACCGGCGAGTTCCTCATGAAAAGGAAATCAATGTCAGAAAGAAAGAAGCTGCTTAAAAGGTTTCTCTGCATTCAATCTTTGTATTCAGAGCTGGGACAGTCTAATTGTGAGAAAACGCAAAGGAGCATCTACTGAATGAAAATGAGCAAATTAATGACTCCAATCTTCTGTTCCCAGCCCCAAAGACAGACGTTTCTCTTCCATTCACACAGTAACAAAACTGTACAAAAAAAAAACATTTCTAATGTAATAATGATAAATTCAGACTTCACTCAATTCACTTCATTAACAACAGTGCTGTAGTATGACTCAACTGAACAGGAAGTGCAGTTTTTCCTTTAAACTTCTATTGGGTTTTTTTCTCAGGCCAAATCTGAGACCCAATTTACACCTGCGATTATCATGTAATCCATATCTAGATGTATTATCTGGATAATGGCATTTGATAAAAGGCCTTCGCCTCAACGGCTGGTATTGAGCGCTCTTGTTATCTCAATTTTGCCCGCATTATGATCAGATCTTAATTTGCAAAATAGGTACACAACACAGAATGTCGCAGGTCAGGGAAAGCGATGCTGCTGTATGGGCTTCACTGACTTCTCCTTTGCAGAGGAAAACAGATTTCAGGTGACATGACATATAGATCTTTCCAAGTGCTGGGCATTTTGTTTTTTCTTTTTCAAAAAATGTGGCCAAACTGGAGTGTCCCGGTGGAAAGGGGCTAGGGGCTGACCATAAACTGCAAAATCCTTTGCTGCACGTCGTTCCCCACCTCTCTTTCCCCTCATTTCCTCTCATCTCTCTACTGCTGACTCCTTCAAGGAAAAAAAAACCTAGTATGGATGGAATTTATTCTTGGCTGAGATCTGACAACAGTATAAGCCAGAAAACAACCAAATCGGGTCTGGTGGTTCTGATAGCGGTATGATTGCAATGTAGTCTTGGAACCTGACCAATCTGTGACCTGATGTTTTATTTGCTCTGGAAGATGCGTCCGGTACACCCCCCCACCCTGTTCATACAGATTTCCTTCAGTCCCGGGTGTGATACGAACCAATTAGTATGGCTGTGAGAGGAAGGAAGGAAAGCGGCAGCAAGGAAAAACAGCATGAAGAGCGTGTACATCTAACTCGGGGCATTAAGGGTTTATTTCGACCAAATCAGGTCCATCTCTGTAGGGATAGTTTCCATTACGTCAGACATGGGTGCCAGCGAAAGTGAGATTCTCTATCAAAGGATCCAGTCAAATTAGTGGGGATAAGCTGAGATCATAGTGCAGTCAGTCTGTGTTGTCGGTGCTACACTCTGCTATTCTTTCACTCGCTCGCTCGCACGCACGCACGCACGCACTACAGACGCAGTGAGAACAATGCACAACACACAAACACCCTTTCCTGCTAAGAGTCTTTTAGCATGTTGATGCGTGCAAAGATCTTGAGAGCAGGTCCCAGTTTAATGTTCATGGTGCTCATGAGGTGGTCCTCCTTTAACAGGAGCAAGGCCTGTCCATCAATCTCCTGAGAGCGAAACTCGTCTGCTATCTCCTGACAACCTGCATGAGGAGCAAAGGAAGAAGTACAATTTGCAGTTAGCCACATTTAAAACAGGATTCATAAGCAAAAGGAGTCGATATGAGATGTTTTACGAGTGTGTTTCCTGAACAAACGGGTCCTGTGTTTACTCCTCTGACCTGGCAGTGATCTGATGAACTCATAAACTTCTTCCACATTCCACTTGGTGGGGTCGTTGGGTAAGAAGCGCTGACTGAGTGAAGGTGCATCCCTTTCAGAGCAGCCCTCCTGGTCCGAGGCCCTGCTCGGATGCCGGTGGACGGGGACCTGAGCTGGGACCGGAGCAGGGGCCAGGGGTCCCGAGCTGGCTGCCGACAGGGGAGATGGTGGCTCTTCGTAGCTGGACATGTCCGAACACGGGCTGGACTCCTCCTGACTGGGCTGCGAGGCATGTGGTGAGGATACAGAACCGCCCTGAGTCTGCAGCGGTGAGGGGGATAGCTTCTGAAAAGGCAAACAGGCAGGCAATGACGTCAAGGCTGGGCACTTGAGAAATGAACGTCTCATCAGTAAAACACTGCTGGGACATACTGTTTGACACATCAAAGATTAACAGTGTAATAAGTAAGATTTATACTGGACAATTGCTTTAAATGAGTATAATACACCTGCAGAGAGTTGATAGGGTTGTTGGATCAATACCAATGCCTTGAAAATTAATTTGTCAGGTGCTGAACCCTCTGGATTATAAAACTCAGTTCCTGGTCCAAACTTGAAACAAAAGCACCCCCCACTGGAGGGTCCATGCTCAACCCTTGAGGTATTACATAACTCAAAACATTTTGGCTATAAAACCTAAAAATATTGTTCTTGAACCAAAATATATATATATTTTTAAACATTAAAATATTGTTATATACTGTAAAAGCTGTACATTTCTGTAGAATTTCTTCCATCATTATCTTAATGACTTGTCTCCATTGTAAAATTACAGGTTTTGGACAATTTTAAAGCTCTCTTCATACCTGCCGTCTTGAGTATTCCAGTCACAAATGGACAGCTCCAAGTACAGGTGTGATTGCACCCAAGATACCACATTCTGAGGTGGTCTGGGCCGCATATGACCACATTCTTTTATCAGTGTGCATGCAAAGTGTCCTTCACTGACGTCCTCTGCATAAGCAGGAGTACATGCTCATTTGTGGGCCAACGGCATGATATGAAAGGGACAGTTCAACCCAAAATCAAAAATACATGTTTTTACTCTTACCTGCAGTGCCATTTATCCATTTAGATGTTAGATGTTTTGGTTTGTATTGCAGAGTTTTGGAGATATTGGCTGTAGAGATGTCTGCCTTCTCTGGAATATAATGGAACTAGAGGGCACTAAAATATATTTGAAAAACTCAACAGCAATCTTTTTCCAGAAATTATGACCCGGTTACTCAAGATAATCCACAGACCTTGTTGTGAGCAGTTTCATTTAGGAACTATTTTCTTCTTTCTAGTCAAGAATGAGATTCTTGTGCTTGTGACGTAAAGTAAACATTGAAAGCATCCTGCTTGGCTGAGCTGTAACGCTAGCTAGCTCAGTTAGCTAGCCCAGTTAGCTAGCTTCTTGTCGATGAGTCAATGCTAGCTTCCTTCTGTGCAGTGATACAGAAAGAAAATCCTTCCTACATGAAACTTCTCACAACAAGGTCTGTGGATTATCTTGAGTAACCAGGTCATGATTTCTGGAAAGAGACTTTGCTGTTGAGTTTTTTTTAAAAGCACCACAAGCAAAGTGCCATCGAGTTCCATTATATTCCAGAGAGGGCAGACATCTCTATAGCCAATATCTCCAAAACTCAGGAACTCACAACAAAACAATATAGATGGATAAAAAGCACTACAGGTAAGAGAAAAAAAATGTATTTTTGATTTTGGGGTGAATTGTCCCTTTAAAGTGCAAAAAAAGAAGAAACAGGCAAAATGGATTCTTGTAGATGGAGTACATAAGAAACAAGCTGTCTGATGTCTGCCGGCTGTTCTGCCTGAACTCTCAGTGATATACGTTTTGATTCCATGATTTAGTTTCTTTATGGCCAGATAGCTTTACTTGTTGCTGATGTAACCGCTAATGGCTGCTAACAATACCTACTGTTAGCAGCTAGTAAGCTCAGTGAGCTGTGCAGTAAATACTAAAGAAACATTAAATTCATCAAATTCAGGTTAAAAACATCAATGCATTTGGTCTTTGCAAACAAAAATTACGTATGTGTCTGCATATATTAGGTAGAAATGACATCCCATCACAAGTGGTCAATACCACGTACAGTATGTTGATGCCAGGTGTGAACTGACGTACTTAGAGCTGTATAGTTGTGATTGGATCACCCAAAACGATAAGTAGCAAATCCAAAAACGATAACTGGCAAATCAGATAAGTAGCAAAAACATCCAGCAAATCCACATCTACAGTCAGGTACATAAGTATTTGGACAGTGACACAATTTTTGTAATTTTGCCTCCATACACCACCACAATGGATTTGAAAAGAAGCAATCAAGACGTGATTGAAGTGTAGACTTTCAGCTTTAATTCAAGGGGTTCAACAAAAGTATCGCATTAACCTTTTAGGAATTACAGCCATTTTCCTCCATTTTCAGAGGCTCAAAAATAACTGGACAATTGACTGACAAGCAGTTTCATGGCCAGGTGTGGCATTCCCTCGTTATTTCATGACAAATTAAGGAGATAAAAGGTCTGGAGTTAATTCCAAGTGTTTAACCCGCATTTGGTAGCTGTTCAGGGGAACTCTCAATATGAGGTCCAGAGAGGTGTTGATGCAAGTGAAGGAGGCCATCATTAGGCTCAAAAAACAAAATAAATCCATCAGAGAGATAGCAAAAATATTAGGAGTGGCCAAAGCAACAATTTGGTACATTTTTAAAAGGAAGGAATCCACTGACAAGCTCAGCAACACCAAAAGGCCTGGAAGACCATGAAAGACAACTAAAGTGGATGATCACAGAATTCTGTCCTTGGTGAAGAAAAACCCCTTCACAACATCCAGCCAAGTCAAGAACACTCTCGAGGAGGTAGGTGTATCATTGTC
>JBBPCS010000036.1:1338-24182 GCA_037974645.1 Hollardia meadi
TGTGTGTGTGTGTGTGTGTGTGTGTGTGTGTGTGTGTGTGTGTGTGTGTGTGTGTGTGTGTGTGAGAGAGAGAGAGTCTTGACAGGTTCACTGCATGTGTCAGACCAAGGCTGTATCGATCTCTCCGTAGGATCTTCCTCCTCTGCAAGTCAATCCCTTTACTTGATGTTATGTCATGTGTAATTGCATGTTATATTGAGCCTGTCCCTGTTTTAACCCTGTAAAATGTGTGTGTGTGTTTTGGGGGGTGGCTGCTTTATTGAACAGTAATAACAGGTTAGGGCCAATGACACAGAAACATTCCCTCTCCATAGACTGACAGTGCAGAACTGATTTTCCTGTTTGTCACGCATGGGGATTGTCAGGATGCATTAGCTGACTGCGGCAGCCTACGTTTCAGCCTGTCAAAGTTTGTGCAGATAAACACGTGCATGTGTAGACTCCTGTGTCATTGGCTTATGCACATGTGAGCACTGGGACTGTGGCAGGATTTAAAAACAAAACAAAACTACACAGCAGTGCAACAGAGTGCTGTTTGATGATATTGTGAAACTGGAGATTTTAATGTGAATTTGTATTTTCTCTGGGAAAACCATATCAAAGCAATTTGTCAAGGAAATCTGAAGCAAAGCGTGAAATAATATTTTCATTTTCCGTTAGCTTTGTAGCCCATCGACTGGAATATTCAACTTGTTTAGAGATTATTGATTATTTAGAGATTATTAGAGATTATTATACAGTGTTTAAAAAAGGACTATAGTTCAAAAGTGCTGTGATAGACAAATGCAGATAATATGACCCCGTTCAGACAATAGGATATTGTTAATATCAATGATAAAGACAGTTGTGGGTGCACAGAATAAATCTCAGGGGTCCCAAAATGATTTTCAGGATAGGAAACCACAAAAAACATATTGAGGCAAAAGTATATATCATATCATATCAATATAATTTTATTTTTTAGACCTTTTCCTCATCTTTATCTTTTGCGAATAACTAGATGTTTTAACCTTGATGATTGTTTAAACATTATTCAGATAAACCAATTTTTTAAGGAATGACTCACTATTTGGTTGAACTTGTATCTGTACGTCAAGTCCACAGTAAACGTGTTTGTTTCAGGGGGACACAAACCCAAAAGGTGGGAACCACTGCTCTACTGCAACTGAATAAAACATTCAAAACATACAGTACACTAGCCACACTATTGTCAACTTCAGCAGCTGGTTCTTATTTCTCTTGCCTGGACACAAACAGAACAAACACAGTTTCACACTTCAACTTTGTCGCATTTTTGCTACAGACACAGTGGGGCTCCATAATTAATCTGTGACTTTAATGTCTGCCATAAATAATGACACAATGAAAATTGAAATATTAAATTTCACATGCATTGCTAACTGTAGTTAAGATGACAAGTATGCAGTAAAAAATGTGTTTATTATTGAAATAATACTACTACATACTCATTTGTAATGGCGCCTCTGAATGCTACAGGGCAGACAGTGGTTTTAAACAGGATACAACAAAGTGTAGCAGCTACTTCAACAAAAGAACATCATGAAAGTAAATTACTTTGGTAATGTTATATGCTTTTTAGCATTTAGTGTTGTTGACAAACATGATTACCATATATTAAAGGCTGTACAAATCTTTGTTTTTAACCATGCTAGCAGCATGGCTCTTGGGATGGCAATTAGTCAGTCAGTCATTTGGCCGGTCCACCACTTTGGTCCTTTGAGTTTTGTGCTAATTAGCAAATGCCAGCATGCTAACGTGCTAATCTAGGGTGGTGAATATGGTAAATATTATGCAAATATAAAATAAAATAATGGTCCTTTTTAAATGAGCATGTCACATTTAGTAATGAGACATCTTTGTGTCATACATTTGATGAAAGCAATTTGTCAGGTGTTTTGTATCATTAAAAATGCATTCTCATGCTCATCCTCTTCCTTGTTTAGCTTTACTGCCTTTTTGATAGACTGGGACTTTTACTAAAAATTTACACTCTCTGGATGTCCTTCACTTTTCTGGTCTTTAAACAAGCTAGTTTACCCTCATGATTTCCTCCTTCTCTATATAGCTCTCTTCCTCTGCATTGTCTGATGGCTTACATTATATACTGTAGTATAGCCTGGTCAAATGTACAATAGTGTACTCCCCTTCATACTGGAAATGTATTTGTGACTAGAATTTCACCTGTGAATACAAAAATGATGCAGTGTTGTTGAAATTTAAACTGATTCATGCACTGACATATGTACCTACTGTACAAGAGATACCAGCGATACAACAACTTCCTGGTCTGGAATTTACGTAATGTTTAAGTGCACTCTTTACAGTGTTTACAGTAATTGCCCCCAGAGAAGCGCATATTAAAAAGTTACACCTTAAAGAACAAATGACCCAGTGGAGGTACTGTGCCTGCTGCTCTTGTGCACTTACTAACATAAATGCTACCATGAACTGCCTGTATCATAAAGTAACTCTGCCCTTTATAGTCAATGAGTAATAATTGTATGAGTAGTCGAAG
The DNA here is from genome assembly GCA_037974645.1 of Hollardia meadi. Lineage (NCBI taxonomy): Eukaryota > Metazoa > Chordata > Actinopteri > Tetraodontiformes > Triacanthodidae > Hollardia > Hollardia meadi. The sequence goes on from JBBPCS010000036.1 coordinate 3,875, forward strand.
TAATTAAAAAAAAAAAGTGACAAAAGTATATCAATACAAAAGTGGACTCCAGTTGCGTTAATAGGTGGGTGTTTTACTAATATGAAGGCTATATTGTAGAGATGTGAGATGTAACCTTGTAAAACCAATCTTTTAGTTTAAAACTGATGCTTTTATGTGTTATGCTAAATGTTAAACCTCTCAAGGGTAAGTTGCCAAAATGTATTCTTTCAAAGGAGATGTTATTGTTTACTGTAAAATAATTAATGTAAAAATGCTTAATTTATAAACACTGGATATGTCCATTTTACTTGATACTGCAATGTCTGCTGATTGATTTCTAAATTCATGGCCTAAGGTCGAAGGAGTGAATTTCAGCATAGTCCCTTGATACATTTACACATGTCGTCCAGTGGTCATGGAGCATACAGATCCTTTCTTTGTAAATATCGGTGTCTTGGACCTCCAGAAAGTGATCAACAGCAGCGATAATGTCATCATCACTGTTAAAATAGCAAATACTGAGCTCCTCCTTCATCCTGGGTAACTGGCACTTTGGTCATTTGGAGTTAATTGTGGATAACTGCATGCACACGTTTGTGGGAGAAACCCAGCTCTGTGGCAATTCCACCATGTCAATGGTCTGTGTGGTGACAGTGACCAGGTCATCTTCCAGGCTCCCTCTGCCACGTTTGAATTCAGCAGCCCACTTCTTCACCGTGCTGTAAGAGGGGGCTCCCTCCCCTGGTGTTGCCACCATGTCCTCCTGGACCTCCTTGGGTGATAAGACCATGAGACCGAGGTAGCAGATGACTGCGCAAAGGCAGATGCTGTCCAGGTTCTCAGACAGTACTAACTGGAATTCTGCATTCAATTATGCAAAACAGAAATACCACAAAACTATTAACTTTAAACTTTCTGCATAATCACTCAAAGAGTTGAACTGCATATTCATGGAACAAGAGCTGTATAACTTACCTTCTTTTGCCTGAGGCCACAAACTTTGGGGATAGACTGAACAGGGTTTGTCATGCTGCTGGTTTCTACTTGAAAGCCTGGTAGAGGTGACAAATCAGACCTAAAACACCTAAAGAAACATCAATGTTTGTGGATCCAGATCATGTACCATATAGCTGAGACTGATCTGTTGAATGATCAATGATGGTACAGAGCCTCTATATACAGCTGTGATGTGAGAGTGTTACTGAGTACACAATTTTTATTTCTCTTTGATCTCCTCTGTTCTGTGACTGTTTTGGTTCTTGGTCTGATCTCGTCATTGAGTGGCCAAGCAGCAGCAGCCAGGCGAGAGAGGCATCTGCACAATTACCTTTTCTTTTGTTTCTGCTCTCTCACTCTTTGTATCTTGCATTAATATGGCTAATCAGACATAATGAGTAGAAATAATGATCACTCACACACCTAACTGCATTCAGAGAGATTCATTCAAACACAAAATGATTTAATGACTCACATTAACAGTTTAACGGCCAATGCATACAAAGCTAACATTAAACCAGCAAATACATGTGAGCTCAGGCAACTGCAGGCTGTGCATGAGCCAGAGCCGAGTGTACATTTAGTCCATTCGCTCTGCTTTTTCCTCACCGCTCCAACTCTGTTCTCCATGATGGACGGGCTCTCCGCTCAGCACACTCAGGACTGTATTTCTGAATGATTTCTGCTGCCTATTGATGCTTCTGCAAATAGAAGTGAATGATTGCCTCCATCTTTGTGAAAGAGTGAACAGACCTTGGTGCTTGTCTAGACATGAGTGCTTTGTTGCTGGTGCACCATGTAAGGCTTTCTGTGCTATCCATCCTTCCATCCAGCTCACGGTTGAGTTTCAAAACATCAACCATGAGCTGGGAGGAAATTTGTTGGTTTGAGGGCACTGTTGAGTCCTATAACACCCTAATCTCATAGAACAAAAACAGTTGTTTTATTTTTTTTTCCTGCCGTGCTCACATACACTCGCACGACCTCATCAGATTGGGACAAACTAGGCTGTCAGGAGGCCAGAAGATGTACAGAGCAGTCACAGAGGAAGCAGATGGAAGAGAGAGATAGAGGGAAAAAACAAATACACGCAACCACACACTTGCATATTACAAGAGCACATCTTTTGTATGGCCTGATGGCAGCACAGTTGGTGTTGGACAGACGACCGTATCTCAGTGTTTTAACCCTCTTCTCACCTTTATGTCTCTACTCGAGTCATGTTGCAGCACTTCAGTCACTGTGTTTTTGTGTATACTTCACTAAGTCAGCGAAGACCCAAATGCACCATTTGTCAGCTATTTTCCCAACAGCTACAAATAAACCATATGGTAGCTGTGACTCCCGACGGTCCACATACATGCTCGCATGCAACTAACAGATGGAGGGAATTTTCTGATTGGCAGGTGGGTGGTCCAGTGGCTGTGGGTTATGGTGCGTGTCAGAAGGTGACAGACGGTGGTATGTCGGCCACTCGAGGCACCCATCAACATTAGCTCGACGGTGTGTGTCGTCCCAGTGGGGATTAACCCCTGTTTATTATTTTTCCAATTAGTTCTCACTTTTGGCTTGTTAGTGTTGTCTTGTATTCTTACACACACACACACACGCACGCACGCACGCACCCACGCACGCACGCACGCACGCACGCACGCACGCACACACACACACACACACACACACACACACACACACAGGGAATTGACACACATTAGTATTTTAAAGGTTATATGCAGTCACAAAGGCTCACCTACGCACTTCCCACATAATTCGCTTTTCAAATATTTGGTTCTGCTTTCGGCCCACTGCTTTATGACTTTTTGTAATAGTTACACAAGCTTTGGTGCATGCACTACTCCTATTCTAAATTCATAAAAGGAATATAATGTACTGTATCAGATGAATAAACAGGACTCGTATGCCATCAGGGCACAAAACAAAATCCTGGAAAAATCTATAATTAGAATGTAAACATAAGCAAATATTTTTGCATTTTATATTTGCACTTTGAGTGTCTTACAGTAAAAAAAAAAACTTCCCTTTTTCATTCTAGTATAAAGTCTCAGCCTGGTTATCACTGTCCTGGACTGTCCATCAAATATACACCTCTCCTCACTTATAAGACCTCGGATATAAAAAGTGTCAAGTGAACATTTTTTTTATGTCTGACACAGGCTTTTTTATATCTCCCCATGCCTTTTTGTTATTCCACTGTTTCCTTCACCAGTGTTCCTTTGATGGCAGGCCAGGAGTCGACTCCAAGTCAGCGTTCCCTTCCACTGGAGCTGTCACTGTTACTCAGGCCCGAATGCCAGCGTTGTCACTGGACATGAATATCAACCTTAGTACTCTAAGCCTAATATACTGTATATATAACTTAATGGCTGTGATACCACAGAAACAAAATCTTAAAGCTTAAATTAAGAAAGTTATCATGTGAAGTTTGCTGCTTTGCAGCATCCTCAGCATCATTCAGCCATGCTGTTTCTGGCATTTTTTTCATCCACTGAGCTTTACACAGCAGCTAGTCAGTCTGTTTATTCCATGTAGCCCCATCTACCATTAAATCTCCACATACCTTCTGTATGTAGGAATTATCTCCAGAAAATTCAGTTTTTGTTTGAAACATTCACTTTCTGCTTTTTTTGTGTGTAGCACCTTAAATTAGAGCCTGACCCATACTGGATTTTTGGGGACCAATACCGATATTAGAGAATTAAAAAAAATCACATTTTTATGGCACAATTTCTACATTACCTCAAGCATCCTTTCTGTTTGTGCTTGTGATAGGCCGATGTCAGCCAACAACTATATCGGTTGGGCTCTGCCTTAAATCATTACCACTTCTAAATTGAAGCCTGTACAACATGCTTTAAGTTATTCTATGTTTTAAAATAATTTAAGTGGTGGCTAACAGGAAAATTCAACTCCCGAAAATGGCATTGAGGAAGTAATAAAGTGTTTCCAATGAGTTGTGCTTGTGAGCCCAGCAATGGCCTTGTTCTCTGTGCTGAAATGCTAATCAGCAGCTCTCTCTCCCTCTCTGTCTCCAGACTTTAACTACAACACAGATGGCTATGAGGGGGACGGAGCGGAGGACGGCAAATCTCAGGATGGCTCTGAGACGCTGCCCTATATAGATGAATCGCCCACCATGTCGCCCCAGCTGTGCGCGCCCCAGGGGCCTGACGGAGAAACAGTCTCGCCAACACCACCAGAGGGCCTGCATCCGGGGGTAAGAGCACCCACACACACACACACACACACGATGGCAGGTATAAATCAGCAGCAGTCCTCTACGCTTGAACTTCGACACAAAACTTCATAATATCAGACAATGGAATAATGTGACAGATGGGAGGGAGCAGGCCGTGTAACAAATCACTGGCTGAATGTTTCAGGTTGTGATTACACGCTACATGACTGACTGGCTCAGTTCAACTCTGCTCCAGGCAAGTTTCTAAAGAAGAATGTGTAAAATACCTTAAAAAGGCCTGAATGTGGTTCTGTTAGATTAGCTGGTCAACTATATCTAGTCTCTTTTATTAACGGTATCGTTTTCCAAAGCATACTTAAAGTCATTAGTCTAAATTCCTACAATACACAGCACGCTTTTGATTTAATTAAAATTTAAATTTAATTAATCATTAAAATGAATTTGCTTGAAATAAGTGATACACCTCAGTGATGATTTGGTAACCAAATGTATTTATTTAGGCATTAGTCAGTGTTTTATTGTTGATTGGTAATCCATATGATGATCTTGTAACTTGTGTTACAAATGTTCAATATCATGGCCCTTTAATCATATTATCTGAACTCAAACATTTAAAAATATGTTAAACACAATTAAAATGTGTTTGAAATGAACTTCTAATAGGCAGTGAAATTTTCTTTGAAAGTCAAAACTTTTCCATTCTGAACATCCTGATGTCCTGTAAGGCGTATAACACCGTTGAAGCTGATATGTCATGAGCCAGTGTTTCTGCTTGTTGTTAGCAGTCGGAGCTTCACCTGGGATGGTTTCACTCCATGCTCCATCTGTGATGACAGTCTTTTAGCCTTTTCTTGGCCCCTGATTGTTTCTTCCTGACGTTAGCTGCCAGATTATGGCCCAGTGTAATTGTTAGTGATTAGCCACAATAGCTGGACTCCCTGCAGCACACTGCAGGTGGCGCATTCACAGCAGCAGGAAGTGACCGCTGACCCAGATGGGGTTTGACGCCACCATCACTGATCGGCCAGTTTGTGTTTGAATGCAGAATAGGTTATTTATCCATAGAGTTGTAGTTGTTTTAAACTTTTTGTTAATGTGGTCATAGCATAAGCTGCTGCTGCTTGTTGCTGCAGCAAATATAAAACACCTACTGGTTTCTGTAGATTTTTCCCAGTAAATTCCAACCAGACACCAGTCATTTAGCACAGTTCATGCAAAAGCTTTCATGAAATGGAAATAGACTGGGTCTACGTCTTTATTTTACTCTGATACAGATTAGCAATATACTTCTCATATACAGTAAATATGCTGAATGTTTTTGTCTGCATACTTCAGTGTCATCATTTACTCACTCCCTCCTTCTTAACAGTAGGTCAGGGCTTAGAAGCACTCATGTCATGACCCACAGCTGTGTGTGTGTTTGTGTATGTCTGACTGTGCGAGTGGGTGCTTCAGCACCCTGGGGAGGCTCAGCAGGAGTCATGTTGACCCTGACCTGAACTGATCCTCCCACACACACATACACACGCAGAAAAAGAGGCGCAAGCAGCTTTGACATGCAGCATGAGAAAGCCCGGATGAAAAGTGTTGCAACATCAGACGTTTGTTATGTCATTTAATTTTACACCTTCACAGCTATACTTTACCCTCATTTGCTCTATTTACCCTTTAAAGCTGCCTTCTCTCTCCCTTTATCTCTTTTCCAAGCAGCTGTGTTATCATAGTATTGTAAATACACTGTGACCTTGATCATTGACCTTCTTATTAATAGGTATTATGAATCATAAAGCTTTTTATTTTTCTGTTGTATTCATTGTGAGTCAGGGATCAGCTCTTGTAAGTGAAAATGTGTCTCCATCTAGTGGCAAGCTGGGGTTAGAACAGACAGACCAGACATTTTCACATGTTGAAAACCATTTTAAAGTTTAAAATAAAATTTTAAAAGAATAGTTCAATGGTCATTTGATTGAAGCTACTCAATTCTCAGGAATTAAGTAAACTTAATGACAAATAATATTCATATTTTTTAATGATGATTTTCATTAACACCACTATAAAACCCTTTTCACCTCATAGTTTTCATCAGAGTGGAGATGTTAAAAACATTTGAATCCTTCACCTTCAAGAAGCCTCCATGTCACACATGATGTTAGGCACAAAATAGCACTACAGAATCTAGATGTGTATACTATATACATTCACCCTCTCTATCCTTGATATGTCTCGGAACCCTTGCACTTAGTAGGAAATTGAGTCAGAGCAGTTCATATTGCCGGCTGGTTTGATGTGGCAAGAGATTGTTTGTGGAGAATTCACGTCAGACGCTGCTGCCTTCTGGACTGTAAAGGTCTTTCCTCTGTAGTAGTCTTCTCCTCACCGCCTTATTTAATTAGCCTTTGTTTCCGCTGAGTTTGCACGGGCCTTTACTGTGCTGACACGAGAAAATCAACGCTGACACATCCATGCCAAAATGCATACACTCAGCACGAGGAGCACGGCTGTATATGTGAATGCATGTGAGTTCATCTTGGCCTTGGAGATGTTTTTGTTTGTATTTTGGGATCCTTTAAAACCTGCTTTAAAATTCCTCGCTAATTACTCTGCCTGATGTTTCTCTGTTTTTTTTAACTTCCTTTTAAATGTTTTTTCCTTTTTCCAATAGAGGCTCGAAGGATAGAGGGTGTTTGTATGAGGCAAAATCATGATTGAGGGCTATATAAATAAAACTGACTTCAGTAGTTTTATGCTTTTGTTTACCTCCTATTCTTTTTAGCCTCTTCGTCATGTTTATTCTTATTCCATTCTGTATCTTCTCACATTTCTCTCTTTGTCCTCTTTCATATGTGAGCCTTTCTCTGCCCGTATTAATGCCTTTTAATAGTGGTGACCTAGAAAAAGAAATGCAAGCCACAAGCATAAATTTACTCTTATTTATTTTCCCAACACTCTTCCAAGCCGTAGGCTTGTAAAAATAGGTCTGACCTATATAATGTAGGCTAGGCGGTTAGCAGCCCAAAGAACCAGCCTAGATTTTGCTAGACGTGGCCCTCAAAGACGAGGTGCTGGACACTGAAAAACAATTCTAAAGTCTTCAGCCAGATAACTGTAAAGGGAGAGAAATCACGAGGGTGGTTGATAATTCAGCAGTGGGTGTCACTACACAGTGGCATCCAAGGGTCAGAAGCAGGGTGAGAGGTCGTACTGACCAAACAGTTTTCATTCAGGAATACACACAAACTCCAAGTTGAATCATCACATTCGCATCTTCAGTTTTATTTCCTTTATAGTATCTAGAGTTATTGATTTTCTCAACATCTTGTCTTGGAGCACATGTGTCTTTTTTTTTTTAATACTTAACCCCATGTTCTGCTTGTGCTAAACTGCTGCTACCCAGTGAACTGTGTGACCTGTAATTAGAATCAGCCGCACTGGCAGCACATTAGCTGGCTCCACATCCAAGGCTCTCGGCAGATCAATAAAGAGACAATGGCCAGAGAGAAGAAAGATGAGAGAGAAATTAACTCCTTAACACTCGGTAATTTGAGGAAGTGGCTCTTGCCTGAAAGATACGGAAGGCAGAAATGAAGAGAATGAAGCAGACAACGCTCACAGTGAAGCACAGGCTGAAAAGGCCAACAGGGAAGTGGCTGGAGAGCGTTTGTTGTGAGGGGAGGGGCAGATGTAGAGGGAGGGCAGACCGCATCGACCGAGGTGGAACACACACTGATGCACACATACATACACACGCACACATCAGGAAGCCCAGCAGAGGAAGGGGGTGGTGCTGTGTAGGCGGGGTCCTCGCTCTTTCTCTCTCGACGTCCAGACGACTTGTTCTGAAGGGAAAATACTGATGTGTCCAGGCTGGCCCTGAAGAAGGGGATCTTGGGCAGAAAGAGGAGAGGAGGAGGTGAAGGAAATAGGGAAAAAGAGAGGAAGAATCATGGAGGAGGAAGAGGAGGAGGTGTTGTGCTACTTGGACAGGGTGCTGGAGGAGGAGGAGTTGTTTGAATATGGAGATGGGGAGCTGGATTCCATCACTCCGACACATAGACAGTTCAAGGTGAGACAGCGGCTGGACAGCTGGATGCAGGGAATACACACACACACACACACACACACACACACACAGACGCACTTATGTGACTTCTTAAGTCTAACACACTGACCAAGCTTAAAAGCTTGTCTGTATATAACAAAGTAGAAAGTCTTATTGGTGACTTGGCAAGATGTGGCGTCACTATGTGCTGCTACGTGTGCTTATGAGCCAGCTGTGCTGCAAGAGCGTGTGTGTGTGTGTGTGTGTGTGTGACAGCCATTGGTCTCTCAGTGTGGCCTGATGAGGCAGCTACTCTGGAGCACATGTCTTCCTCCTCTGCTGCTTTTTAAAAACAGCTGGTCTGTTTCTAATGTTAACTTCTGTCTGTTAAGAAGCTTGTCTGTCTCTCTCTCTCTCTCTCTCTCTCTCTCTCTCTCTCTGTGTGTGTGTGTGTGTGTGTGTGTGTGTCTACTCCTCCCAGTAGATGAATTAACAAAAAGCAGTGCTTCCTGCACTGTTCCCAGTCACTCTTGATATTAGCTCCTTTAGCCCACAGAATGAGGACACAAACAAAATGCAACGTTTTTCTGAATGAAAACTGTGAATGTGAATGCACAGGAGCAAGTTGTCATGGAAAAATCCTTTCACCACTCATGTATTTCTCATCCTGCCCTCTCGCCACACAGTAGCTCTTTGTATAGAAGAGGGAAAATATTCCCACTGTTTGAAGAAGTAGTTTTCTCCCTTCCTTTCCTGTCTCTTTTCATCCTGCTGCGATATGTTTGTCACTCAGGGAGTAGGCTTTACATGTCACCAACATACATGTGTTTACTTTGACAGTAACATGCATATCTCTGCACTGCTCTACAAAGAGCCTGCATCATATCTCAGACCGTAAAAAGGCTAAGAAATCTTTTTCGAAGTAGATCTAATCTGTAATTTAAAAAAGGAGATGTGCACATACTCTATGGTTGAAGCAGCAGCAGTACTTGCAAATCAAAGAAGCATCCAAGAGTCTAACTCAATTCTAGCTGCTTTTGTTATAAGTTTTAGTCATGAGGAAAACGATATTTGAGTTTCTGTAAAGGCGGGCCAGTATCAAAACAGACTAAGAGGCTTAAACGCTGCTGAATAGATGTGCTTTTGAAATCCTTCATTAAATTGTTGAGGAAATAATGTGAAGAAACATGGTTCTTCTAATGATTCGCTTTACTGTGTGAGAGAACACTGTCATCCAAGTGTAGAGATGATGATGTTGATGAAGAGGGGCATGTGTAACATTTTAGAGTCATCACCTAATTTTAATATGTGACTTTAACACAAAAATATTTAAAATTCAATTTAATAAGTCTGAAAAATGTGCTGTATTTTGTGTATTTTACAGGTAAATATCTTAAAGGCGGGATGAAGTAATAGTTTCTGCTAAATCTCTACTGTTCTCCAGCAAACTAATTCCTAATCATCCTGCAATTAATATCGTGCACATGTATATTACCTGGTACTCCGTGTAAATCTAGTCTTCAGGACAGCTTCAGTGTTGTTCAGAAGTTGGATGTTGGTCGTGATTGGGTTAAAAGGATGAGGTCATTGCTCATTTCTTGTCTTATCGGGCAAAGCTGGTGTGCTGATATCATTGTAAGGATCTGGTAGTGTTAATAATTAATCTTCCTTTCGCTCTCATGACTGTCCTTTGGCCTCCCTTGAGGTATATATGTGTCCCTTCAACGTCACTTTGACTACATTTCTCCAGTTTACTGCCCCGTGTGTGTGTGTCTTCAGTCGAGGGTAAAGAGTCAGACTGACAGCCTAAACAGGTGTTCATGTTTTCTTTGGGAAAGTTGTTGACTTACTGTTAAGATATATTAAAGAAGAATATTCAAATGTGGATTACTAGCTTTCATACATTTTAATTGTTCTCATCAACACGTTGTTTAATATCCTTTATATATAAAGTGAGCTGACCTGATTTGTTTAGATTATATGAACACCATTTTGGAATTTTGCCACTTACAGAATAGTGTGACTCATGCTGCAGGCGTCAATATATCATTGTTATAAAAATATATAAACCAATCATTATCACCTTCACACCACACACAAGTGATGATTCTAAACAGCTGTAATATTTCTCTATACAAACATAAAAAAAATAAAAAATAAATAACTAAACTTCTGCGTGCTGATCTGCAGCGCACACAGTTTAGAGGATGTATAAACACAGGTCATGTTCTAATATAAATTGAATCATCATTATTATTACAATCTGTAAAAACATTCACATTTCATGATTGAAAAAGAGCAGGGAGAAGAAAAACCTGAGTTTACCTGCCTCCTTCCTTGTTGAAATAAGTAACAAACGGTCGGTCCGTAAGAACTGCAATACCTTTAGACATGCAGGTCTGTATATATAAGTTATGTGATGATTATGGTTTATAATTACACCCAAAATAGATGAATCAGTCAGGTGAATCATGTGGATTAGATGCAGATAAAATGTCCAAACGTGTGAGCTGAAGTGAGTCTGACTCTGTTTCAACCTATCTGGTAATGTGTTCTGCTTCATTAGGGATAAGCAGGAAGATGAATGAATGAATTTCAATCAAGTGAATGAAGTAAAGATAATTGTTTATTACAGCAGATGATATGTGATAGTAAAGTTTTGTCTGAAAGTCTTTGACGGTTAGACTTTACAGGGAGATTTTGGGAATTTGGTGCAGCCTGAGCAGCAGCAAGATACCCAGCAAGATGAATGTGATCCGGGTGTTCCTGAAGAAGTGAGGCTGCCTCTCAGAGAACCTAAATAAAAATAAATAAATGTTAAATTTAAAAAAAAATTGTCTTCCTGATTGAACTTTTACTAGAGCTTCAGTTAACTGGTGCATTCTGTGATAATGTAGAATATCAAGAGCAAGCCTCTCAAAGCTTTCACCTCACTTTAAGCTTTATAGCTCACTGCTTACAGCTATATTTTCCTCGGTCTAGGGATAAAAGTACTAGTGCGTCTTGTTTGTCTCTGACTTTTTGTTTCTCATACATCATTAAGGTGGTAATTCCCATGATATTGAAGTTAAAATACAACACAGCCTATAGAAGTTGGACTTTCCACAGAGGAAGCAAACCATTTAGATGTTTGAGCAAAGACTCCAGATAAACAGCTGCTGCTCATTCCTACACACTTTGGATGTGTGTGTTTCAATCTCATGTTTACCTGATGTGGTAACTGTAGTGGCATCATGCAGGAAATGAGTCACTGTACTGTAATTTGGCATTGGTTAAAAATTAATTCTGGATACAAAACTTTTACCAAACGATCGTTGGTCTCTGTTTGAAATGTATTACTACGTGTATTTACTACATGTATGACTCATTATTACAGTCAGGTGTGTTTTATCCTGCAGGGAGACATAGAGAAAGGACTGGAGATGAAGAAACTGGTGCTATCTGGTTTCTTGGCCAGCGAGGAGATCTACATTAACCAGCTGGAGGCCCTGCTACTGGTAAGACACACACACTCTAAACGGTATGTGTAAATAATACAGCTGGAGTGAAGAAAATATCACTTATATTGAAATGATCTGACACTGACAGCCATTCTTTTTTTTGGAGGGTACACAGCGTGTAAGGTAGCAGCATGCATCTTTGCAGTGCTGCTGCAGTGTGTGTTGGTGCAGGCCTGTGTGAACTGTCAGAACACTATTAATGGTTAATGGGCCAACGGAAGGCAGGACCACAGTTCAGCAGTTTCCTGGTACTCTAACTGAACATGCTTCCCCATGCTAAGCTATGTATCTTATCCTGACTCTTTCAGTCGCACGCTGCACTTTGACCGACATCTAGCCAGTGTGCAATCAAGTGCAATGTTCAGCGAGACTGTAATATCATCCACTCACACAACAGCTACAGTGTGAAACCTCCAGAGCTAAAACACAACCAGCTGACAAAAGATTGCACTAATACTGGCCAAAATCTGTTTTGTCTCTCAGTTCCTTCTCTTGCAGCACTCAGTGACGACACAACAAGTCGTTTTACAATTTGACCAATGACGAGTTTCTTCCTGTCCTCCTCCACTTCCTCAGTAACTGAGCCAATGTCTAAAATACGCCGTGCGACCATACTTTTGTTTTTGCTTTGTTGCATTTTTTTCCATATCTGGCAGGTTTTGGTTTACACTGCTAAATTAAAAGCAAGCCCAGGACTTGTAAACAAAAGTGACAAGCAGCTTATGTGTTGGAAGGGTTTTGGTTTTATGGCGGTGAACTTGAACAAAATCAAGGGAGAGTGATGTAGATATCTGACTGCTTATGGTAGATAGCTGCTTATACTTATTTATGTCTGGTATTAACTCCTGAGGAGGAGGTAACTCATGACAAGGTTTATTTACCTTATTGGTCCTAACAAACCATCTCACTGGGCCTCAAAGAGACAGAGACCCACCTTTACACCGTGGTTACTACTGTAACCTGGTTAAACTGTGGTTTAAATGGCTTTATTTTCACATACTGCTCTCCTCCCCTCTCCAACTCTAGCTTATAACTGTAATTATTTAGATATTGAGGTCCCATATTTTAATCTATTGCATTAAATTTCTAACACCTCTGCAAAATGGCTCATATACAGTATTTTGTTGTGTAACCTGATGTTATCCTGTAATGTAACCAATAACAAGGATAGCTAAACAGAGATGGAAATTAATTTATCTGTGTAAGACTTCTGTCAAACCTCTTGAGGGATTTTCAGCATCATGCTTTGCCATCATATATACACCACGCTGGGGGTGTCGAGTGAGTCTCTGCAGCCACTGGTGCTTTTAAAAAATGCCTAATTAGCCTTCACACAAGCCCTGCAATCAGTGGGAGGCTGACTCATCAACAGCGAGCAGAGAGAACTTTTGCTTTCATGATGTGAAAGCCTTTCTGTTTTCAACCCCCTGCTCATCATGTCAACTCCACACACATACTGTACGTGATTAACCAAGGTGGCATACAATCTGACTGGTCAAACATTGCAAAGCGGAAGAGAGTCACCCAGTTGCAGTGCTGGGTGGCTAAAATTACACACTTATCACTGGGTGAAACATTTTTTAGACTCAAGAGGAATGTTGACTCTGACTTGACTTGACTTGACTTGACTTGACTTGACTTGACTTGACTCGGGCCCAATTAGGCCAATGATTGGCCCATTAATTGCCACAGATTGTCCTTGCTATCAAAGCATAATACCATACTGCTTTATGTAACTAATCAAATCAATCATGTAAACATAGGAAAACAATTATACAATACTGAACTTGACAAAAAGAAACACTAAGTTTAGCCTTATTTTCCAGTTCTTCATACTATATATTAAGTGTAGTTAACCTTTGGAGAAGATACGTAGATACTTATTCCTTAGTAGCCTCCTCATTAACTGAGTTGTCTTCACCGCGTCTGTCCATTCTCTCTGTTTCTGCTTATTCAGCCCATGCGTCCTCTGAAAGCCACAGCCACGACCTCGCAGCCCGTCCTCACCATTCAGCAGGTAGAGACCATCTTCTACAAAATCCAGGACATTTCTGAGATCCACAAGGAGTTCTATGACGCCCTCTTACCCAACATCCAGCAGTGGGACGAGAAGGTCACCGTGGGACATTTGTTCCAGAAGCTGGTGAGTGGGACGAAGGCCCTGAAATTACACTGTGTGGGTTTTTGTATTTTCTCTCTCCATCATTTGCAGGAGAATTGTCAGACTCTCACTAGTTGTACTCGTGAATCACTCGTCTAAATTAGACTGTGTGTGCCTAAGTGAGTGTGTGTGCCCCCGTGTCTGACTGCATTAGCTGTTATGTTGCAGCCTGCGATCTATCACACTGTCTAATTTGCAATGGATTATGTTGCTTAAACAGGCGCTCCCGGTACATAATGTAACAACATGATTGTTTTGTGTGTGGATGTGTCTGTATATAGGATTAACAAGGCTCCAGGCCTCAGCTAGTCTCAAAGTGGGTTAGTCCTCCTTCTGTGTTAGATCAATACATTGTCAGATTTGCAGTGGATAATGTAATTTGAACAGGGCTTCTGGGCACATAACATACTGTCAGAACATGTGCATATACAGTGTGTGCGACTTACCATATTTTAGATGCTCATTACATTTAGGGCTGCCACTCCAGATTATTTTCATGATCGATTAATCTGCTGATTATTTTCACGGTTAATCGATGAATCGTTTTGTCTATGTTAAAAAAATTTGAAAAATTATCATCACAATTTCCCAGAGCCCAAAGTGACATCTTCAATTTCAACCATAAGTGACAGAAAAGCAAGAAGAAAAAAGCAAAGCAGCAAATCCTTACATTTAAGAAGTTGAAACCAGTAAAATGTTTGAGAAATGACTGGAATAATTAATTGATGATCAAAATAGTTGGCAACTAATTTTCTTTCGACCGACTAATCGATTAAACAACTAATTGTGGCAGCTCCAATTATACTTCAGAGATGCTGATGCAACATGCTGTAATAGAGGCTTTCAACTGACTAGACTTCTAGTAGGAAAAATCCACATAGAAATTGAATTTACAAGGAACGCCCATTTAGTGTGTAAAATCCAGAGGTAGTCATTAGTAAAATTGTTAACTTCAATGGCCAATTGGACAATTTGAATTTCATTTGGTACTGAGAGCAGTAGTGTAGCTGTGTGGACTTGAAGTAAATGGCAGGTCACCATGAGTACATCCCAGTGTGGGCAGAGGATAATGGAATATTTTGTGGTTTATAATTTTCCTGGACTGGAAACTAGATGGACTAAAAAACTCTTTATTTAGAAAAGTGACAGTGAACTGCTGTAAGTCTCTTCTACCTCTAAAGTTGGGAACATCAGAATACCACAGAAGGAAATGGAGAACAAAACAATGTTCTGTGATAGAACTTATTTAAAGATGATGAACAATAAATTCTTTATTACTCACTCTAGCATAGCATAGTAATACATATCCTGTAGCTATCTTAGATGAGTGTTTGATGTTAATTAATAATTAGTAATTAGCTGATTGAAAACATTGCTATTAACATTGCATTATTGTACATTTAAACAGAAAAGGCCTTTAGTTTCAGCTACTTCTGTTTTAAAGCACATGCTACAGCTGAAGCATCAAACAATAGTATTGTCAAGCTCCGAATTAGGCAACTTTTCTTGAACACTGACAGGCTTATGAGAAATGTATATTTTAATTTTAATCTCCCTTTAAATTTTATGTCAATAACAGATAAATGTGATTAACTGATATGAGATCAGATGTCCCGTATTCAGCTTGCCCAGTGTTTTTAGATCTTGCTCTGTATATTAAAAGTTATTGTGATCAAGTTGTTTTTGAAAACAAAATGCTATTAAACAGGCTATCTCTCAGTATCATTAAAAAATGTAAATTAAAATGACAGGTAATAATAGATTGTGACTGAATTTTTACGATGCTGTCCATCAAAATGACATACAAGGAGAAAGTCTAATGGAACCTCTGCTTAGGAGACATCATTTATTCTCACTAATGAGCTGTGAGTTAATCAGATATATCCTTTGACATTTTTCCAAGTCATGAGCACGCTGTTGTTTTGACTAGAGCACATGAGTTAGTGTCATGCCAGCTGAGATAAAGCCAAGTCATTGTCAACTTCAACTTTTAATCTTTGAAAAAGAAAAGTTCCTGTATAAAGTGTAAAATTATTTCTGATTCTACTGGCCTGTGATTCAGTGTTTGTTTGTGTGACCTGGAGAGCTCATGTCTGTAGATGGTTTGATTATTATCAAATTTCAGTTTGTGACCAAATATTTCTGGACAACATCAAGGTTTAATGTTGTTTTCTATCATAAGGTCGAATGTAAAGCTACATTTACATACAATCTGAGTGAATTCAATATCATCATTACAAGGGACCTGATGAAGATGTCTGTCTTATTCTGATATGAAACTGGCCTCTCTGCCATGTTGACATATACATTAAATTTGTTTTATGGAGAACCATGTAAAATACAGATATATTCTACCCAAAGATTGTTGATTTAATAGTCTGAAAAGATGGACAAGCTTAGAGCAAGAAACTGATGAAACGGACTTCCTTTTAGCCATGTTTCTCACATTAGCACTCAATGAACTAGCATCTGGATCTTAAGGCTTTGCTAACAGAAACAAGTTATGCTAGCAAGCTGCTGGTGAGCAAAAACAACCAAATCTGTAACTACTAGCTTTTGCAGATTCTCCAGTACTTAACTCTTGTTTACATCAAGACAGTTAGGTGACCAAAGACTAACATCTCAGCACAAAACAGACCAGCCATGGTCTAAGTGGCAAAATAATAAAATAATAATAATAATAATAATAATCTACCAGTCACCACAGACACCACAGAAATTGACCATATATAGTTATGTTCCGATGTACAGTACAGTATACTGTATGTATAAAAGCACAAAGAGCTAACTAGTACTATCAGACTAAAAGTAAGCATTTAATGTCTGGTCAGATTTAAGTTCAACAATTAACTATATGCATTTCACAAGTTCAGCCTCTTCTGTCAGATATGCTTATACAGTAGTCCTCAAAATAAATCTTTAAAAAATCATCATCATAATCATCATCATTATCAATCATTTTAGTTAGCTATCATATGTAGGCCCATAGAAAAAGTTTCAAATCATACCTATACCTTACGGCTAACTACTTTTGCCCAAGAGGTAAGGACTTTCAAAACTTCTCCTGAAAACCCATAGATAGAACTTAATAAAAGATTTAATGTAACATTCATTTAATAAAAGATTCTGTTGAACGTTCAGAGGGGAAAATGTTTGAGCAACTCAGGAATATTGATTGAAATGCTTTGAGCTTATGTGTAGTAGCAGAGCAAATGAACAGAGCTCTCGTGTAGAGATGTAATTCTTTTGATAGTTTAAGTACTTCCTCTTGTCCCCCTCCTTCCTGTGGACCCCAGGAGTCGCACCACCAATTGACACCTATTAGTGTAGTCATCAGCTCCCATCTGTGCTGCGTATATGTGCGTACATGAGCATGTCATGTGGCAGCTAAACATTTAGGCAGGGTGGCAGTGTGAGATTACAGATGGAAGTGTAATTAGCTGGTCTACTCCCTGCTGCTCCTTGTCAGCAACATGGAGGCCACTGGAGCAACACAGAGGGACACCGTTATAGAAAACAGGCAGGCAGGGAAGAAAGAAAGCCAGTCACATCTCCAACTTTTCTCACCTTTTCAGATGGGAAAGAGGGATCAGCTGCAGCCCGTGACTGCCAAGATTGCATTTGACCCACCAAACTGTCAAAGTCCCTGAAGGCATTAAGTGGGACTGGTATAATCTTGCTGCAGTCATGGCTCTGAAGAATTTTAAATGCATTTCTGAAGACAATAACTGTATCTGTAATCCATGTATTAAGTGACTGTTGTAAGTGGATTACCACTTTGTCATGATAACCTTTTTAGCCATGCTGGTGGCCTAGCTCTATGGCTGGCAATGTTAGTTGATCGGTTGGTTGGTTAGTCCACCACTTTGGATTAGACTGAAATATAACAATACCAAATGTATTGCCATGATATTTTATAAAGACATTAATGGTCCCAAGACCCTGAAGCTTACTGACTTAGTGATTGTCTGACCTGTCCTCTTGTGCCACATGAGGTCGACATTTTTGTCTTTTAGTAAAACATCTCAACAACAATTGGATGGATTGCCATTAAATGTGGTACGGACATTCATGTCCCTGTCATTAAAATTTCATCTAACTCAGTCATCAGGTCAAAGTTTTAATTAGTCCAGTACTTGGTTTATGAAATAATACCCGGGAAGCTAATAACATACCCATAATCCTCAATTGTACTTTGTGTTTAGTGCTAATTAACAAATGTTTACATGCTAGCATGCTAAACAAAAATGGTGAACATGGTAAACATTGTATCTTCTTTATATCAGCATTTTAGCATCGTCATTGTGAGCATGTTAGCATGTTTATGTTTGCATTTAGCTCAAAGCATCACTGTGTCCGAGTACAGCCTCACAGAGCTGCTAGCATGGCTGTCTTGTTCATTGTTGTTCTCTGGACCCAAAGTTCTGCTTTAGTATTGTTAGTGGACTATTCTATTTTATTCAGGATAAACCGAGGAGGGTATATCAAAATGTTGCGTGATATTTATCAACCCTTTGGGTCAGTTGTTGCACCATTTGAAAGTATTGTGGTGGAATCCCCGTGGTTTGATTGTACTCTGCAGTCATTCGTCACATGTTAAACACAGGACTGGCTGAAGTTTGAGTGTTAAAGATCATGGGGAACAGTGTATTTCATCAGCAGGAGGAACTATTGTCCATTGTAGACAACAGAGTGCTGCACACACAGTGTTTGATTGCAGTTCGTTGTATACTGGAATTTCATTCTGTAAGTCAGTTAGTTATAGTCTAGCATATGCAGAATACAGATATTGCCTACTGCTAAATATTCATCGTACTAATGCCAAAATGCTTGAGATTATGTTGTGTAACTGGAAATGATTAAAATAGGTGGTTTTGAATTTTCATTCAAACTTTATACTTTTTATACATGTTGAGTAATTGGCTTTATACAGGCTTTTATGATTTTATTGTATATGACAGTATTACCTGATTAAGGTTAGTAATGTTGTAAACAGGCTGCTCAAAGATTTAAATGTGTTCAAAAATGAGTGATTAGTTTCTTTTGGATCTTTGGAATCTCAGTTTTATCCAAACCAGTCTATGTCTCTATGATACCGCTTTATTAAGATTTGTGACAATCTTGTGAGTCTAAAAGTTTTATTGCTGTGTTTGTCTCTGTTTTTCTTTTTCTGCTCATCACCATATGATCAGTGCTTAAACAGAGCAAGGCATCCTCTAACATGGACTAAAAAAATCAAAGCAAAGCGTTTTGTGTTATTCACAGAGCAGAAGATATAAATGAAACATGGTTTGGACTGCAGCTTACTGTTGTCCAACATGTCAATGAGGATTTAAATTATCTACAGACGTTTTTTTTATCAGCGACGAAGTGGCTATTTCTAGTCAACACTCCTATTACTGGCCCCTCTCTGTTTTCCTCCTGTTTTTCTCTCCTTCATCTTCTCCTCCGCACCACTACTCTCAAAACACAAGCTGTTGTTTTCCCACCCACCACTTTGGCCTGTGATCTGCTTGTTTGAAGTGAGCGTTACTCAAAGTCCCGCGTTGCAGTGACGGACAGAGCTGGGGATGTTTCATACCGGTCACAGCATGTCCAAGCAACACGATGAACTGATGAAATGCCATGATCACATCATTGAGCTTGGTTTCTACTTTCCAGCCAGGCTGCCAAAACAAAAATCTCTCTCTTTGGACATTCAGTGATGACACATGGTGGTTTCTCCCTTCCATCCAAGGTTTTGGTTTGTCATAACAAAGGCTCCAATTCTGATGAGATGATACACAGACAGTGACACTTGTTTGGCTGACTTTTATGACGTCTGTATGTGGTTAAATATTTGAGCCAGGATCGTGCTAAGGTGACTATTTCACCAACTAACCGTTGGCTATGTGTTTTATTTTCTCTATTATCTGCTCCCATGAAGAATGTATTGATCTACAACATAATCTGTATCATATAAAGCCAGATGATTCCCTCATCTCTCGTCTCTTGAGTCCAACTGCACACTCTAAGGGGAAGTGGAAGGACAGGAAATGAAAATAGGAGAAGGGGGGGTCTTAAGGACAAAAGTAACAAATTTTACTCTGTCACTCTAGTCAGCTCAGCTGTATCCAATCTCATTGCCTTAATAGGGTGCACTCAGTTCTTCAGCCTAGCTATTCAAGCATAGCTGTAGCAGGATGCATATTCATGCACTGCTGGTTTGCAGCTTGTGTTACAATGCACATACAGAGCAACAGAGAGGGGCTGTTAGTGAAAGGGATGAGGAAAGAGTTTCAGTGTGGGGGACTGCATAGAGATGATTAGTGTGCTTTGACTTTGTGTGTGTAACAGTGTGTATATGTGTGTGTGTGTGTGTGTGGGGGGGGGGGGGGGGTTAATTTAATTTATTCTTAAATAGCAAAGGAGGG
>JBBPCS010000036.1:24192-38337 GCA_037974645.1 Hollardia meadi
CCCCCCCCCCCCCCCCCCCCCCCCCCCCAAATTTCATTTATGCTGAAAGAGCAAAGGAGGGACTGCAGCACTTGTTTCAACCCTCCACTTCAGGCCTTCAGAATAGAAATTAATTCTGCCAGAACTCAATATGAATTTTAATATAATGAAGGCAAATGGAAGTTGTACTTGTCCACTTAGTTTACTTCCATGACAGACTTGTGTTATAGTAAATGTATTAGAGACAATAAACCAGTAGCTCATTGGGTCTCCAGTAGTGCTGCTACGATTAGCTGATCCAAAGAAAATTAGTTGCAAACTATTTTGATAATCGATTAATTGTTTCAGTCAATTTTCGTGCAAAAATGCAGGTTCCAGCTTTTTAAATGTAAGGATTTGCTGCTTTTCTTTGTCATTCATGATAGTACATCTGCAAATGAAGAGTCTTTTGGTTTTGGACTGTTGGTTGGATAAAAGAAACAATTTGAAGATGTCATTTTGGGCTCTGGGAAATTGTGATGAGCATTTTTCACATTTTTTTTTTTAACCTTTTGAAAGACTAAACAATTAATCGACTTATCATGACAATAATGAGCAGGTTAATCAGTAATGAAAATAATGGTTAGTTGCAGCCCTAGTCTTCAGTCTCCTTTAAACACCAGCTTGTTTCTCCTGTACCTTAACGCCTCTTATTCTCTGTTCACATGCCCCAGGCCAGCCAGCTGGGAGTGTACAAGGCCTTTGTGGACAACTACAAGGTGGCGCTAGAGACGGCCGAGAAATGCAGCCATGCCAACAACCAGTTCCAGAAGATATCTGAGGTAAGTTCATCCTCCAAAGATGAAGTCCTTAGAAGGAGCTGGCAGGATGTAAGAAAGACATGTCTGAACAGCAAATACGCAGCATTCATTAGATTCTGGGCTTTTATGACATTTGTGAGTATTTAGTGTTATTTTCTCACATAACCAAATGTGCTGTGTTTTGCATTTAAGCATTAAATAATATTTTTTAGACACTAGCATTATTACCATAAATAAACAAATGTTGAGTAGCTTATGACAGAAAGGCTTGCTGCTTTATAGTGCACAGCATTTTTTTTTTCCTGCCTGCACCAATGGAAAAAATCAGCTACTGTATTTAGGTTTACTCCCATAATAGCAAGTGAATTAAACAATACACCAATATTATGTGGTCAAGACTCTTAAACCATCACATTGATCAATCCTCTTTGGTAAAGTAAGGGAAGTGAGGCCAATTGAAACATCCTCTTTTCGACAGGAAGCAACAGTGTTTCAGGGAAATGTGGTCTTTGAGGAACCAAATCACAATTAACATATATTGACTTTAACATATGCTACACTCTGCACATTTAAACATATCTTTACAGATGAGCAGTGCAATTCACAACAGAAAGTTTGGACTACTATACATTTACTGTATGTCAACACATAGTCACGGCAAAGTGGATATATTTAGTATTGAGAGCTGGTGTGGAGGAGGGGTCTTCTGGGATACTAAAAATCATGATAATTGCTTTGAAGGTGTTCTAGATGTTAATTAACAAAATGTCTGACGGGAGTGACTCCTGATAACTCGGATAATGCCAAACCCTTTCTCATGTCCTTATTTCCAGGCTTGTTGGAGACAAAAGATTAATTGAAATCTCATTGGGATCTCAGAATACCTGACCAGCTAAAAACATGTATTAAACTTTACAGCATAGTCCCCATTAATTTCTCCTCTGTCATTGTCTTCAAGAACAAAGCCCTAATCTAATCCAAGTACAATGTACAGCAGAATACACAACTAAAAGTGTTAGTTTTAGGGGTTTTAATCAAAACCATACCTAATATTTTTTTTACAAAATATATAAATAATATCATGCTGTAGAGGTGTGTTGGTGATTGTAAAGAAAATATAAAGCATATAGAATTTTCTTAAGGATATCTAGAATTTAATTTAGAAGCTGTAGAATTTACTGAGTTAAACTTGTGAAGGTTGCACAAGGTCCAGTCTTGTTTCAGTCTGCTGCAGTGACCCTATACTTCTTCATCACTGCTATCAGCCTCAGCCAAGCAAGTAGAGAGCTGTGTGTGTGTGTGTGTGTGTGTGTGTGTGCGCGCGTGCGTGCGTGCGTGTTTTAATTTAATTGATCATTCCACACCGTTTTTTTTTCAGAACCTCAAAGTGAAAGGTCCTAAAGACTCCAAAGATTGTACCACAACTGTCTCAATGGAGGGTAAGTGTGTGCATACTCGTCTTTGTGTGTGTGTGTTTGCATCTTTGTCTTGTGGGTCTGTTTGTGAGTGTGCGTGAAACGTCTGTATTGGCTGGCTTGCTGCTTTAAGACTTCAGTACTGCCCCTTCTACTTGTGTATGCAGTGGTGGGCTTTGGGAGGCAAAGTGGTGCATGTGTGAGCACTCTCACACTCTCTCTCTCTCTCTCTCACACACACACACACACACACACACACACACACACACACACACACACTCTATCTCTCTCTCTCTCTCTCTCTCTCTCTCTCTTTGCCTGAGAAAGGAGGCAGTGAGCAGGAGGACAGACTGAGGAGAGGAGATGAGGGATATGGAGGTGCTTCTGGTCCTCAGACTGTGTTGTAACTGCACATACGGTAACGACTCTGTGATTATGAACTGCCGCCGTTTGATGAAGGAAACTTGGCGTGTTGTTTTTTCTTCTTTCCTGTCATGTTTCTGTGAGCCGGGATGTCCGCGCTGTTGATTCTACGGTAGATGTGTGTGCTGTGAAGTTGGGACAGTTATCAGTAAGGTGTTTTATTGATTTGGGATACCAGCATATCTGATAGGTGTTTGGATTGGACTTTTTCTGTACATATATGGTGCTGTAGCCCACGTAATTAGGTGATGAAATTCATTTCTTTTGAAGCGTTGGAGCTTTTGTCTGGTTGCTGAGCGATGATCCTCTGGGAATTGCAGCTCACTGGGACTGACCACAATTATTCATTTCTTTTGAGATACAGATTGTACAGGAGGGCAGAAGCTTTTTTGTTTGCATGTTTGTTTAAACACAGGGCACGTTCATTCTGTGTAACGACCACCGGCCCAGACTGCTCATCATAGAGAATACTTATCGCCACAAGATCGGAAATTGTCTGATATGAATGTGTGTGAGTGTGTGTGTGTATTAAGGAGCTGGTACGTGCCTTTGCTTTGTCTTGCAAACTTTAGCTCCTTGGGGAATTTTGCTCAACTAAACCAGGGTGTAGACCTCTTGTTGTGGGGCAAAGAATGAAATGCTGTCAAAATTATGCAAGGATTAACAAACATGATGAGCAAATGGTGTGGCTTTGTCAGGCCGAGAGAAGGTGGGTGACTGTTCATATGTGTCAATTTTCAGCTGCATGTACCGGTGAAGTGTATGTTAATTTATGCATTGTAAATGAGGAAGAACCCAAACATGCAGGTTGTAATCATCACATTTGTTTCTCGTCTTTACGACTGAGACTACACAATATTATACTAAACTACAATAGGATTTGTTTGCTGTACCATAGGTTAAGTAGTGTGAAACTAGTTTTATATTCCCTCAACAAATCGGTGTTTGTCAGCACCCAGGGCAGCTGTTTTGATTATTGTTTGTATTGCGGTTCCTTAATTACCTGGCACGATACCTGGTCGAGGGATTTCTCTTGCTATCTATCAGCCTTTTTCATCTTTCATATCTTTCAGTATGAGTTACTGGCAGTTCAGCCAAATGAACTGGCCTGTGTTTTAGTGTATTATATTCATTGAAATAAGTCAGTCTAGATATATATTAAAGCCCACTGTCTCATCTACTTACCATTTCTCAATAAATTGATGCAAATAGCAACACGAGTGCTTAATCAAACCAGCATCTGACATCCTGTTTTACATGTAAATGGGGACTCCTGCTCCACACCGCTACAGTTTTCTTCCTATTCCTTAATCCTTATGTGACTGTCTGTCACTCTGTCATCTTTATTTTCCTTCTCCTCTCGCCCTTGTTCGCGCCCTCCATCATGCTCATGTCTGGCTTTGGTTGCTGAATGTCTTGCCAAACACTGAGGGTTGAAGGCCAGCAGTCCCTGTGTCCTAGCTGTAGACCTGTGCAGTGTGAGTGTGTTGTGCCCGTTCAAAGACTTTGTCCACATTGTCTATCCCCTCGTTAGCAAAAATCTGTCCCTCAGCTGAGTTGTCAAGGCGACCTTGAGAACAGGACCAATCACAGGCACCTCGCTGTGGCCGGTCATTGACTTCCAATAATCCACCTCTTTCTGTCTCTCTGATTCTCTCCCCGTCTTCTCATCCTCCCTGACTCTTGACTGGACTTTAAGCTTTGCTTCTCTGTCTAGATTCCAGATAGGATACTCCAAAAGCATGTAGCTACTGTAAAATTCTAATCCTTATCCTTATGATGTTTACCTGGAGCATAGATATATTAATATATCTGCATATATATTTGTAATGTTATTTATGGAAGAAAAAATGAAAACAAAAGTAAAGTTTCACTGAGCTTTAGCAATAGGTTCATAACAGTTAAAGATGAACCAAGCTAGCATACTGAGGTTTCTCAAAAGCAGTAAATGTGTTCTTTCTGTAACCATTATTTCACATTATTTTACTATATTTATATATATATATATATACATATATACTATAACACTTTGATTTATATCTAAAGACATTCAAAACTGACATTCCTTTATCCTCAGGTGTACTTTGTCTTTCATGCCATTAGTAAATGTTAGCATGTTAATTAGCTCTAAACACAAAGTACAGCTGAAGATGAAGGAAATGTCATTAGTTTTGCAGGTATTTGGTACTTAACTGGTGAACATGGTAATTATTATACCTGCCTCTCTTCAGCATGTTAGCATTGACAATGTGAGCATGTTTGCATGCTGATGTAGTACATACATAATCAATACAGCTGATATACAGACTTATACCACCAGCAAACATACTCACAACTAGTACAGTAGTTGTGGTGACTTAAATGTACTATCTTAGTGTCTGATACTTGAATTGTACCTAAGGAGACCTATCAGCTAAACTGTTGTAAAGTACCCGTACTTTAGGTGAATGCAAACCAACACACATAATTAGAGGTGTTCACAGCCCTTGTAGTCAGTGCAGGTCCTCTAGTTAATCCTCCAAGAGGTGGTGGTATTGGTTCAATGAATCAGGGCTATTGATGGATGCCGCTGTATTAATGACCAGAGGGTGGAAAAACTTCAAAGAGCATCAGCAAGGCCCTCTAGAAGATTCTCTTTGGTCTTATACAGTAGCTGTGTGTGCAAGCGTGCGTGCGTGCGTACAGAGGGAGCAGCGTTCAATGCTCTAAACAAATAGGTGTGACATTCAATGGGAGGCGTAACACTGTTTCTACCTCTCTCCGGGAGAGGAGCACTGTCTGTCTGTGACGACATGTCCTGCATACAGACGGCACATCACCTCTCTCAGTATAATAAAAGGAGATCGGCTTGATCACTGAGTGGAGCATTGTCAGGTGGTTTGCAGATTTCTCTGCCCTTGTGGATCTGTGTTTATTGCATAACCTTGAGCTTTTTTTTCTTTTTGAGTACATGTACAGAGCAACAATGTTATACGTTCTTTTAACAATAATTTGTGACACCAGTGGCATTATTATTTTGAGACCTTGAGACTTTTTTTTGGCATTTCATTACATGACTGGAAACCAAGAATACCCCCCCATACATCTACTGTATATGTGTGTTTGCTTCTCATTCGTCACTCCCTTC
This sequence comes from Hollardia meadi, assembly GCA_037974645.1. Classification (NCBI taxonomy): domain Eukaryota; kingdom Metazoa; phylum Chordata; class Actinopteri; order Tetraodontiformes; family Triacanthodidae; genus Hollardia; species Hollardia meadi. The sequence goes on from JBBPCS010000036.1 coordinate 29,937, forward strand.
TCACATCTGCCACGTTGCCTGCCGCCTATCTCCCCCGTTTGTTTTTATTTTTTCATTTTATTTCTGTCTTTTCCTCTGTCCTATCTGTGGGAGTTTGTCACCTAGAACTGTCATATATGTCAGACCTGCTGCTGTTCACGCCACCTCAGCAGCAAAGCCCTCCCACGGGGAAACCAGCCAAGTGTGGTCGTGCAGGCTTAAGCTGTGATTCAGAGACAGGAGCTGTTGCGTTTGGGCACGTGTCTATCTTTTTATATATACATCCTTTTATATAGACGTGTTCATTTGGACTGTTCATGTTTGTGTGCGTATATTTCGGAGAGACTTTCTCAAACTCCAGTGTGTGGGCAGGCTGCAGTTTAGCAAGTGGCAGCCAAAACATGCATTGGAAGCAAACTGTTTCAGAACCAATTGGAGGCTGCAGCATCGACCCTAGAGATGGACTGCATGTTAAGCAGCCTGCCTACGGAATTCTGTGTGTGTATGTGTGCATTTCTGTTACCTATTCTGGTAACACCAACCTTGCCAGGACCAGTATTCCTCATGGGGACCAAAGACTGGTCCTAATGCAGCAAAACATCATTTCTGAGGTACTAATTGTGGTTATGGGTAAGGTGTGAATTAAGAATAGGCTAAGGTCAGGGTAAGGCTTGCATTGGGCCAGGGTTTGGGTTGTACACAATGGATGAAAGTCAATGCAAAACCTTAACAAGGATAGTTGCGCAAAAACCTTTGTGTGTGTGTTTGTGTTTGCCAGTCATTCATTTCTTCACCTTCAATATATAGAACAACACACATACAGTCAGATACAGTCACACATACAGTCAATTCTGCAATCTCTACAATTGGCCTGAAAAGTAGATTGTGGACACCATCAAGATCGATCATGATCTAAAATCAGATCGCGCACACTCCTGCCGTGTTTAACTCCGTGTGAGCTGAGTGGGAGTGTTTGTCCTTGTTCGAGCAGTGGAGCTGTGACCTCCTGTGTGTGTATGTGTATGTACATGTGTGTATAGACTTGTGTGTTAAGCGACACTGACTCAGGTCCCTCTGTTCTCTCCCCACAGCTCTCCTTTACAAGCCGATTGACCGTGTTACCAGAAGCACCCTGGTCCTTCATGTGAGTACACAGCTCTCAGTTTGCACTGCTTTAAAGTATCATTTTACACTGATTCATTCTGGAAATGTTGCTGCTGAATTTTCTAAATGTAATTGGTTTATTAAACCAATGGCTCCCAACCTTTTTGGCTTTTGACCTTTTTACAAAAAGCTGTGTCTGGTTGTGTGCACTCTTGGGAATAAAGTGTTGACTCTTACTCATCTTAATTCTTGGTTAGCCCCTCAAGACAGCAGCCTCAATTGCTGAAAGCCTGTTTTTTGTCGTTTACCCAGCCTAAATAAGCCTACCTCTTTGGATGAATAATAATTAAGTGAAAACTGCCAATCAAGCGAGCGGAGACGCCTGGATGTATGTAGTTATCTTCCAGGAGTGTATTGCATGAATGCGCTCGCATTAAAGCTGTCAGGACAACAAGATGCCCAGTGCATCCACGGCTAGTGTGTAGGTTTCCACAAAGGTAGTGTTCCTGTCATCCATGCAAATTAAGAGACAGTGAAAATTGTGGTGTTGGTTTTGGAAAATAGACAGCTGCTCTAGCCTCTGTTGGCAGCTGTGCTGTTCATCATTCTGCAGTACTAATGAAAGCAGCAACAAGAAAGCTGTGTATGTGCAGTGCAGTTATGTTTTAAATAAGAAGACAAAGTTAATTCTGAACTTCTGCTTCAATGGATTTCTATTAGAAAGTGAGAATTCTTCTATCAATTGTCATAAGGGCAAAATTACTTTAATGTTAATAGACTTTTGTTACATTATTTGCACCAACATTTATTTCTGCTCCTTCACTGTACAATAAAGTTGAATGTGTGGTCACACAGACCATGACTGTTTGCGTCTCTGTAACCATGCGTGTTTGTGCATGTGTTGCAGGACTTGCTGAAACACACTCCTAAGGACCACCCGGACTTCCCGCTGCTGCAGGACGCTCTGCGGATCTCTCAGAACTTCCTGTCCTCCATCAACGAGGAGATCGACCCTCGCAGGACTGCTGTCACCACGCCCAAGGGAGAGGTGTGTGTGACTGTGTGTGTGTGTGATCATGTGTTAACGAATCTCCCTTTGCTCCAAGTATGAATGCAGTTACAGCTTAGAAATTACCCTCTTACTACCTACAAAAAACTAGCAAATAACTAACAAATAACATACTGTTGCTATTACTATAATAAATTGAATAGCAGTAGATGCTATTCCTAAAAAGAAGAGCCTAATGTATGAATAAATAACTTAGGTGTTGTGTCATTTGGTGCAAGGAGAAAAACTCTGCATGTGGGGAGGCAGCTAGTGCTAATATTCTACATGCACGCTTTGAAGTCTATTCAGATCAGTTCATATCTTTATATCCTGTCATTTCTTTTCCTGTAGAATGACCTATTGTGTGTTTTGAGTACATGTTAAGAGCCTGTATAAAACCATTTCAAATGAATGATTATTTAACCAAAAAATGATCAAAATCGATGCAGCAGAATACATTCCACACATTATTATTACTTCCTTGTCAAAACCCGGCGCTTACATTACGCACAATATAACTGGAACACAGACAGTTCACTTCATCAGCATCGTGTATTCTTTGGTGGCACAACAAGAAGTGACCTGAGGTGTTCTCTTAGGCCCGTCAGCTGGTGAAGGATGGCTTCCTGGTGGAGGTGTCGGAAAGCTCCAGGAAGGTTCGGCACGTCTTCCTCTTCACTGATCTCCTGCTCTGTGCCAAGATGAAGAAGACGGCTGTGGGGTGAGTGACTCTGTATTCACACCATCAAGGTAGATCAAGGTAAATTTATTTGTCCTTGTACAATACTGTGTTGCACAACCAAATGAAAGTTTGCAGTCCCCTTCATGCTAGGATTGTCCTCTCAATGCTTCTATCTGTACGTCATTCACTTCGCCTTCCACATCAGCATGTCAACCCCCGACCGTGAAACAGAAAGGATTGACACTTTACAAAACATCCTGTCTCTCTGTTCCCGACTCGGCAAAGCAGAAGGGCTTTTTGAAGCCTCACCAACAACGAGGAAGACTAGCAGGCATTTTGCCTCTGGAGTTTTGTGGAGGAGAGATACATGTGGAGAATAGAGAGTGAGGATGAGGGTGTTATTCAGCAAAACCTGTAAGCTCAAGCAGAGGTTTGTGTGTTTCTGTTTCAGCAAGCAATCTGTTTGAGCTTGTGTGTGTGTGTCATGCTACATCCTGAGGTTTGACACATGTCCATAGATTAAGTGTCACATTCACAGGATTGCCTGTTGCTCGCTTCGTCAGCATGGCGGCCGCTGTTAGCCTGATTGGATCTTATTTTGGTTGACATTTGCCGTTTGTCTGTGTCATTTGCCACCACTCCTCACTTGGAGGAACACATAGCGTTATCTCAGCAGGCCGCCCACACACACACACACACACACACACACACACACACACACACACGCACGCACACACACGCACGCACACACAGCCAGAGCAGCCATCCAGAAACTCAATCACCTTGGGTTAAATCACTGAGGATCCTTAATCCCATATTATCCTCTGATTATCTCACTTCTATCATGTTGGAATTAATCATATTTACATAGACTTCACTGGCTCCTGTTTCACTTCCTGAATACATATTTTATTATTTTCTGTATGGATATTCCACCGTTGCTATTGTTACTAAAGGGCTAGGAGACAGGATATGATTATGTATTCATATTCTACTCAGTTATGTATCTAACTGAGCCCTGCCCATTTGTGTGTGTGCAATATCTGCAAGGGCGTGTTGAAGTGTAACTAGATCAGCTGTGAGTCGTGCTAGGAGTGCACTAGAAATAAAATGAGTGGATGGTCTGCAAAACTAAGAGATTTCCCAAAAGACCAGAGAGCAGTGAGACACAAAGGGTCGAAGGGTGGGGGATTGGGGGGGATGGCAAGAGATCAGAGGCTTGGGAATGGCTTTGAGGACTGTAAGATAAATGTAGGAGAAATGAATTCTGTGCTGCTGTGAATGAGCTTTGAATAGAAATCCACACTACACATACCGAAAGTCAATTTGGTGTTGTGTTTAATGTGGCTGAACAAAGGTGTACAGTCCAAGTTTCCAAATTCCTGTTCGTCCCGTCCTTTGTAGAATATACTGTTTCATCATCAGCATTTGTAATATTGAATAATTTTCCCACAAACCAGAAGACCTCAAGATAATTTACTGACAGTGAAATTCAGACCACTTTTTTAAAATCTAATTTTAAAAGATAAGAGATAAATTATCTTTATTTAATTAAATGAGAACACAAAATTCAGGCACCAGGTGACAATTTAAAATAATATGACTATATATAATGCAGTAAGGCTCAAAGGCAAGTTGTTCATCAAAATAAAAGTCCTCTGTCACTGTCATGTTTTTATTGGTGGGGCAAATGGGGAGGGGACCTGTCCCCTCCACCACCATCACCACCACCCCCCTCCCCACAAAATCTCCACCTGTGCTCTAATTGGTGTGATCCAAAATATACCTTTTATCTATAAAACCATCCCATGTGTCAGATATGTTTTTGATGCTCTTAACTTAAGATTGTAGATTGAACATAAAGGCTGATAATTTTGTTACCAGGATGGATTCTCATTATCTAGCTGCTTAAATTACCATCTGATGAAGGTGTCACACTGGTAATGAGTTGGCAGCACCCATGAATGCTAATGAGAGTCTCAGTCTTCTCAGCTGCGGTGGGAGGAGCACTATGCTGAGCGTCCATCATTTTCATTAATATAACTTTGTGACTGAATGAATAGGCTGAATATAATTTCTTATTTTGATCAATTAGTCCTGAGGAAGCTTTTGTAAAGAAAAGTAATACATTTGTGAGTGTGACATTAAAATGTAGGTCTCTCAATTGGCCAATTAGTGTCATTTGTAAGGCTGGCCGGATGTTGCGTGTTTTTATTTTATTTATTTTATTTTGTATTGTAATGATGTTTGTCTTTTGCACCAATGTTTTGACACCACAGAACAGTGACAAATCTTTTAAGGAAGGCTTTGCCAAAATTAGACTTTATGGCATTAAAGATTATGGCATTTTAAAGCTTCCTTAAATTATGACATCTATTAAATTATGTGCATTTTTTGCATTTTTCTTGAAAACAGTCAACTGGACGGACATAATTTTGTTTGAGAATTTTCCCTTCATTCTTTGATGATATTACATGACTTCCTTTTCTGTACACCTTTAAAGCTTTGTGTGTCCTCAACAGATTTGATGACTCTAAATAAGGAGGAAGGATTTATTGTAGGATTATTGAATTTACTGTGTTTTATATTCTCTTCTGAATCTGTATTTCTGCATCCTTCCTTCCTTTCCTCTTGTCCATCTGCAGTCGCCATCAGCAGTATGAGTGCAAGTGGTACATCCCTCTGGCGGACTTGACTTTTCAGACCCTGGATGACTCCGACTCTTGCCCCAGTATCCAGGTCCTGCCCGAGCACGAGATCGAGGAGATGAAGATCAAGATCTCAGTCTTAAAGAGTGAGATACAGAAAGAGAAGGTAATCCTGTGGGTTTTCACTGACATGTGGAGACAAATATGATGTATTCTTATGGCTTAGAATAGCCAGTTGATGTGGGTGTAACACTGAGGCAGGGGACTGACACCGCTCTCAATCTTTATTAATAAAAAAAAAGAAGTTTGGGGCACATTCAAAAAGCCTCTGAAGGTAAATGTGCTGCTCGAATTCTATAATCCATTTGCTACTACAGAACAACAACTGAATGAGTCACTGTAACTGAAACTGCGATTTAAGTATGTGAACGGGAACAACTAAACAAATGTATCACACTGTGGTCGTGCTGCACAGGAACTGGATAAACTATTTTTCTTGTCATGGGGCATGTTTCAAGTTTCTCATGTCAGAGCGTTTGCCAATGAGTGACTATTTTTAAGACAGCTGGAGAGATGGCAGCTGGACTACTGAGCACTCAGATGAAGCTGCCCATCAAGCCAAGGGGGCCCAGTCAATATAGGTTAACCTAAGTAGATACAACGTAGATTTAAAGCTGGGTCAGGCCACCAAGTATCTGCCTGTGTAGGTATGGGATTCAAAGGCAGTTATCAGAGGGCTCACTAGATTTATGATGACACAGCTTGATACTCACTGCCGGGCCTACTGATCAGTCAAAACATTTAAAATGAATACTGGGATTCCATAGGAATTGATTTTGAAGGCACATTTGTGTAATATCTAAAATCAACTGAAAGATTTAATGGCATCTAAAACATGACAGTGTTTACTCAGAGGGCAGAAGAACAAGAAGAGGAATTTTGGAGCTATTATTGTATGGCATATTGATACATGTATAGAAACATGAAACATTTGGTGCCAAGGTACCTACACATGGTAATTGGAAGTTAGTTGTTTTTTTAAAAACATCTGTTCCAGAAACCTCCCTTCTCTGAACGGGACCTTCCAGGGTTCCTTGAAATCAATCATTAGCTGAGTTCTAATTGTTCAAAGAAACACAAACACATACAAATGACTCAGGAAGGAAGTTTGGACCAATGGGTCCAGGGAAATTTGGGTAGCCATCAACTCCCCCCATGTCAGTGATTCTTTACAGGAACCACGGTACCCTCCTTTTAACTATGTCACCTATACCTTTATTTGTTTTAAACAAGGTCGTTTAGGGTTTAATGTGCCATGTCGGGAAACTCAAAACAAAAACGTTTCTTATGCATCAGCCTTTCTGGTTTACTCCAGCGCTGTCAATGCTAAAACACATGGTTAGTGACGCAGGTTGGGAAAAAAAGATGCTATGAGCTTCCAACTGTACACCCCCGCACCCCTGACTGGACACACTAAAGGCTTCAGGAGCAGAGAGTTCCTGTTATTCCCCTTTCGCAGTGTTATAGTTGCACACCCGGGGCACAGCAAGCGACCACGGCTGGTATTTAGAGACGGAGGAGGCCTGAGCAGTGAGAGATTGAGCTGATTGTGTCCAGGCTCTGACTCACGGCTTCCTGGTGAGGGCTGGGAGGGTGCATGTATTTTGTTTTCCTTCAATACTGATAAGAAGCTGAGATCCTTATTACATATAAAGACTCTCTGAGCACGGCTCTCACTTTCAGGAGCTTATTCATCCTAGAAAATAGAGACATAGAAAAAGATTTCAATAAGGCATGCTAATAAGAATTGACAACAGTAATGACGTAGTAGCCATAAAACATTTAGTTCTAATTTAATAGTGTGTAAATTAGACACAAAATCAATATCAACATTTTACTTGATTCTCTCTATCACTATTGATTCATTTAGTCTCTGTTTCAGCACTAAATGAGATTCTCTGTGTCCGTTTGCTTGTTTGTTTATGTGTGTTCAGAAAGCACCGAAGGGTCAGAGTCGCGTGGAGCGTCTGAGGAAGAAGATGAACGAGCAGGAGTCGTGGCTGCTCCTGCAGTCCCCCACCATCCCCTTCCGCATCCACAACAAACATGGAAAGGTGCTCTGCCCATCCCATCCTGTCACTTTCTGCATCTGTGTAGCTGCAATACTCAGCGTTCACCACTAGATGGAGACATGTGTCAAAGAGTGCTTTGTGTTACATTTAAATTTGGCTGAGATTTATATTTCTAAACTAAAAATCTTTTGACAGATAATTTCACACCACAGCTTTTCTTGAGGTTTTTAGATACATTTCTACAAAATCTGTACAACTCTTGTTAAATGTCTTGTTGATGTATTTAACTGTTTTTCTTTCCTGTGTGTATCCAGAGCTACCTGTTCCTCCTCTCCTCTGACTATGAGAGGTCAGAGTGGAGGGAAAGCATCCAGAAACTCCAGAAGAAAGGTAACGCTGGCCTTAATATTGTCCGATTGACTGTTCCTGTCCGTAGAAAACATTGCATGCTTCATCTTCTTCATCTAAAATGGTTCAAACTTTTTACACACTGCACCACAGAAAAGTGAAAGTTTGTGTCGGTGTGGTCACTGTGTGTTTTTCAGACCTCCAGGTATGTGTTTTGAGTTCTGTGGAGCTTCAGGTCCTGACCAGCTCCTGTTTCAAGCTCCGAACTGTCCACAACATTCCTGTGACCAGCAACAAAGACGGTAAGAACCTCTCACACAAATATCTTTTTTATTCTTGTCTTCTTATGTTTGGATGCTTTCTGTGTTCTCTTGCTTTTTTTTCACAAACACACACAGTCTCCCATTGCTCCTTCCTCTCTTCTCTGTTTTGAGTTTAAATTCAAACATAAAAGCACCTTTTACCCTCTCAGCACAAAAAAGCCACATAATGAGAGGGGGGGGGGGGGGGGGGGGGGGTT
>JBBPCS010000036.1:42783-70738 GCA_037974645.1 Hollardia meadi
TGTGTGTGTGTGTGTGTGTGTGTGTGTGTGTGTGTGTGTGTGTGTGTGTGTGTGTGTGTGTGTGTGTGTGTGGAGGGAAGTTGAATAGTTTCACTGATACACTTTGATCTGAGTGTGTCCAGTAAAGCGCAGAGAGCCAGGGTGGGGCTGTTGATGCTGGTGGTGATATTAATAGCCATTAAAGCATTAATTTAAGCCTTTATACTGAAAATGAATTAATGTTACGTGCTCTGTTTAATGGACAAAGACGCTTTGTAGCTGGTGTAAAAACTGGTTAAAATAAAAATGTCCCTCTAAATGGGGGTAAGAAGTTAACAAAATGTAATTATCAGGCTTGTTGTGGAGACTGAAAGCATGTCCTGTATGCTGTTTATTCAACTCTGAAAATTACAAACAACATTTACACACATCCCTTAGGGTATTTAAGCAGAGTTCACAAGAGCCTTTCTCGCACTAAGTTCTGAGATCATTCGCGCCACCCACTTGTGCCAGGTGAAGAAAACAAACAAACCCTCCTCTTCACTGAATTTAGCCAAAGATGTCACTGATGCCTATTTCTTGGAGACAGAGGCAGTCAGAGAGCAAGACCACAAGTTTGATTATATGCAGCTAAAGCTTAACAATTAACTCCATAAATCTGAGAGAGAAAAAAAGACAAGACTGGAGAGTTAGTCCAGAATTTATGTAATTCATTTTATTGTATGCTTCAGGTCACAACATACATGTTTTTTTTATTCAGCTGTGTTCATAACCCTGTACTAAAGAGTCACCAGCTGCACCCACAGTGCATCACCACTGCCACAGAGCACCTGTGTTTTTAGGTTAGGAAAGTATGGGTGGCTGTTTTGAGTGTGTGTGTGTTCGTGCGCACACGTGTGGGTAGTTAAGTGTTTATATGTGGGAGTATACTTGCTGTGCCCATGATGCTGAAATGAGAAACCTTTCATTGATGCTGTTAATCATCAGTAATGAATAAAAACATTTTTAAATAAATACATGCATTTGAATTTTCCTGATAAATGATTCAGTTGTCCTGTATTGCATTATCAGCCACTTCAAGCCCTGCATCTTGTGCTGTAAAGTAGTGGTGAATTCTTTTCAAGTCGGTTCACTTGCTGTGACCTTGATGCACCATATCAAGATCAAAAAACATATTTTGACAAATTTTTATACATTTTGCGTTGAAATACCTGACTTCTTATTGTGTCGATGGTGTGGGACTGTTGGCGTGAGCAGTGTGTTGTTGTCCTGATTATGATGCTGGCAGAATTTCTAGTTTTTCTCATAGACGGGGGTTTGGAAACAGCTCATAGATCATAGAGTTGATGGGAGACATTGTGTTCAAAATGCTGTAGAATTCCCTGCAATACCACAAATGACTAAAATTACACCATTTCCTCCAGATGTATCATGACGATGGGATCAGATTTGCCTTTTTGTGTAGATGTTGTGCAGTGTTGTTGTTGTTGTTCAGCCTGTGTGTGTTAGAGGTTCGATGTGGTTTCAGTTGCATTGCTGATGTTTCCTTCACTGTCTCTGCTCAAGTCATTTCTCATTGTCTTGACTTCCCCTGCAAGCCATGTGCATCATCTGCACAAGGATTTTGGGCAGTTTTCTGCTCTTTTGCATAATAGCGTGTGTACAGTATGTGCTTTCTGTTAATGCACATGGTAATTATTATCATATTAGAATTAAAATGTGTAATGACTGGAAATAACATTCATAATTCATTCATAATAACGTCATTATTCAGTGGTTTGGGTTATTCAGTAGACGTATAAAAGTCATCAACAGCCTCTTTTTGTTACTTTATGGATTGAAAAGTCACATACGCTGCATGAACTAGAATATCTTATTGGAGCTCTGTTATTTATGTCACAACAATCTCCCACCAGTGGGAAAGGGCTTTAAATTCAGCCCAGGGCAAAGTAGTCAAACTGGGTCACAGATGAGGGAGCTGGGAAGTCGAGCATCTTCCAAAAATTTTTAGGAAAAAAAAAATACTGTGGAAAACATGACCTAGTAGAGAGGTGCCAAACATGTTCACTTTGTTCTCAGTTTATATTCATATCAACAAGAAAAATGTGCACAGATCCAAATGGAACTGCAACAATTGTTGAAATCACAGACATTTTAAGTGATAATCTTCAATAGTGTGAGGTTCTCTTCATTCTGAAAACCTGGATATGCATCACATGGGAAAAGGAGGTCGAGACATAACTCCAACACACATGTGACCTGTAACATGGACGACGCAAGCAACCTAATAAAGCAGCCTGGCACCCAGCAGTCGTCTCCTACACTATCTTCTTGTTAAGGCTCCGACTGACAATGAACTCTGGCGATCATCCAGAATTCACAGAACCTTAGTTACATTTGTAACTCTTGTTCTGTTTCATTCTTCCTCACCGCCAGAGACGTATAAACGACATATTAACAATATATTAACGACCTGGATAGGTATCACATGTGCACCAGGTATTTCATACAGTCTCTGGCGGTCGAGCTAAACATACAGACAGTTGGCCACTCTGGTGGCTGGGACTTATGGCTGCGGAGACACTGATTAGTTTAACTGATTATCACTTGTCCCCTAATTCTGTGAACCCGCAGTTTGACCCAGCATCCAACAGGGCCTCGGGCAAAGATTAGCCTCCTGTATTAGAACACACAGATGCCACAAGGGCTGCAGGCCTCAGTTGATTGAGATGGAGAAGGATGGTATCCATTAACCCCTGCATTTAGAGGTCAGAGACCCCATGCTGACCAATTTATCCCCCTCATTCTTTGAGCCTGATGGTGACCTGCCAGGAAAATTAAAACTCATGGAGTTCCAGGCCTGTCCTACTTCTCAAAGCCCTCCTGGATCCACTGTGAGGACACAAACAGACCTCTTTTAATGTGCTGGCCTCTGGCCTTGTTTGAATTTTAGGTCTGGGAACATAAACCCATTTCAGATGGAGAGGAAACTGGGAGCTGCTCAAACTGAATTGCAACTGTGTGCTTTAGTATTAACTGGCTGCATTAGATTTTAGACTTCAACAATGATCCATCTCTTCACAGAGGCAAACTGTGTCGGGTAGTGTATTTTTGGAAAGTCGGATGTCAACACAGAGGTGTTTGCCACAAGCTTTTATGCCTTTGTATGTAGCGGAAGAGTACGATAACGGCTTCATTTCAGAAAAGACCCCCCAGATCACTGAATTCCCCTCTGCTGAACTTCCCTCGTACTACCGGCATTAATCTCTTCCTCATTGGGAGTAATTATGCCAGAGCCTTTCAGGATGCTGAGAAAACAAACAAAGAAGGAATGAAACCAGATGGAAATGAGATTCCACTATACTGTATGGTCCTGTTAGGGATAGTTATATGGCTACATATGTGAATGTTTGCTCCAGTCAGTCATAGCCCATGCAGGTGGCATGCTCGGTATCTCTCGTTAACCAAGCCGCAGGTCAGGCTGTTGTTTTCAATGCTGCCATTGTTTTTGATGTTGCAGTGTAAACATATTGTCTGTCATTCTGCAAGTGTGTGTTTATATGTATATGAGATTCAACCAGCCGTCTCTGCCTCCGTCTCCCTCGCACAATCTCGGTGAGTCTCTTGGTGAAAGGTCGAGCGGTACATCCATCCATCATGCTGTCAGATGGAGGTTAACTCCAGGGACCAGGTCCCAGTTGTTGGATGTACTATAGACACTTTACAGACAGCCGGTAGCGAGGAACCGCTACAGCAGCATTTAAAGAAACACATTAACAGACTTAATTGGTCCGTGTAAGAACTGAGTGTGAGCTAATCCCAGGGGAGCGACGGCTCTGGTATAAGGATGTAAAGAGTGGAGGGAGGGCAGGTTGATGTCTTGTCAGCTGACAAACTAAAACATATCGACAATTTAAAGGGTTGTTTCACCATGATGGAATGTCCCCTTTTTTAATCTTTTAAGTGTGCATTCATTACAAATCCAATACCAGAATTAATTTCAAACATTACCGCTTGATATTTCAGATGTGGATGATACTTCTGAATAAGGAATTGTATTTGTTTATATTTTATTTATATGATTTTGACTGCTGCTGAACTTTGATGGAGATATGCATACTGTAGGCATGTATAATGTCCCTAAAATCTTGCCTTAAACAAATATTGATCCAGCTTTGCTAAGAAACGCGAGTATAGAGCTGAAACAATGTGTTGACTAATCAATTAGTTGACTAATTTGAAAATTAATCTGCAACTACTTTGATAATTTAGGAATTGTTTTACATATATTTTAAAGCAAAAATTTAAAAAAAAATCCCTGGTTCTAGCTTCTCAAGTGTGAATATTTTATATATTTTATATATATTATTATATTTTATATAGTCTTCTTATTCTTCCATGATAGTGAACTGAATATTTTTTGACTGTTGGTTGACATTTTAAGACCCCACTATGGGGTCTGGAAATTTTCACATTTTATAGACCACATGATGACTTAATTAATCCAGAAACGAATCCGTAGATTATTTGATAATGAAAATAATTGTTGGTTACAGCCCTACATGACTTAAATGTAAACAAAATAAAGAAAGAAATGATGATGATGATGATGATGATGATGATGATGTTTACTTTTACGTTTCAATAGCTATTAAATTGTTGTACTTTTACTACAAGATGATAAAAATGTGATTAATAGAGATACAGTATGTAATTGGACTCCACACACAATATATGCTTCTGAAACACAATTACCATGATATGTTATAAAATTACACAGATGTGTGATGTCACAATGACAAAGCAGTCAAGAAACGGAAATGTTTATTCAGTTTTGTTTGATGGATCTGTCTTTCCTCTGTGTTCCCTCCTAGATCTATACTGCACCCTAGAAGTGGACTCGTATGGATACTTTGTCAGCAAGGCCAAGACCCGCGTCTTCAGGGACACCACAGAACCTCAGTGGAACGAAGTCAGTCACCAAGACATCTACTCTTACTGCTCCATATTTGTCGCTGTGCAATAGCAAATATTTGATTCTCCTCTTCTGTATCGATGTCATTCAAAAGGAGTTTGAGATTGAGTTGGAGGGCTCCCAGTACCTGCGGATCCTGTGCTACGAGAAGTGTTACGACAAAAGCATGCTCAACAAGGACGACAACGAGATTGTGGACAAGATCATGGGAAAAGGGCAAGTCCAGGTAAGAAAACGGCCTCTGACATGCCATCACAGAAACACACCAGTCACCAAGAGAGACTTCTGTGTTCTCTTGGGGACGTTTCCCAGCATGCGACTCATTTTAATTAGCTGTCTAGCCTCTACACACAACAGAGTGGTTTTGTCGTTGTGGCCTCTAATGGTTCTGGTTGGATTAATAGTCTGACAGAGTTTACTTAAGGGGGATTTCCCCTGTCTTGTTGTGAGAAATGTTCCTATAAAAATCCCTTTCAGTCCTGTTAAGTAGATTCCTGCCTACATACACAGTGGAATCTGTGGCTTCTTGGTATCAAGACAAAAAAGTGTCCTCTACTTCGCATCGTTGTTTAGGTTTTGCAGAGCCGCCTACAGAGGAGCCAATTTTTCCAGAACCTCGTAGGAAAATCTGTTCGGCCAAGTGAAGTGAAGCTCGACTCCTCTCATTTTTCCCTGCAATTCAATCCAATTGCTGCCGTTCCAGTTTCCTCCTCTGTAATCAATACAGCTTCGCCACATGAATTTGGGTCAACGCTGAGGGTTTTAGTTGCTCTTATCATCAGATAATATGCTCATGTTTTTCTCAAGTGATGCATGTGTCAGTGCCAGAGGTTTGTTTGTAGCAGGTTATTTTTTTTTTTAACCTATTCCTCTCTAAACTGAACAGAAGATATAAATCATTTCAATCACTCAAGACTTGTTTGTTGCTGCTGCATGTAGAGTAACATTTGTAGTGGCAGGTAAAAGCTTTATCAGTGAGAAGTTGCACTGGGAATACAAATCTCCTGTTAACATTGAGAGAAAGTGGAGCGAACATGAATCACTCATATAACGTTACATTTTTAAGGGAAGCAGGCATCTCAAAAACATCTCTTATCTCTTAGTGGGTATGTTGTATCTGATCAGATCCAACTTCCTGTTGTATGTCTTTCAAACAGTCTTTAAATGGAAAAGAAACACCCACGACGTGTTTGTTGCAGCATTTCCTGTTTGTCACCATCACTTTCCATGCTTTTCTCTTTTAGTTTGATGCTTTGTGTCCTTAATTGTTGCCCTTGACTTCCTCTCAAGAGCAAATGGTAATGTGTAGTGTAGTGTAGCTGTGCAGCACACAGGCTACTGCTCCTGTTCAATCCTATCAGATCCCCATGCATCTTAATTATGCTTTGGATTTACTCCTATTATGACCTTTCTAAAATAATTAATCCAAACATCTACTGTATGGAGATGATGTAAGTCTATGGATAGTTACCAGTAAATCTATGCTTCTAAGTGCAGTGTGATAGGAAAAAAATCAACCTGTACCTTGCCTTGCCCGTGTGATTGGGTGAATTGACTTATTCCCATACATTTAGTTAGCTTTTATTCAAACAGGTACTCCTCAGTTGTCCCAGAGAATAGATTTCATAATTGGTTACAGTGGTGTGTCAGTGGTTCAGAATTGTATCATATATGACATGGCTGTCAGTCAGAGGGACAAACACTGCTGCTGCTGGGAACATCCACTTCCAGCCAACAACAGCCAAAAAACCCCCCAAATAAATACGGCACATGTTTGCTGGCTCGCTGTGAGAAGGGGAAAATAGATAGGGGATAGAAATGGAGAGAGAGAATGGCATGTTCTGTCCCAGACTCTGAGGGGGTGGGAACGGTGTGTGCGTGCATGTGTGTACTATAGAAGGGGTTGTTGGGATTGAGGGTGTGTAGTTGGTAGAGAAAGAAGTGGACGATTTTGATAGGGAAACCTTTTCCCTAATTGTATCAACTGTGTAGAACTGCAGCAATTAGTCCAATTAATTAGTCAATTGACAGAAAATTTATTGTTTAAGTGGTTATGGTTCCGGTTTAATAAATGTGAAGTTTTTGGACTTTTTTTTGTCTTACATAACAGCAAACTGAATATCTTTGAGTGTCGGGCTGTTGGTCAGACAAAACAAGACATTTGAAGACCCCACCTTTTCATTATCATTGACATTTGTCACTATTTTCTGACATTTTATAGACAAAACAGATGATGGATGCATTGAGAAAATAACTGACAGATGAATGGATCAATGAAAATAGTTGCAGCCCGACAGTATCAGTGATCTCAAAGGCACTACTAATCGAGGGTTGTGGTTGCAATGCTGACAAAAAACACTTTCAGTGTCTTCTAAGTACAACAAAGTGGCTTTTGCTATGAATATTGTCATCATTAATTAATATATATACAGTTGGCTCATTAATGTATATTTATACCATAAATAAATTCTGTTCCAATTGTTGCCCACTTCAACTATCTTGAGTCTCTGAATGCTAGTGTATTTAATCCATGAACCATTAAAAGTTTAATTTTTCAAGATAAACTTTACCACCGAAGCTGAACGCTCACTACTATCTGACACTAAAAGGTGGTGAAATCCTGAGTAATGAATGTTTAATGTTCAGCACAGTGTTTATGTGTGGTTTGGAGACATGGTGGGACTGATGTGTCTTCACATTCGCAGATCTCTCGTGTCTCATGAATATGGAAAAAGGAACCCAAGTAGACATTTTTGCAAAGAAAAATCCAGAGGGACTTAAGTCTGCTCTACAGTCCAGAGTGCATACCTAAAGAGACTTTCACTTGGACCCAAGCTGTTTGCTTTCCTGGTGAAGCGGAGTTTAGAAGGAGCCTTCAATGTTTTGTTTTCCTCTCTGGAGACCCTCTGATTTATTTAACAAGCTTGAGGAATACTGACTGACCGTAAATGGGCATATTGGGCTGGAAGTTTTCTTTTTTTACCCGCTGCTGTTACTTCACTTTGTTACCAATGAGAAAGTTGATCACTTCTGTCATCAGAAGATGTTACGATTTGGGCCAAAGATTTTATTTTGATAGTGACCAAAGAAGTCTGCAGGATTTTGGTGCAGTATTCTGTAAATGGCATATAGTTATGGAGAGGTATGTTATTTGATGTCCACCAATGATCACATGCACCCACACCCACAAACAGAGTGAAGAAAAAGCATAAGAGAAAGGCAACTATAGCACACTCATGTTAGCTTGATTGAGTTGCCTGTCCACAGGGGGAAATACCACCATTTATTTCCAGCCCTTCAGCCAGTAGACGTCCCCCTAGCAGATAACCTCTGATCTCTAAGGTCACGCGGCTAATCCTCCATTAAACGGCAACAATGTCGGGGTTACACTCACCCTGTCTCTCAAACTGGCAACACAAATGGATTCTTAAATGTCTCAGAGCAGGCGATTTGGAAAATTGATCAGTATCTGCTCCTGAAGTTGCCAGTTAAAGTAAAACGCTGCCTCCAGCGTGTGATTTCTTTGGCATGTTGTCACTGATATTGTTGCTCTGTAACCACTGATTGTCCTCTGGCTTGGAAAACTTGTTATACACATGGTGTGACCTCAATTACAATCGGAGACTTTTATTATTTTTGCTGTCAAATGTCAACACTTGATTTTGTTTGCGGCAATCACAAGATGGATATTTTACAAATGCTTCAGGGTCAGACTTTGTGATTTCTGATAATATATAATTGCCAGGGTGAAGCTTCACAAGCCTCTTCTTACCAGGATTGTGTTCAATCTTGCTATAAAGGGACACCAAGTCATGAACTAGTTACAAATGGAAACCGTCTCCTGGTCTGCCTCCTAACGCACTGTTCAAATTCTCCCAAATGATCCTTATGTGTCGGCTGTTGCTTGCAATACTTCTCTTCAGAGGACCAGTTATGTAACTGGGTTAACAGCCCCAGTGCTTTGTGTATTACTGGGAACACATCATATCACCCAGCGTCAGCAATGCTTTCATCTACAGTAGTAACCTATCCCAGCCTTCCCCGGGCTAAGCTCTCAGGGCTTTTATTTCTCGTCTTATCAGGGGAATACTTCGTTGTCTTTCGTTCACCCACCAGCACCCTCCATCATTTAGTCTGTCGAAAGAGAAAATGGGATTCCACTGTCAGTAATGTGTTTCTCAAGGCTCTAGATTGATGTTGAGGTCATTTCCTTAGAGCAGAGGTTATCAAAGTGTGAGGTGAAAGGTGCATGCTGGTGTTCGACAAAAACAACAGGAAGTTAGTTCTTGTAGTTCGACCAGATTATCAACAGGTTCAGCAGTTGCAGCTGCTGCAGTGGCTCATGGAGCCAATGAAAGCACTTTAAAAGTCTTAGTTGCCTGATTGCTGCAATTTGCATCAAAATGAATGCTAATCTGGAGTCGTAGCTCAGCCAAATGTGAACACACAGACATGATACAGACATACCGTACATATTTAAGATTAAGGGTAACTTACACTTCTTGCGGTTCATTACCTCTGATGACCATCGCAAAGAATTCTCTATAAAAATCTGTTCAGAAATCATTGAAAAAAGATGCTGCTTACAACTCCAGAACTTGCTTGAGAATCATCATGATTTTAAGTTTTCTTCAGTATAAAGGTAGCCCAGTGATAATTACAGTACCTGTACATCCATGGGTTTACTACAAACAGAAAACAGCTGATTCAGCATTCTTTTAATGGTGCCAAAAATAAAAAAACAAACAAATATAGACTAAAAAAGAGAGCTCACAGCCAACACCACATGGTGCTGTCCTGAATTTCGTCCTCACAGTGTTGCAAATCTCATAATGTGTGTCTATAGAGGAACTGCATGTTCTCTGCGGTGTCCTGTCCTGTATGTACTATGTAGCTTGATGCTGCAGCCGCATCTGATGATCCTATATCCTTATGAGTCATGTAACTTCTCCAGGAATGTCCCCAGCAAAAAGACACCACCTCTATCTCTCAACCCCCATCCTCCTCTTCTCCTTCCATCATCCCTAACACGTGCGCAGCTCCCTCTCCACCACGTTGGGGGTTGTTTTTGTTGGTTACCGGGGTGAGCACAGCAGTGTTAGCGGCCCACAATAAGCAGGAACCTGATAGTTTTGATTGCCTTCCTGGAAATAATGGGAGCCAGAGAATTTAGGCATTGGGAGCAAAAAGAGAAAGGGTCAATGAAGTTGTTAGTTCCTGGCAGCTCTTAGCTCCCTTTCCAAACCAAGGAGCTAGAAAAGGGTGCATGCATTAGCTGGCATTACTGGAAAACTATGGGTGCAGAGGGGTTGTAAAGTTTGAAGGCGAGCATCTATCTGCACTCTCTTTCCAACTTAAGAGCAGGTACTCTTTCCTCTACATGCAGCATTGGATGCAAAGTTTGACATTTACATTTTATGTGAAGGGTTTATTGGTTAAAGTGCTGTTCTTTGGGCTAAGAGCAGACTAGCCATCTGGAGAATTGGTGTAGGACCAGTGGCACTCAGCCAGTGCAGAAAGTGCAGGCCTCAAGTTCTGATCTAATCTCTCAGCACTCGATCAAACATCATGCCAACATCAGTCAGTAATGAATGAAGTACAGAATGGTAAGTGCATGTAGTAATAAGTACTATGTATGACTGAAAAGCAAAGAAAATTTCATTAGAAAAATGGTGAAAGTATTTCTAAGCAGATGGGAAAATTGGCAACAAAATTAGCTCAAAATGAAGATTTTTTTGGATTCTTTATATTTTATGTCATCTAAATAAAACAGTTTCAGAGTAGCACAGAATCAACACTGCAGTTAAAAAAAAAAATTTCATTTTTTTTTTCTTTTAATGGAAACTGTGCCCAGGACTCCCAAGGGATTGTGTTTTTTCTTTGTAATTTCTGTTAACAATGCCTCGCCTCTGTGGAATGCAGGGTGGTGGTATTTCATGTAGTATTTGTTTTGAACATGGAGCTCAGTTCTTTAGTGTGTGTGTGTGTGTGTGTGTGTGTGTGTGTGTGTGTGTGTGCGCTCATGCTTCACTGTGTAGATATTAATATAAATTAGTGTCTAAAAGATGGTGGCATCTATTTTGTTTCTGCCCCCTGTCATTTGGGGCTGTGATCTATCATGTTTCCACCCCCTGCGGCCATACACACACACACGCACAGACACACACACACATACAACATACAGCTGTCAACAACATTAACAGATGGGACTCTGCTGTGTGTGTTCGGCCCCCCTGGGGACAAACCAGACTCTCATAAACACACAAATGGGTGATGGGCTAATGCATTGTAAATGATATCAATAACTTCAGCTTGCTACATTACCTGGTTGCGTCTCCTTTGTCTGGCTAGGTGTGCGTTTATGTGTGTTGGGGAGGGGGTTGTAGATGGATGGAGTGTGTACATTCATTCAGTAGCAAAGCTTGTCCAAGTCCTTGTTGCTCTTTTCCTTATTTTCCTTATTTTGTTCTTTATGTTCCCTATAGTTTTTCTTTTTCACTATGTTTTTAATGAGGCTCATCCCTCATAATCTGCCTGTTTTTGAGCATATGGTGCTTTTTTATTGATGAGTCCCAATTAAGCTGACTTCCTCATCAGACAATCCTTGATCAGTGGAGCTGATAGCAGGGTTTTGATGGATTTTTAGTCTTTCCTTGTCATCTTCCCACAAAGAAGCTCCTCCGTCACAACCCTCACTTAGACAGCCTTTGTTCCCACTTAAAACATCCACTCCCTGCCACTTGGGATAGGCATGCCCTAAATAACTGCACACAATCCTCTTAGATCATGCACACGTGCAGATACCCACTTTTTTCACTTTGTGATTAGAATAGGAAAAGCCCCTGATCTCTCAAATCTAGTTTATGTGTTATAAAAAGACACGTTTGATCAACATTTGTCATTGAGATTGATGCATTTGTTTTTTTTAATCAGATGATCTAGGCATGGAGGATAAAGCAAGAATGAGGAATTGTAATGTGTGGCTATATTCCCATCTTCTAATAATTTAAGGAGTACAACCACCAAACAATAACATTGTTATGTTGTATTCCTTATTCCTACAGTTTGATTAAGGTTGAAATGTGCTTCATCAGTGGTATGATGTTAATCATGTCGCGCAAGTAGCCTAAATACATTTGTATTGTGAGCAAGAGGTGGTTGCAATTTGACTTCTGCTTTCAGCCTGCTCCATCATTACTTAAATCACTGACCAAAGTGTCTGAACCAGATTTCATGGCAATTTAAGACATTCACAAAATGCCAAAATTGTCAACCTCAAAAGGAAAAGTCAGGGTGTCACCAAAGTCAGTAGGCTTAATCCTCTGGTGATAATTGACATCTGTACAAAATTTCATAGCCATCTATCAAGTGGTTGTTGAGATGTTTCAGCCTGGACTGAAGTTGTGGACTGAACTGACAGACCCACATTGCCATCCCTAGAGCCAAACTGCTTATGAAACATTGTGGATTGCTGCTTTGAATGTGATTAACAAAATCTTGCTAAATTCTGAATCTGATCAGTGGTGCTAGAACTGGTTAAAATCTCAGCTGCTGGACTCGGTACAAGTTGGAGGCGTTAGACAGACTTTTGATTCAGCCAAGGATAAAGAGTGAACTGTGTAGGTAGAGCAAAGCAGAAAACCTATACTGTAGCTGTAACTGTGGACCCCTTGAAAGAATAAAGTGAGGATATAAAAAGGCCATTTAAAGGCCAAAGCATCACTGTGTGACTTCACATCTCTCGGTCTTACATTTACCATCCGATTTATCCCTATGTCTTTTTTTTCCTGCAGAAAATACAAACATATTGCTCTCCAGTGGACAAGAGCAAGTTGGCTTTGTAATTGGTCCCCATTATAACATTACATAATGTTTCAGGGAAGTGTAAGGGATTGACAACAGATGTATGATTTCCTACCATGAACATGGATATGCAGCACATGTGGAGAGCGCAGTTAGGGAGACACAGAAGAAAAAGAGATGGAGGAGGGCAATAGGAATGAGAGCCCCAGATGGTGGCCAATTATGTGATGCTGAGAGTTAAAGTGAGAACAAAGGAGCTCATCACAGCCAGAGAAATGAAATGGTCTCCAGAGAGACACCGTGAATCTCTCCACATATTTACTACCATCCTTTTGTCTTGTGGAAGAGTCCAGGTTCAGAAATAATTGGAAACAGTCTGAAAGGGGGGGTCAGCCAATACAAAGAGTGTCATATTTGAACACAGAGGCTGTCAGTTCTACGCTCTGATAAAACCTTGAGGGGTGATGAGAGCCTCTCAGTCCAGCCACAAGAGCTTGAGTTTTCTGTTATGACCAATGAGGATTGGTTAACTTAATTGTTCTTAACGTTTCCCAGTGCCTCTCCTATTGTTTCAGCTGCTGAGTAGCTTTGGGGACTTGAAGAGAATAATGCAGAGGCTCTGCAGTTGGAGACAAGAGCACAGAGAGAGGCAAAAAGTGCTCATTAATGATGACAAGACTTTTATTAACACCATAGGTGTAGTTTTGCTGAAGCACACTGGAATGACTCTCCACCACTTTTTTCTCAAAGTCTGGAGAATATTTGCAGTTTGCATAACCCAATTGAACCCATAACCCAATTGAAATTCATATACATAAGTTGACGTCATCACTAAAAGGGTATGTCATGCAAGAGAGCCAATAAAACAAATTAAATGGTCACAACATTACAAAGCCACCCTGTTAAACTTGGCTAAGGTGTGCAGCATCCACAGTGCCTGCAGGATGTTTTCCTAGCCTTAACCTATAAGCTAGAGATAGATTTTTGTTTTATGTACACTTCCATTCCTGAGTTGGGGGTCCCCTGGGTTATGGGTCGAGCGATTTCGGGCCAGCTTATAAGAAAATATCACATGTTATTAACTTAATTTATTAACTTAAATGCAATAGTCCACAGACACAGAGTTCATGTCTTTGATGAAGGGTTACTAGTTTTGCTACACTGTTGCATGTGTGGTCGCGCATGCATGGATGTGCGTTGTACGAGCGCTCTGGTACTTAAATAGAATAAAACTCAAATAGCACATCTCTGGTTAACAAACAACCAACTCTTAACCAGTTGAAGTCGGAAGACTTCTGCTAGCAAACCATACTATAAAGTATGTCTTATTCAATTTCAAAGAGAAATCACTCTTTCATATGATTAACCCAGGATTCCCTGAGAACAACAGTTTCAAATGTAATTCATTTTTTTCCCCCTTGGTCCCGGCCAGTCATCTTTTCTTCTAAATCACATTTAAACTTCACATTCACACATTCCCTGGCTGCTCTCAAGTTGTGGATTTATAGACAACAGATGACATTGAGGGAAGAGATTCACCTCATCCCTCTCATCATGGTCCCAGACTGACTCTCTGAGGGGCAAAAGCTCATTTCATGCTTGGCTCTGCCTGCCAGCGCACTGCGAGGCTCATCCCATGGATTGTCTAGGGTTCACCTCAGCTGAGGGTCTGTGAAATCCCTGTGTGGTCAATGGATAAGTGTCCTTGTGTTAACGTCTGTTTCTGCTCTGTCCTCTTTGATCTATTACCAGGGTTTACCTATTGTTTTAGTCTGGTACATAAATATATCATCTAAATCAGCATTGTGTCATGTGAATTGGGACCGCCTGGAATTGTGTGGGTATAGAGCAGGAAGGATTTAGTTTTTGCCTTGTTGTTTCAGCAAATTCTCCATAAAACACTTTTATTTACGCTCAACTGACAACGTCCTTTAGCAGCCAGAGTAATTATGACCCTTGTCACGAGCAATGAAGTAAGTTTGATGGCGTTATTATAGATTTACAATGGCCGCCAAAGGGTGGTGGTCGAGGTGGATGGATGGGTCAACAAAACATTGGACTGTAAGACAGGAGATTGCCATTTGTTTCCTGTTTCCAACCAGTAACCAACGTTGCTTTCTTTTAACCATGACCGTGGTTGTTCTCAAACAACAAAGTCAACAAAGGTTCCCTAACCCTAACAAAGCAGTAAAATGAGACAGACACAACCACAGTGTTTCCTATCTTCCATGACCCTAACTGAGTCATGGAAATAATAAGGGTACTAAGGAGTAGTTCGCCATTTTGGGAAGTTCTTTTACTCGCTTTATGTTTGAGAGGTAGACGAGATTAGCATGAAGAGTGGAAATGTGTGGGATATAATTAACACATTATATCTTGTTTAATTCATACAAGTGTAAATACTGCAACTACAGGAAGTCACTGGAAATAGTGACTTCCTGTAGTCTTTATGCTAACATAAACTGACCAGCTGCTGGCTGTAGCCTTATATTTAATTGACTAATATGAGAGTTTAATCAAATTTCTCATCTAAATCTCTACAAGAAAGCGAGTGAATATAATTCTTTTCTCATAAATGTCAAAATATTCCTTTAGAGCAGCCTTCCACCATGGCACAGGTCTACAGAGACACCCTCTTGGTGTCTCTCTGCAGTCTTTTTTTCTTAATCAGATATCGCATCATTGCGAGATCCAAGTCTCTGACCACCAGATGCGACTCTGTCTTTTTTATCCCCAAAAACCCTTTGAGACCAGAATACTTTCTCCCTCTCTGCCTCCCTCTTACTTTCCCTCTTGTTGTTATTGGCAGCCTTTCGGCCCATATTAAAGTAAATGGGTCTCAGCAACACACTGTGTCCCAGCATGGAGAGCCCATTTTGGCTTTCAAGTGGCCAGTCAGGGGGCCAGCGCTATTCCTACAGCATTGAGATGTGATGGATATCCATCTGGAGCTGACATTTGCCCTGGGATGCTTTTGTTTTGAACTGCACACTACCCCGGGATGCTGTTGATCGGGTCGGACAGTTATCAAGCTGTAGCATTTACTCAAATGTCGCTATTTGTTTAGATGTGATGATTGTGCAGGGACTTTGATGCTTTCCATATGGCCATAGCTGGGGTCTGAGATTGAGCAAGTATTTGCCCACTGTGGTTCTGCACCTCATTATGCAGAATGGTTGATCGGCACTGGGGTCTGTATTAGGGTTGCTTTGTTCCAGGAATCGGAGACATGTTGGGGAGGGCAGTGGTTAGCACCAGTAATACATGGAATTGCAATTATTGGCAGAGGGCTTTCTTGTTTTATGCTGAGTTGCAGCTTTCATCCAGAGTGTTTTGTATTATCTCAAGAAAACATAATTCCATGGTTGATGGAAATGGAAAGTGAGGGTCAGCTGTCAAGCTGTATCTGTAAAGCTTGTAGGATCTCAGTATCTTGGTCAAATAATTAAGAAGGACTGATGGGGACGTGTGTTGCAGGGTGATCTCTCTGTTCACCACACTTCCTTACTACATTCTCTTTACTGTGTTGCGTTTCACTCTAAACATTTTCCCCAGAAGCATCCATAAGAATCTGGTAGTATAGTGTGTCAGAGGGATTACTGACATCCTGGTTTTCCATTCTACAACCTCAGGAGAAGCTTTGTAAAACATCCATTTTTGGTTTTGATATTGTCTGTCAGTATTTTACAGTCACGTTTCCACTTTATTGTTCATTGACATCCCAGTTGAAAATTCCAATGGTTTTTTAAATGAGCCTCACCTCTGCTGTCTGCCAGGAGCTGTGTGTGTGTGCGTGCGTGCGTGCACGTGCATATTCACTCATTTCTAGGATACTCCTTGTCCTTGAGCCCTTTGTTGAATTGTGTGTGTGCGTGTGTGCGTGCGTGTTTTTCTCAGTAAGCTTTAAGATCCATCTCTATACTGTATGCTCTGCTTGGCCCCAATATCATGAAGATATTCTTCTTGCCAGTCGCAAGTTAGTAAAGGAAGAGCGTTCATCATATCTAATTAAACATATCTATGAAGATGACAGTTTATTAAGGTAGTCATTAATTTCACAAGTCTTTGGTTGATACGTAGTGCTTAGCTTGTGTTGCTTCCACACCATATGAAGATGAAACAGTAGCTGACTCTTAATCAGTAGCTTGAGGTTCTGCAGCTGTTATTTTTGGTTTTCTGCGTGCAGTTTAATGTTAGAGTGTTGCAGAGGCATCTGCTCGTTTATCTAACCGTGTTCATGGGTCAGTCAAGAGAGAAAGCCCCCAGCCACAAATGCACATAATGAATTTGCCTGCAAGGCAGAGAAAAGAAAATGAGTGGACCTGAACACTGCTGGCTGAGGGAAATGCACTTTATTAATAGTATTATTCCCAGGCCCTAAAATAGTAGCCTGTAACCTTATCTAGACACTGACCTTTCACCCTAATGTAAGCATGAGCTGATGTACAGTGGCAGAGATGTGGTTTATGGGGTCCAGATTTATATCTAAACACAGTGGTACAGTGGGTCAGAAGCAAATAAACATCGACATCCAGGAAGTGCATGACAGCTACTGTAGAATAAAGGAATTATGGAGTGGTACAAGGCCTCTCCGGGTTTAATGGAAATGCACAAGAAACTGGGCAGTAAGGTAGTGTAATACTGAGATGAGCTCCGACTATTTAAGGATTTTTAGCTTCATGTACAGAATCTAAGCTCTGCAAAACCCCAGCTACATTCAATGGATCAAGTTTTCATAACTTCATAACTCAAAGCAAAGACTTTGACCTGTTAATGTTCCCATGACATTAAGTTGTTCATATGGCAGAACCATGAGCAGTGCCAGGCGTTTGATCCAGCTTTATGACTTCCTGTCCCAGGGCAAGGGAGGAGAAACTGCCGCTTGAACTCTGAGCTCGCTGGTGTACTGATGGCACAGACACTAATCTAATTTGTTTTTTATTTTTGTCTGTAAATATCGTAAACCCCTCCCGCTTTCGAAAGTCAGAAACGGAGGCTTTATTAAATCAGGTTTTGTGCTATTAATGTCTGCAGTAATGCAGTTCTGTTCCAGTTCTGCTTTACAAATGTTCATCCAGACTGACAGCTGGCCACCCTGACAGGTGTTTATCTTCACTAATGAAACAAAACATTCCTCACTTGTCAGATATACATACACTGTAATGAATCAAAATAATGCAAGCATATAACAAAAATGGTTGTAAGGTGGATTCTACCTGGGGCCTCAGTATTGGGCCCCTTTTGCCACTGCAGATTAAAATAACGATGAAGATGTGGTTGTTTTCCCACCAGACTCGTGGCAAGGATGTTTTGAACTTGTCAGCTGTGTAAAAGATGAGGTCATTGCCAGTGCAGTTACAGAGTGTTTATGACCTCACCAAATCCAGTTCTGGTTCTACAGAGCAGACGGATGCTTCGTGTAACATGTCGGGGATCAGAAAGGTTCAGCTTGATCTTCTGCCTAAAACAATGAGGAGAAGAACAGTTTAGGTGTATAGCTCAGCCCTTAACTTTTTAAACCTGCGTTGTGGTTACAAAAGCACAACATCCAGTGAGACATACTGATCAAGACATGTATTCAGTCTTATACATCTGTTTATGTTGTTTTAAAACTTGTTTAAAGTTTAAAATACTCCACTATGACTTAACCACTGAAATGTACCGTTTAAAATAACCTTGGAGAAGAACACTTCTCTCTTAGTGTTTCTCAGATGCTGAGTGCTCTCTGTGCATCGCTTTGCTTGTAGCAGCCTGTTGTATAACCAGTGTGTCGTGCTGAATTCCTCATAGCAGTCTTTTTATTTTTTTTATTTTTTTAAAGAAAAACGTCCCTGGCAGAATGATAAAAATGTGTTGATCCGGCGGGGGTGCCAGCTCGAGTGTGTACCTGTTCCCTCTGCTGGTCCTGATTTCAAAGCGCTGTGTGTGGGTGTGTATGAGGGAGGGCACCTCAAACGTCCATTTCACAGAGTCGCACATTGTTTGAATTATGTAATGTGTGTTGTATAATAGTCAGAAGAGGGATGTGTACTCTATGAGTGTGTTCCAGGCGCTGCAGAAGAGTTGTTTGAGTTGATTGCATCTTTGTCCACTTCTATCTTCTCCAGTATAACTTGATGTTTCACTCAGCCAGCGTGAAGGAGGCCGGTCAGCTCTGGTTAGGTAGAGGCCACCGTGATCCAGCCTCAATAATCTCGCCACTGGCTGCTTGGTATCATTCATTAGTGGAAAACACTTGTTTAGTTTGTAATCTGTCTTCTTTATCTGTGAATTGGAAGGAGAAAGGGAAGAAAGATCAAGGATCAAAGTAGATGATGAAAAAGGAGACACTTAGAGACAGAGAGCAGCGTGGTACATCAGAGTGAAAGTGTTTAGCAGCTCTTATGCCTGAGGTGATCTGCTGTGCTGCCCTGCTAATACTGTTACACAGAGAGTTGTCATCATAACAACCAAATCATCAGTGTGCTTGTTAGGAGCAACAAGCAAGTCGAGTCTCCGCTATTAATTTTCCACCTACAAGTTGATGGCTTCTTCACCTGCTAATGAGGTTTTGACCCTACACTGATTTTTTTCTGTTCTTCTTTTACTTGTTATTGATGGAAAAATTGGACTTGGAGGGTGTGGATGCAGCTGGGAATTAGTTAACAGAATAGTCAAGCCAGTTTTGATGGAAATGAAAACATCAGCACTTACAAAGAAGATTTGATGATGATGGGGATTTTCATGCCCTTCAGTAAAGCAACAGTATGTGACAATTTTATCTTGAAATAAAAGCTTCAAAAACAATTTTGTACACTGACTTGTAATAGAGAGAAAGGTGCCTCTTTTCTTTCCACTCTGCACGCCTGATCTTGCACAATGTAGCTTGGTTAAGGTGAAATTTGTAATTACAGCAGTAGTGTAAAAGTGAAAGTCACTCCAAAACTGACTGAAATAATACCAGTCCTTGCATGGTGTGTTTTTTGGTGTGTGTTCTCAGTTGTTGTTGCCCAGAGTTGAGAAAATACACCACCTTGGTCATGTTTTGTGCTGATAATAATTTTGAGAAATTTTCACATTCGCTGCATTATTTTGTTTTCATAACTGCTCTGATTAAATGATAGGGAAACACAATTTTTTGCTGAGATACCACTCTCATGTGTGTACACTGAATATAAAGCTACTGCCAGCTGCCAGTTAGCTTAGCTTAGACTGGAAGCAGAAAAAGTTGCTAGCCTGGCTTTGTCCAAAGGTACCAAATCCGCCTAAAATTCAAAATCGTTTCTTAGCAGCGCTTTTTACTGTGCCCTAGAGTTGCGTAATACTTTCTCATCTCATCTCATCTTGTGTCTTTTGAGATCATCCTGTCACCTCTTCCTCCCGTTAGTCCGACCACCCTCCTCGCTGCTCGTGTAATCTTCCAGGCGGCTGCATCCAGTCAGCCATGGGTATACACTTCAGAGTGAATTATTCAAGCAGGTCAGCAGCGTTGTCGTCCTGTGAGGCTGCACTCTCTTCATCACTGGAACTGGGTCACGCTGTCCAGATGTAACACAGCCATGTAGAGGGCACAGCATGAAGATCACAACTTCAGCCTACTGGGTTCACGTCCAGGTCACACTAAAGGGGCAGGAGGGTTAGTGTGAAAAAAAATCACACCTAACTCCAGTCTACACCCCAAAGTGTTGCTGAACCAGAGATGAATGTGTCATCCCCCATTTCTAAGCTTTGCTCTATTTACACTAATTAAATTGATGCCTGGTATGACTGCATCTGGAAATCTTGTCTGTGCACATGTATTAACAAATCTAAGGCAGTATTTGAGTGCTTGATCCAATTAATCTTGGATGAAGCAATGATGGTTAAACCTGCTGTGGAAAGATTTCTTATCACCAACTCCTCTCCTCCTTGTAGCTGATAAAAAAGTAGACCCAGACACTCAGGATTATGTGGCTTCCCAGCGTTGTGGTGTTTTATGAAGAATAAAGTGTAACCAAAAAGTTATTTTAAACCACCATTTGGGGTTTCAAAAATGCTAATTTGCTCTTGCAGCTTCTACTTTATTTTGAGTCATGGGTGTTTATTTAAAGCAAACTGAAGTTTTAGCTCAACTCGGATTGTATACTATAATGTTTGCCAGGGATGGATGGATCAGTTGTAATTAAAGAAAGTTGACTGTGTTGTTTAGCTGTAATTACCTCCACCAAGAAGGTTCTGTTGTTTATGTTTGGCTGAAAAGATTTCTGTTGTTTGGTGAATAAATAGACTTTGAGCCAAAGAAAGACACAACTGAATACAGATACAGAGTGTCAGCTGTGTTGTTCCTCTCTGTGGAAACACCTCCGATGGGAAACGATAATCAAATCAAAATGAAGAATAATGACAGTAGCAATTAGACTAAATCAAGAGGGGAGCAATAAACATAACAATTAGCAATAACAACAAATCCAGTGGAAGTACGTGGATCACAACATGGAAAAAATGTGAAGAACAGCTTGCATACAGAGTGTGACCTCATTGTTTGAATGGAGGTTTGTCATGCTGAACCTGCAGCGTTACTGCTTCACCATTTGCTCTTGCATCACTCTGCTTCTCAGTGTCTTTTTTAGCCTTTGTGTCCTCTAGCTCAGTTCTCTCCAGTTCCCTCTCTGTCCTTACCTGCAAGCAATTTATTTATCACGATTTTAAAAATATTCTATAGTGAAGGAAACACCAGTAATTAAAGGGTCTTCTACTGATTTGTGTCTAGATTTACGTTGAAATAAATGTGAAGGCTTTAAATAGCTGGGGCTATTCATATCTTCACATATCCTGAATGCTTTGTTTTTCCACCCACTCACACACACACTTAACCACACCCAGCAACCCACAACAGACTCGAGCTACATGCTAATGAAACCTTCTCCTAGCTCCTCCTCTCTTCTTCCCTCTTCACTCTCCATCACCACTTTTGTTTGAGTGCTTAATAAGTGATGGAGAGGTTAATCTGAGGAAGATGCCCCCCAACGGCTCAGATGAAAGAGAAGCACAAATAATCTGTAGAGCACCCTAAGGCTGTGATTTCCCACCCTGCCAAACCCCCTCCTGCCTCGGCGCTCCCATTTTAGCACTCCCACTGTACCCTGAAGGACCCTCCCTCGAAAGCCCTTTTCACACACTCACACACACAGCCCTCCATTTTTACTTTCCTTCGCCTTCCTCTTGCCTAAGCTCAAGTGAAGGCAGCAGGAAAGATCAAAGAGGTGGTGTGGGTCATCGCCTAAACGTACTTATAGACACCGTTCAAATTAAATCTGATTGATTTATCCGCTCACAACACGGCTTGCAGCTATCGATGTCACCCAGCCCGCCATGTCATCCAATCACGGCCTCAGAGAGACACACATGATGAAAATGCAGCACTTTGTCGTTTTTGATGGGTAAGTCAAATAAGCCCAAGGCTTCGTTTTTGATTTCATCATTTTTCGATACCCAAGTCCCAAATGATCACTTTTGTTCGTCCGTAAGCTGCTTCACAGGGATCTATAGTAAGAACCTTACAGAGCTGAGGCCAGGAATATGAATGTACACACACACTTTGTGTAGCATGTGTTAGAGCTGCTTTTCAAAACCCAGGTAGTTTGTAAAAAAAAAAAAAAAAAAATCTGTGTGTTCCATGACAGTCAAAATACAAATAACAGTCTCTCTGATTGATTTGACAAAAATGCTATCAGATTGTGTGAGCTCCTTTTAAAAAATGCTGTTAAAGAAGATTAAATGTGATAAAGTAGAAATAGATTTAAGTTTGACCCTGGAGCTTACCAAAACTTTCAAATTCTATTCCAATACACTCTGAAAAATGCTCTGTGAAGTTTGAAGCAACTTCTGCCAGTAAAATGAACTGTATTGAATGAATAGTTCAACATTTTAGGAAATACACTTCATCACTTTTAATGGAGTTAGAAAAGAAGATCAATGTCTGTGCCTTAACTATGGCACAATACAAAAGTATAACATCATTCATTCATCATTCATTATTCAGTGGATTGACACTGTGTGTTATGGTGGAAAAGTAGTTCTGGTAGTAGTTAAAAGGAAATAAAGGATTCATTTCATTTTTAATGAATTGAAATGATAACAAAGACCGATAACAAACACCATATGCATAGCCACCCCCTCCACCCCCCACCCAAAAAAAACAAAACAGTTTTGCGGTAAGTTTGAAGGGGGTTGGAGGAATGTGGCTTGGACGAATGGTGGGACACATAAACAGACACACACAAAGCGCTCTCCAATTATAGTTGTAGGATAAAAGGAACTCACTGTGGACTGCTTAGCGCCACACTCACACACAAGGTTTGTTTCATAAAGGGAAAGAACAGTGAAGGTCAACTACAAAACATTTACAGGCAGATGTTTTCAACAGCTGTACAATGTTCCAAGGATGTCTTGTTACATTCAAACACAATGAAACGCCGGACTGACTGCAGTGTCAAGGCCCATGTACATCAGCATGGATTCCGAGCTGCTCCATATTCATGTCGGAGCGCCGTAGCCGTTAAATTGATCATTAATGTATCTCCAGGTCTTGGGGGTCTTTATGATTGGCAGAGCTGTGCTGAAGCCTGCAGAGCGGAGGCCGGAGAATCGCACAATCAACAGAATCACAGTGCTTGTCAGGGAGCGGCCACAGTCCCAGATGGGAAGCTGGAGTGGAATCCAGGACCTTGTTCAACACTCCCTTCCCCCCTCTTGTCTGGTCCTATGGAGCAGCTTTACGAGGGGCTGTGCCACCAAGCACATGTATAATTAAGAGCCAGGACTGGTCCTGATGTCAGAGCATAGGCACTCGGGGCTGAAACATCTGCTCCCTCACCTTTTAATGTTGTAATCGCATAGTTTTATCTCAATATTTTATATTTAATATTCTTTAATATTTCTATACAACTTATTATGACCAAACATGACCAGGACAGATTTCCAGAAATAAAATCTGTTAAAACAGAAGAAAAATAAAGGAAGAATTTAGTAATTGATAATTTGGTAACTGACCCAAGTAACTGCCACACTGGTCATGTGATCTCTGACGCCACACTAAGGAATGAGTGTTCAGCACCAAACCAGGCACTGCAAACAGCTCAAGGATTACCGCTTTTACTAATTACTCTTTTCTTTTCTTTCATGTAGTCTCCCATTCCCACAAGAACTCTTAATCTTATCTCTCTGTTGGACTCCCTCCTCCTCCCCTGCTTGCATCTTACCTCGTTTTTATCATTCCCATGTCTCCCAAGCTCAAGGCCCCACACAGTTCATCCTCTCATATGGTTAATTTATCTCTACACATTTTTATCTATGCGAGGACCTTTTAGGAAAATAAGGGCCCATTATTCCGCCTCGTCTTCTTACGCACATCAAAACCCATCAACCCAGCTAAACCAGGGAGCTGAAATAGTTTGCCTCCAATGAGATTCATTTGAATATTATCCTGGCACGTCGCTATCCTTTTTTATTTTTTCATTAAAATGTCATGTATGGAGTAAATTTGGATTTTGGGAAACTATGGCGGTCTGGACTGGGGTCAGTGTGAGCCCATGGTATTCTAGGTTAGCATGTCTGCATGTACAGTATGTAGGCGTTTTTTAAAACCCATAAATAGTGTATGAGACTAGACGGAGTGGAGCACTGAATGTATGAATGTACAGTATGTGTTTGTGTTCTCCTGGCTGGGGGAGTTCAACCGTGCATGTGTGTTCACTCCATGATTTTTCTGATGTGATGTGACGTGTTGGACCCTGGTTGACCCGGTAGTATAGATGCCTGAAAGCTGCTGCTATACTCTAAAGAATAACTGTGTGCTAACATGGCACACTGAGGGAAAGTGGGTTGGCTGAAGGCCTTTGGGGTGGTAGCTTTTACATGTCTCCACTCCAGAGCTCTCTTGTAACTAAACAATTGAAACACGTATATAACTGTTAAAGTGGAAATAGACAACTTTCTACCCCCTAGTGTTTTTAAGTGGTATTATTGTTGGTGCTGCAGTTGCAAATACAGCGTTAGCAACATGGCTACTGTCCAAATCAAAAGCAACCGTAAGAATTCCAATTGGACATAGAAACTCTGATCTCAGTGCTGTGATAAAGGCAGAGTAAACCACGCACCAGTTGTTTGAGTAAGTAGGCAGGTTTAGTTACTTACTGATCTAGTAGAAAGAGTGTCGGTTTTGAACCCTCTCAAGTCACGGTGTTGAGGGTAAACCTACGGTATATCTATGGGGGAACAGATTGTGACACACACCCGAGCTCTTTCCATCGAGTGAATGCCCGTCTGTTCACTCTTGTTTTACCTCGGTTTCGATCACTGGGGATAGCGACTTGGGAGATCAATATCTCTTCCTGTTTTGGTTACACAATGGGTGACACACTACCTTGGTGCCGTAAATCAAACCTTCGTTTTCCTGGAAAAATCTAGCCTGATAGCAGCATGAACAGCTTAATGAAAGTGACAGGGAACCAATCTAAACGCGGATGGTGTCTGTTTATTTAGCCATTACACTGTGCAATATACATTTACTTCATAATAATAAGTTAAAGCAAAAAAGTTATCTATTGCCACTTTAAGATATGCACAGTTAAAATATACTCATCTATTTCTGCGTTCTCCTGTCTCATCTTGCCCAAAAATATCTCCTGTCTCCCCATGGTTTTATTTCCTCCCGTTTCCAAAACATAGTTTTCCCAGACAATCTTTCCGAGATGTGACGCATGGAGTGTGTACGTCTCATAGTTACGAACCCCATGAGTTAAAAATACTCTGTGGCGAGGGTTGACTGAGGTCTCCTCCCTGCTACCCCCTCCTCCTCCTACATTGTCGGTCACAAAGTCAGACATACATGCTGTGCTGCTCACTCTTCCTATCTGTTCACTGTTTTGTCTTTTCTCCACCAAACACACACTAACCCACATGTTTTTACACCATGGTATCATACTGCTATCTGAGGCGCCTGGTGATGACATGATGACTCTGTTTGCTTTGTTACCGTCATTACTGCTTTTGATTAAATCTGATTCTTTCTATCAGTTCAGTAGTTGAGGTTGGCACATTTAGCAGAGAACTTGCTCACTTGCCATCCTAGCAAACACAGCAGTGTCCCACCATTTCAGTAGATCGAGGAAATTGTGTAACATGCTCTGTGTTTTTTATCTGAATGCCTTTGTTAATCACTTTACAATCAGCAGACAGCAGTCTACCTACCCTTAGACACAGACTCTGAATCAAAACCACCATTCAGCCCAGCAGACATTCTGCCTTACTGGTCTGGAGGCTTTAAAATGCAGCGTCGTGTCTGTGACCTTTCCCCAGCAGAATATTTCTCCCCTCTAATTTAAATGGGATGACACACGGTGGATGGAGATGGAGTTTGACAGGCATACACGCTCTCCCCTGCCCCTATCGATCCATTATACAGAGGAATACGCCTTTTAAGAGCAGCCAGCTCCGGCTGTCCTCTTGAATAAAAATGGCGAATGGCTCTGCGTGTCTCCCAGGATATGCGAGTGTGCGTGCCTGTGGAAACCAGGGAGCTGGAAGAACGTTGTGAGGAGGAATAAGGTGGAGATAGGAGGAAAGATGTGGCTCTTGTCATATGTTGAGAGGGAAATGACAACAGAAGCTTGTAAAGCATCTACTGAGATGATCCCCACTGTTTTAGACTTTTTTATTTTCAAGTATTTCACATTCACTACCTGGCCATTTTAAAGTTTTGCACTTTCTCTTCATCACATTCCTCTCTTTACTCACATCCTGAGTGCGCTGACCAGCTCTGGGAAAGGTTGACAAGGGGTCAAAGCACTGAACAAAACACAGCGTTCAGCAGTCCCTCCATCCCTCCCTCTTTCACTCTCTGTCCCCTGCTTCTCATTCCTCATTGAGTGTTTATTGCTCCCTCCTCCCCTCCCTCCTCTCTTTGGAGGTGTGTCCATCAACATCTGGAGAAGCAGGGCCGCTCAGTGACAACAGGAGCTCATTCACTCCCCTGATCTCCCTCCCCCTGCGCTCTCTCTCTCTCTCTCTCTCTCTCTCTCTAGCACTCTGTATCTGTGTTTGCTGTAGTGGAAGTCAGATTGCACAGTGAGGAAATGCTGGCAGCTGAATGTGGAATGAGCTCGCAGAGAGAGGCACCAACGTGGAATTATTACCAGGCTTATCAAGGAGACCATGGCAGCATTATGTTCACCTCCCTGTTGTCACTCTCCCTCGTTTGAAGTGAATATCTGACTTAGTATCAGCTGAAGGACACATTTTTTTCCTTTTTGCTGGTGAATTCCCAGTGCGGCTCTCCAGCATCTGGTCCGGTGATCAGTGAGAGGTTACGTGGGGATCCATCCCCCCCCTCCTCCTCCTTGTTGTAAGCGCCGCACTGTGGAAGGGGCATTCAGAGGCTTTTGGGATGACGGAGATCCTGGTGTCGGATGTGAACTTGAACTCGGTGTGTGAGCGTCTGGAGCAGCACTGCTGTGTGGACCAGAACCAACACAATCTGTCCAGCCAGCCACAGACCCCTGTGCTCAAGAGGCACACCAACACCGGGGCCAAGCTATGGGGCCGCGTCCGCAGCAAGCTACTCAGACAAAAGGTCTCTGGCTGACATATGCACACACACACATGTCACATACACACACAGGCTGTGTTTCCTCTCGTTTTATCATTTGTACTCTCCTATTTATCACTCTGTCATTTCCATCTGTTTGCTCTGCCTCTCTTTTATGCTCAGTGTATTCCTCTGTATGTGCGTGCGCCCTCTCGCCGGGTGTCTTCCTTTCAACGCAGAGTTGACTATTGTTCTTATCTGATGGCTCTATTGACTGCAGTAGAGGCAGTGATGTAGTGCTAAATGAAAAGGTGGCTAAAGCGTGACCTGCCGTGACACCAGCCACAGTAAAGGCAAAAATATTTAATTTATGCTTTTTTCCTCTTTAAATTATCTTATTTTTAAATAGTGACATCTTTATAATGCTGCTTCCCTCAAAAATATGTTACTAAGCCTTATGTCAGCTTTTAAAAAGTGGAGACACACAGCAAAGTGTTTCCTAATGTTATAATTTTGATAAATTGCACAGATGTTAGGAAGGCTTATTTCCTACCTGGATACTGGACTGTACGAGACATTTGCCAACAGGGAAAAATCACCATCACTTTAGAATCCACTGCTTTGATGGATGAGACAGTCTGTTTAACACCACC
>JBBPCS010000036.1:70838-90254 GCA_037974645.1 Hollardia meadi
TGTGTGTGTGTGTGTGTGTGTGTGTGTGTGTGTGTGTGTGTGTGTGTGTGTGTGTGTGTGTGTGTGTGTGTGGCATGCATCATATTATTTAAAGGGTGTTGAGAGAAATGTGGATGTTAGAGGGTATGGAAGTACACCGGGGAAATTGTCCTCCTTCAGTCTAAAGTGGCAGCTAATTAAGACACGGTGTGATGAGATGGAGGAGGCTGGCTGGGAACACTAATTGGACTAGAACCAGACATAATGTATGGTATGTGTCCCAGCAGAAGAACAAATGATGATAAAGCCTTTCCTCGGTTGTTAGTCTGGTTTTTTGATTGTTTATTCAACATCATTTGGCTGACGACCTGTTTTCTGAGTAGGTTTGGTTTTATTTTCTTTGTGGAGCTACAGTCGGCTTAGTGCGGAGAACAATGGAGCTGCCGTACCGGCTTAGCTGTGGAAGAGAATCCGATCCAACCATTATCATCTGCCCTCCGCCTCGCTCATCCCACCTCTCACCCCCGCTGCATTTTAGCCCACATATGAAATTATGCTCTTCCATTTGAGTATGTTGATTAGTGCAGATGAGATATTAGGGTTTCATCCCTCCTGCGTGCCTAAAATGCCAGCCAATCCCCTAATGGCCTTTTATACAGGCCACATAAATCTCCTTCTGTCCCCACCGGAGGGCATAGCCCTTTATTGGCCCCAATCCATCCCCCCGTGTGCAGGGTCTGCAATTGGTTAATGAGCTCCAGGAGGGGAGCAGGTCAGTAAAGCATTCTCAGGTTGTTACCCACGATGACCCCCTCTTGGATGAGTCCAGCCCCATCGTTTCTGGCCATACTGTAGGCCGTATGCAGGGTGGCTTTATTCTCAGCAGGGTGACAACAAGACATTAATCATGTAATTAAGTGGTGAGAGTTAGGAGTTTCTGGTATTCTGGCTTCTGGTATGTTCATAACATGCTTTAACAGGGCTTAGGTTAATGACAGGAAAGTTGATACAGAAAACAGTTTTGCATCAAGATGATGACTTAACAAGTGGATTCAGGGAATTTGATAAATTAATCTGAAATAGTCGAGGGCATTCGGTTTATGAGTTTTTTGGCTGGTTTGTTTCATCAGACGTTCGTTTTCTGAACGTTTTCCTGTGAGCTAAAATGATCAAACTAGGAAGTTTTTTTTAACACATGTAAGCGCTCCAACTCACTAACTCTCGCGTTACATCAGAGCTGAAGTGAGACCCCTGATCATTGTACTGGCACCCGCTTCAAGACTGACACATCATACTTCCTCTGTTACTTTGGCGAACTTCACTGAGTAAACATACATAGAGATGATCTCATGGTACATGCTGTTAGAGTTAAAGATCACAAATCACCTGAATAGTGACATAGTGAGCTAGCTCATGGCGACACAATGTTGCCACAAGGTCAACGAGTGAAAAACATCAAACATCATCAGAAGACAAAAATGTGACTCAGATCCCAGTCTCTTGATAGCATATGTGAATGTATGTACTGCTGCACTAGATTAAATCAATAATTTGGTGGTTGATGTGTATTTCAATGGAACAAAGCAGTCTTTGCATCTGTGACCTCACCATGTGGGCTTTATATTATAGATGAAGGCCTGGAATGAAAGAAAAGAGTTAACCATCCATTTTTAAGGCTGATATCAATTTAGAGTCTGTTCGTAAAATGGCACCAACATGATAGGAAATCATGAGAATAGCGTGTTTTTAGAGAAAAACACATGCAAGCACTATTGGATAAATGAAGTGTTTATGTTTAGCTCATCAGAGCATAAAAGGGGATTTTTCTCTTGTTCTTTGCTCTTCAGTATATGATAACTCATGATTCTGGGTGCAGGCTGCAGGCAGGGTCGGGTCGTGTTGCATAAGTGTAGTACACGTCTGTGTGTTGCTGTTTACAGGCCCCATAAGAGAATCACACACACTGCCTGCAGAGATGCAAGACTGCTCTGCAAATCACAACCCTCTGCTGGCTGAACACCCTCGCCGATTGGCTCAGACAGTGAAGTTAGGGAAGAAGGCAACATGGCAACCGAGTCACAGACCTCACATGGCCACGGTGACATCAGCTGCTATTGAGTAAAGAGGCTCGCTGTCACTGCTGCACATGTAAACATTGTGCTTATGTGGCTCATTTGTCTAAAAATAGTCACGCTGCTTGTACTCTATGAAGCAAATATACCGCAGCACGATGTGTTAGCTGGGGGGGCAAAAAAGGCTCAAATAGTTCCTGTAATCCTGCTAAAACCAAGGAGCCGTGCAGTTTGAGCTACGTTCTAATTAAAGGACTAATAAAAAGCTTTCTGCAGCCGAATGAATATTTAATCAGCCAGAGAGCAGCAGTGGAAAACTGTGATGAAACACAAAGGAGAAATTAAAACAGAAATTCATTAATTTAGCATATCAAAAGATCAAGTTGTGTTTTGAATGCTGTCGCCAGCATGCATTAACTCACCAGCACAGCAACAATGGGCTAATTAAGTGTGTAGGGATTTCATTATTAAAGGCTTTAAACATCATTTCAGTAACTGACTGTTTAGCACGATGTCTTTTGCTATTTCAGAGTACACGTACTTTTATCTTTTCTTTGTTTTACATCTACATAGTAAGCATGACTTTGTTATGTAATATACTGATATGTGTGCAGAACAAACAAGTATCCAACCTGTGCACTTAATGCAACCCATTGATTAAATCTGAGTAAAAAGACATGTAATAAGACATGTACATGCAGGATTTATACTGCACACAGAAATCCCAAAATAAATCTCGGTTGCAAAAATGTATCAACACTTTTTGTGCACATATTGCAGCCGTGCATTTTTTTACTTGCTTGTCAGTAAAGAATGCTTTCGTGTCAAGCATTTTGATGGATGGATCATACCACTTAGGGGCCCCTCGTCCAAACACTTATGCATGGTTCTTGCATGGCCACTTGACAGTGCATGTGCTCTTTTTCTGACAAATCAAGACCCTGGATATATACAGTCGTATTGTCCTGCTGCAGTGCTGTGTGTGCTTGTCTCTGAAGCCTCCTGTATGTTTTGTACCCAATGTAAACAGCTCCAGAGGGGTGCAGACCGCTGGCTGTCCCACTGTGTCGTTCTGTTGTTGCTGTCAGTCTCACACAGGCCTCAGGCGCATGGCTCACATGTCACATGCTGGTGAAGGAGGAGAGGATTATTTTGACACAGTGGGGGGAACAGTTAGACAGCTAGTTCCCGTAGTGTAGTGGTTATCACGTTCGCCTAACACGCGAAAGGTCCTCGGTTCGAAACCGGGCGGGAACAGCAATTTTTTTAATCTAAACAAAACAGGTGGTGTCTTTCTGTTTTTGCTGAATAAATTGAGGAACAAAAAGTTGCTGCTGGTTATGAGCAGCAGCAACTTATGACAATGAGGTTCTTTGTTATATGCAGTGACTTAACGGTTAACATAAAAGCTAAACTGGTCACTGATAACCATATCTGTGGCCAGTTTTATCGGAATAAGCAATGCAATTTTTACTGACTTGTATTTATTTTTTGCCACATTTTTACTGGAGTGCTTGATGTACAGTTTTGGCTATCAAATATTTATGAAACACTTTCAAACTTTTCCTCTCAAAAGGTTGTATCACCACGTAATGCTCTCTGTTTAGCTGAGTGTACCTCTCTACCAAGTGTTTCTCTCTTTGTTGCAAAAAGTGTGAACTGCCTGTTTTCCTGCTGTCTATACAGAAGGCCATGTGGCAGCAAAACCGCATGACTTATCTGCTTTGTTCTGTCCCTATACATCAGTCGGGGCAGAGTACAGACTGCGTGTCCATCCTGGCTCACGGCTCTCTGCCTCTTCTTTTGAAGTTAAGACTCTTGGACATGAAATTTCTGCCTGTGTTCTGCTTGACTGACAGAAAGCTCCAACCAGAGAGAAAAGATACTGACATCAATCATCAGTTTTCTGTCAGGCCTGGTACAGATACAGAATAATGAGTTCCCATGTAACAGAGCAGCATGCTGATTGGACTGCTCTGTCCTCCAAGCACACACATATATTATATATTGCACTCTATATAAGGAAAAAGCACGTGTCCCAACTGGAATGCGTACAAATCAGTGTGTGCAGCTAGATGTGAAGTATTTCTGTGCTTTGCTGCAGTCTGTTCTGGCCTCTCCTCAGTCATATATCCTTGATAGTTTTTCATGGTCCTGCAAAGAGAACTTTGCCACTGGAATGATGTGATCCTAATCAGCCTGAGGATGTCTTTTTAAAAAAAAGACCCACACAAGACACTTTCTGACTTTTATCTTTTCCTAGACATGTGCATGAATGCGCACACACAGTAGATGCTCGAAATCCTCTTCAAGCATTCTTCTGAACGCAAATTGGTCAATGAACTTTTCATCCTCTTGAAATGGGATGAAAGCTGACTAAAGCTGTGCTGGCTTGCTCTCTGCGGCTCCTTAAAATGACTTAAGCAAGAAGTGAGTCTTAAAAATATATTTATTTTCTTATTTGCCTTAAAAATAATTCCTGTGTCATTTCCTACTATGTCCATACTGCCCCCCTTCAGATCTTAATTCGCTGCATTCAGTCAGATTGAGACCTGTATAACGAGCTTTATTTCTTTATTTTTGTTTCTAATTGGCAAATCTAGGCTGCATTACCTTTGCTTCTCCAGTCCCTCTTCCTGTCAGCTTCCTGGCTGAGCCATCACTCAGGATAAAACCTTTAATCCTCTCATCGCTTTGTTTAGATCAGCTGACTGGACACATCCCCCCGATGAGTCACAATCCATTTCCAAGAAAGCTGTTTCTTGTCATGCAATATTTCTTTCCTAATTCTGAGGTTAATATTTAGTATAAACTAAGTCAGTCTGAGTTTGCATCATGCAGGCTTCCTTAGCCAAACTGCAGTCGTCCCTTTAAGCCAACTCATTATCCTGAGAAGGAAAAGAAGGGGAAACAAGGTCCCAGCTAAGTATTTTTTTTAATAAAAAAGAGCCCAGTTGAGGATACAGTTTTGAGTGGGGTCAATGAGTGTAGCTGCTGGCTGTAAAGAGTCCTCTTTGTTTTTGCAGCCTTGTTGCAGTACATTCATTTTTAATCAGCATTTTTGGAAATTAGCAGAGGGTAATAGGGAGGAAATAGGTGGGAGGAACATTTTTTGTTTTTTCAGTGAGTCTACTTTGTCGGGTTACAGTAGGCGTCAGAAGTCAGTCCTGGATCTTTGCCCAGTTCTCTTCCTGGCAGTAGCTGTGTAAAGACCAAGTTGCAGTGCTTGTCCTGTCCCTCGTCTCAAACCCAAACCCTGCTGGGAAAAACAGGCTTTAATGATAAAAGGAATGCATGAAACCGATGCCAAATTGCCTTTTTACAAGGTAATGAAATACGCTCACTGAGAACTTTTTATGGCTGCAGCCTAATGCTGACAATAAGAGAAGTGTGCTGCCCTTGTGCTCACCCAACAATCATTTTCCTCTGACTTGAGCACATCACCGTGCAGGGTTGTAATGACATAACTGTGTCGTGCAGTAGCACTCAAACAGCCCATAAAAAAGGCGTTAGCAGTTGTGGCCTGGCACAGCGGGTGCAGACTCCAGGAGACTTCAAACAACAACAGGCTGCCATCCATCATGTCTCAGAGGGCATCATGGGACGTGTGAGCCAGTGAAGTGTGGGGTGAAGTAAGTGTTGGACACCCAGGAGACTGCAGAGTGTATGTGTGGAAAAAAGGGGCATTTTTCTTTCCCGAAGTACACTTAGTGAGTGTGTTGTTGTAAAGCAGCAGTACGAGGGCACAGGCCACAACCACAGCTCAATTTTGATCTGGTTCAGAGGTTTGAAAACTGGAGCTGCTAAAAGGTGAACTCTGGACTCGGTCAATATTAATCACAGTTTCAAAGAGCCTTCCCTCACCTCTAAACTTTGTCAGCTGCAGCTCTGGGAGGATTTCTCAATGCATGCTTTAAGATTATGTTTGCAGAGTGCAGTACCTCTGCAGGGGGTGGGCAGGTCAGCAGTCAG
Source organism: Hollardia meadi (assembly GCA_037974645.1). NCBI lineage: Eukaryota > Metazoa > Chordata > Actinopteri > Tetraodontiformes > Triacanthodidae > Hollardia > Hollardia meadi. The sequence goes on from JBBPCS010000036.1 coordinate 76,862, forward strand.
CCAGTTCCCGTAGTGCAGTGGTTATCACGTTCGCTTAACACGCAAAAGGTCCTCAGTTTGAAACTGGGCGGGAACATCACCTTTTTTCTTTCCTTCATCAATAACAGGTGGTGTACATGTATTTCTTTTATAGAGTAGCAAGAAGTTACTGTTCATTCTTCTCAAAAAGTTCTAAACTTCAGAAACACTATACAAAGTGTAAAAGTGAATTCTGTCCAGATGAGGATCTGTTGCTTAAATCTTTGGAGAGACTTCAACATATTTTTTTATAGCAGCTTACAGAAATCCAGGATTTCTCACAGGAGTGATTGAGAGAAGGAGCTCTCCATAAATATCTTACTTCTTCGACTTCCTTCCAATTCAGAGTAATTCTTGATTAGTGAACTGTAAAGGGGTACATTTGATGATCATCTCTTACACATGACTAGTCCTTCCACAGGGGGGGTGTCACATTTTACTTCACCTGTTTGCCCCTTTATTATTTAACACTACTTTTAAAAGGAAACAAGGCGTGGCGGCAATGGCTAAGGAGGTAGAGCAGGTCGTAGAAGAAGAAGAAGAAACAAGGCAACTTAGAGTTCAAATATAGACAAACCTGTTTGGAAATTCAAACCAAGAAGTTAAAATCTGTAAAGTTTTGTTTTAGTGGTACAGATATTCTACAAGAGTTAAGAGTCGTGACTCTTTATTGTTGTTTTGCATAACGCTATCACGAAGAAATGTGAATTTTCCACGTTGACAATTGTTATCTGATGATTGATTAAGCAGTATCCTCTTTAGGGAAAGTCCCTATATATTTTAGGTCATGTGCCCTTATTTGACTACCAAAATGTTATCACTCAATAAACGTCTTTCTGTCCCTGTTGTGTCTTTCAGCTGGATCCTCAGACAGTGCAGTCCAAGAACTGGCACATGGACGTCATAGAGATGAACGGGGTAAGACTGAAAGGACGAAAAGCTAAGATTATGACATATATACCGTGTTTATTGTAATGCAGTGAAGTGATGGAAGGTTGTACAGTGTTTTTATTCAACAGTCTGTATCTTAACAGACAATATAAAGAGATCGGTGATTAACTTTGAGATTCAGTGTTTTTCCAGAAACAATAAAATCAAAGATGTAGCTCAGTCTTAAAATTTCAATGTCTAAACCGCTAAAGTTCGGCATACACTGTACAATTTTAGAAATGTTCTTTTTTAATACGGTCCGATCGTCAAGTCTCGACCTGAGTGCTCACACTGTACATGTAAAAAAATAGCTCAGCAGCTATTTCCTGCCAACATTTCTTTTATTATCAACAGTCATGATAGAAGGAAGGGGCATGTATGTTGTTGCTACAGTTCGACCAAGCTGGCCAACATTTTTTTCGTCCACATGACACTGGGTTATTCTCAGGGAATCGACTTGGCTCTGCTTCAACGGTGCGAGAGCCTGACGACGGCCGACTGAAATTTCTGTCATCTCAGAAATTCATCTAAACATCCAATCGCTAGTCGGAAGCAGTTGATTGGGGCATTATCGCTCCTCGCTCCCCATGTACACTGCACGACAAATGACCCCCGACGAGGCTGAAAATCTGCTCAACTCTAAATGAGAACAAAGATCGGGTCAGAAACGGGCTCAGATCGTACAGTGTTTTCCCCAGCTTAAATCTGCGGAAATAAAAAGACCAAAAAAGTGGTTCATGAGGGTCCCAGAGTTCAGTTCTGGCTTCTTTTTTAAAGGAATGCAGTTTACTTTAGCTGTGTTGTTTGTTCATCCTCAGATCAAAGTGGAATTCTCCATGAAGTTTACAAGTCGGGACCTCAGCTTGAAGAGGACGCCGTCCAAAAAACAGAGCGGGGTGTTTGGAGTCAAAATCAACGTAGTGACAAAGTAAGTTTGTTCTTGTTACTGAGACCAGAATGGAGCTGTTGTTTAAGAGCTCAGCTGCCTAGAAATAAAATAAGACTTTCTAACTTTATGCACATGAATTGACTTATATTTGTCAACATAAAGGAAGCAAAGTCCACTGTGGTACATCTTAACTCACGTTATTAGAAAATTAATGTTTGTAACTGCTGATTATATCCACAGGCGCGAGCGCTCCAAGGTGCCTTACATTGTCCGCCAGTGCATTGAGGAAGTGGAGAAGAGGGGAATTGACGAAGTGGGAATCTACAGGATCTCAGGGGTGGCCACCGATATCCAGGCCCTCAAAACAAATTTCGACACCAGTAAGACTCCACGCGCTGCCTCACATTCTCTTCCTCCCATCATCTTGACTGGAGAGCAACCAGCACTTTATGGACAGATGTGTATATAGATTAAAAAACAGCCAACAGCCAAATCCCATCTACGAATCATTGTAATTTTCCCTCTTAACTGAGTTTGGTGACCTACATCTAATACTTTATCCCGTCAAATTCTATAATATCATGTCAGTCATCAAGCATGCATAAAGGCTGTTTCTTTTGTCCAATCAAAAACAGTCCAAAACCCAAAGACTTCACTTACTGTCATAAATGACAAGGAAAAGCAGCAAATCCTTACGTTTAAGAAGCTGGAACCAGCAAATGTTTGAGACTTTTGCTTGAAATGAAATGACTGAAACGATTAATCCATTATCAAAATTGTTGGCAACTAATTGTCATTTATCGACTAATTGATTAATCGACTGATTGTGGCGACTTGGGTGTTTCTGTAATTGAGGCCTTTGCTGTAACTCTATGTAGAGAAGAGATTGGTGGGAACTGGCCTTTAGGGAAGCTGGGAAGATGAGGAGCAGCAACTGTCAGCGGTCCAAGTTTTCTGTTGCATAAGAGTCTCTCAGCGTCAGTCACGGCTGCTTTTACGTCACCGAGATCCAGTCGAGCAGAGCCCAGCGTCACTGTTTATTTTTGTGTGTAACATTAAGCACGTCTGCGTCTGTCTCTGCCTGGATGTGGGGTTATTGAGAGATTACATCCCTTCTGGAGCTGGAGAGAGCAGCTGTATTATTGTGTGTCTTTAATAATGGTTTTAATCTGTCTGTCTGACCTGCAGATACCAAAGATATCCTGGTGATGCTGAGCGACATGGACATCAACGCCATCGCGGGAACACTGAAGCTGTACTTCAGGGAGCTGCCGGAGCCTCTGCTCACCGACCGCCTGTACCCCGCCTTCATGGAGGGCATAGGTGTGTGACCTTTAGTGTGTGTTTGCCATCAGCGAGCCCTTTTAGAGTTTTACCAGCAGGTTCCTTTCGCCCACCTGGAAGACATGAGGGCTAAAGTTAAAAAACTGCCTGGTCATAATTGGATCTGACATCTTTTTTCCTTGTCACTCGCAGCGCTCTCAGACCCGGCAGCCAAGGAGAACTGCATGATGCACCTCCTGCGCTCGCTGCCCGACCCCAACCTCATGACCTTCCTCACTCTGCTGGAGCACCTCAAACGGTACACACACACACACACACACCTACTGACCACAGTAAGACCACCTGTCAGCTAAAAAGTAGGCAAACCTGTTGGAACAATTGGGAACATTAAGATGTGGACACATTTTGTCTCCACAGCCTTAATGTTCTTTTGTCCTTCTTTACTTCTCACAGTGAAACAAGTACATTTTCTACATCCCTTCATAAAATGTTCCTCTTCCAAAAATGTTTAACCCACCCCATTTTTTTAATAATTTTTTTTTTTTTTTTTTTTTACAAATATCTACTTTTATATACAAGATTCAAAGCTCTCATCAGTCATCTAATCATCTCACAAGCAGAAGTCTATTTTCTGTCAGGTATAGCGCTCCTGAAGTATGAAACTAAAATTACATATTCCTTAAACTCCTAGAGAGCGTAATCTTTACTTTTTTATTGTCATATCAAATACACTCTGTATATCTTCAACATGGATTTGTTTAATTAAAGATAATCAATAGCCCTTTTAGACTTTTTTTCCTCTCCCTGCACATTAATTTCTGTTATTTGCATGTCATTTGTTTGTTTGTTTGATTTTAACCTGTTAACCAAATAAACAAAACTCAAATCTAAAGGTGTGCAGATGGCTAAGATGCTATTGACCAGTCTGTTTAACGTAACTCTACCTTCAGCAGTCTGAGACGTGTCTGTATAAATATGGCGCCGTGCCTACTGGCTTCTTGTTGGCAAGGTTTAAGAGTAAAAGAGACGATACATCATTTAAGTCATTCATTTCAATTGCAGAAAAATCACCTTTTTTTACAGCATCACATTCACACCCAAAAGCTTCTTAGCTCAAACACCATGTGTACAGTTTATATTTGGTGACCTGGAACCCCTCGCTGTGTGTTAACTCCGTCCTCCCTGACTGACGGGTCTGTCGGTGTTTGCTCCTGCAGGGTGGCTGAGAAGGAGCCCATCAACAAGATGTCCCTCCATAACTTGGCCACCGTGTTTGGCCCCACTCTGCTCAGGCCGTCCGAGTCAGAGAGCACCAAGGGACAACACATCACCTCCGCCTCTGACATCTGGTCACATGACGTCATGGCACAGGTACCTACACACAGTGGCTTTGTTCAGTGCGTCTTTATCATTTACAAAATTGTAGCATTCATTTTTTGTGTGTGCGAGACACAAAGTACGTTTATACCCAGGTCACACTCTGACGCTTGCATAAAAAATCTTATTAATAAAAACTGAGGCTTCCGTCTGTGAGCGGACGCAGTAAATGGTAGACTGGTGTGTCCATGCACATTTCCTCGGTCGCTGCACAGTCTTTTTCCAGATGAATTTCACTCCCACATCGCCAAGTGACCCATGTTACTGCGGTCTGCTCTCCCAGCTGTATTTAGGCTGCAGGCCATCTATTCATCTCTACTGAGAGATAAGTTTCCTGTGCACAAATGTCTTTTCTTGGCAGAGTAAACAACAACCAGAGTAAATCATCATAAATGGGGCATCATGCACATGCAGGAGGCCCCGTCTGTCCATTACAGTGAAGCAGAGTGTTTATATTGGGGCTTATTGAAATTGTAAATGTTTATCACAAATGTATACAAAATGCCAAACGCCAAAGGAAGATGCTTCTGCTGCCACATCTTGAATATAATGTCATGTGGGGACATGAGTGACGGAGTCTTACTCATTTTGATAAAAAAAAAGCCATCCAGCAATATTAAAGGGAAACAGTCAGTTTTTTCAGTCCACTAACTCGCAATATACACAGAGTAGTAAAATGCATGCTGTGAATTCAGTTACCTATCAGAAACTGTTCTTTTCTGGTAAGCTGCATTAAACAAACAACCAATCAAATTACATTTCCCAGACATATTCCTGTCTGGTGAAACTGATTAGTCAATCAAAAATTAGCTCACATTGAGGTGAGGAACACTTATTTTTCATGGGAGCAAAGCACATCAACATGAACGGCAGACAAATGTCATGTAGCCATGAACAGAGGTAAAAATACAGCTACAGAGAGATAATAAAGTAAAGTAAAACTTCCTACATAAGTGCTGAATTAGGCAGTAGTCCTACATCAAAGCAGCCACACTCACTTAAATATTAACTAAAAATTAAATTAAAGTAAATTCTGCAACAATATAATCATTTAAAGTTTACCACAAGAGAAGTCATTCTGTAGTGATTTTTATGTAGTGGCAGCCAGTAATAAATTACAGTGTGATATCTTTAAATATCTCCCATAACTCCCCCAAGTACTGCAGTTTTCATATTTTTAGATTCAGTATGACTTCGAGAGGATATCGTTATCTCTGATGTCCATTTAGAATAAAAGACATGTATTCACATAAAAAAACGTATTACTTATTAACATGAAATCATCTGACAAAAAGACACTCCTTCCAACTCCAGGACCTAAATAGAGGTAAGGCAAACGAGGTGACAGAACTGTTGGGGGTTTTCTAGATTTTGCATTAGATTAAGGAGTAGACAAAGACAACCTTGATAATATACTGTAGGTTAACACTGAGTGAATTCAAAAGTATTTGTTTTCTCTCCTCTTAGGTCCAGGTGCTGCTCTATTACCTGCAGCATTCTCCCATCTCCTTCGCCGAACTGAAGCGCAACACGCTCTACTTTTCCACTGACGTTTAATCCCCACCCACCTCCCTCAGGGCGCCATCAGGAGAGGAGAAAGTGAGAGACTCCTGACAAAACTTGGTCCCCGCCACTCGGTCCTCCTGCCTCACCTCTCCTCCCAGCAGACAGCTCATCTCGACTGTACAGCCCCCGCCCCGCACATCCCACCTGTCTACACCCCACAAACCAACCACCTCACCCCCCCCCCGTCCTGAAAAGAGATAGAGCTGAGCACGTAGGGAGGTGGTGAAGGAGATTTTGCGGTCATCTAGTAGTCCCTCGTCATGTTCTGTTTGTAACGTGAGGAGAGCAGAGCCGACCTCCACCTGTCACCGACAAGACCACAAGGCATTCTGGGACCACATTTGGGCAGCTGGAGGCCACAGCCTGGCGCGGTGGCACAGGATCACTCCTCTGTGTGTGTAATGGTGTCATCTAGCGAGCCCTTTCCAGACACTGATCTGATGAAGTCAGAAACCAGTCGAGTCCTCCGGCTTCATTTCCCTCACGGGAGGCATTCCAGAAAAATGGCATTTATATGTTAAATAATTATGTTCAACAGATGTTTTGTTTCCTTTTTCAGTCCTTCTGGCTTTGTGCATGTGTGTGGTGGAGGAGGCCGGGGTGTGTGAGTGACAATGTGGATGTACGTGTGTGTGTGTGTGTTTAAGGGACTGCTGTGAGAACTTGTGAGGTTTAGAAGTGGCTGGGAAGCCATTCTAATAAAAGGCTGGTGGTGTGTCTCTGTACTGACAGACAAGAGAGATCTGCCCTCCCCAGTGAGTCTTGGCCAAATTAGCCCTATTTATTTTGAATATATATAATATGTGTGCCTGTACAGTTCTGTGCAACTAGAGAAATGCTCTAAGGAGTCTGTTTTTTTTTGAAGTTTTTTCAGGTAGTGATGTTATTTTTAGTCAGATTTTCTCATTCACCATGTCCATGGTTGGTAAGCTGTACTGAAAAGAAAGTCTGCCAATTAATTTCAGATCACTTTGTAGAGGAGAAAGGGCACTCTGTGACATGAGGGTTGTTTTGGGGAGGGGGGGGGGACATAATGAATGGAACATTTAGCTTTTTTTCTTGTTGTTTCATTGCAAGCTTGTTCCAAGTGTCTTACTGCACCAGTATAATCTGTAGGATGATTTGTGTAGTTGCCCTCGTTGCATGTTCAGCTTGTCAATCAAACCAGGCCAGGTAACACAAAGGTAGGTTCTCGCTAAGACTGGCAACCACCATCTCTGCTCTGTACAAAGCCAACCTTTCTGCTATCAAGCCTGAGACATATCTTTAAACTCTGTCAGCACTGCTAGATGGATACTATTTGATATTTTTAATATAAGATTAAAATAAAATAAAAACGTTTGAGAAGAATTTCAATATACTGTAATATTGAGGCTAAATGTTAATGTGAAATTTTTCCCTTTTTTTAGTAAAATAAAAGTTACCAAAACTCACTATGTGTCTGTGTGGAGATATCAATAATACTGTTTTTAACAACATGAATGATAAAATGCTACATCATAACATTTTCATATCAACATATTATATGATGATGGTGGTTTAGTGCAGCATATGAGGATAATAAAAACCCCACCCCTGAATATCTACCCCTAATTTAACACAGACAGTAAGACTGCTCTGTATGCTAATGTGCATTTACTCTGTATAAGTTGTTCTATTTACGTTTGTTCCACATGATACACCTGAATAATTTTCTACATCATCTGAAACTTCAGCAGTTAGACGAGTTCACTCATCCTGACAGATTAAACAATTTCAAGTTTTAGATCTTTGCACATTGCACCCCCTGGTGGTCAGTTTAAATGAGTTGCACACCAGTGTAGTAAACCCGCTGATATGTTGAAATATTTAGGGTAGAGGGGCACACCTGCTGGAATCTGTTAATGTGAGTACACATCTTAACAATTCAGTTTAATTAGCAGCCAGTAGTGGCTAGAATATAGGACTTAGTCATTACAATTAAGTCATGTAAAACTCCTTGGTCCTACTTCCTTTTTGACTCATAAGTCAAAGTTTAGGACCATTTCTAAGAGGATTGTATACAATACAATCCCAAGTATGTATAATATAACTGAAGGATCAGAGTCAGGAAAAACATGTCAGACTGTGAGAAGTTTGATGTACCTGAGTCACTGACCTACTCTCAATCAGTCAGTCACTGCAGGTTATGTACCTTGTTGTCTCAGTGTTTTGGAAAAATATAACAGTGTTTTTAAAAGAATTAATTTGGTGGTTTTGTCGTGAATTTAAGGATCCCCTGAGTTCAGCAAAAAATCCAAGAAGAGTGGAGATGATATTTGGCACAACTCAGCTGCACTACTTGGACACTGGAAAAATAGCTAACAGCTAGCAAATGGTGAGAAGGTGAGAACAAAAACCTACAAGAAGCAGATGTGCACCAAAATAAACTACACCAGAACACTGAAAATGCTGCGTGATTCATTACAGGCAGAACGTTAATAAGAGTCAACAACATGGTGCTATAACAAGGTCTGTCCCACTTAATCTTCTGTACAGCTGCTGAAACAGGTTGTATAATGTTTACAATGACTTATAACTTAAACTTAAGACACTGAAATATAATGTCTCTCTTTCTACGTGTTGCTCACTCGAACGCACACGCGTGCGTCAGTGGGTGTCATGGAAACAAGACGATGACCCAGCAGAGGTCATATAAGGGCTGCAGACCATTCTGATTTATGTCTTTGCACTTGAACTGTCACACGATTTGTTGTCCTGCTGCAAACCCAAACTGAGGAAACATCACTCTCTTGGAGACTTGAAGCGCTGGAAAGAATTTTCTGGAAAATTTGTAGAAAAATAAAACTAGTGGATTCTCGTGGAGAACTGAAGAGGTAGAAAATGGCCCTCAGTAGACCACTGATTCATGAAGACCACCTGCTAGTGGCAGTCCATGAGTTGGACATTAACCGTGCAGGTTAGACAACTTTTATTTTTAGCTTTTTTCGTATGACTCATTAAGTGATTCAACACCTTAAAACCATTAAAAGCTTTTATTAGTAGATAGACTTCAGGTGAAGCCATGCTCGGGATGGACTCATAGTTGTTTACTCTGTTGTAATCGGTCTTAAAATCAACTTGAAAACTTTAACTCGCAAACTTTGAGGGGAGAGAAAAGAGTGGGGGGAAACCACAGAGAGGTCAGAAGAGTTCGAAAACAGATAATTGAACAATAAACATCGAAAAAAGACCAAATGGAGCCCTCCGACGAGGAATGTGGCGTCTTGCTAGCTAGCAGCATGGCTAGCGGAGAGGAAATTACTGAGCCTGGAAATGAGCTCCATGAAATGTCGTCTATCTCTATACACACGGCTATTTCCGAGCTTAAGGGGGATTTCAGGAAAGATTTGAAGGAAGAGCTGACAACGCTTAAACACTAACCAGAAGCTATCTGAGGTCGGGGCGACACTCCAAGCTCAAGGCCAGGCCATCAGAGGCGGAGGAGCGCAGATGTGGAAGCAAGCATCGCGGTAACTAAAGAGGCTCAACGCAGGCTGCGGGGAAAAGTGACCGATCTGGAAAGCAGGTCCTGAAGAAACAACAGTCGGATATAAGGTATGCCTGAGGACTCTGAGGGCGACTCGATGATTAAGTTTGTGGAAAACTGACCACAGAGCTCCTGGTGCCCGACGGTATGTCCCTCCAAATTCAACGCGCTCATAGAGCTCTCGCACAGAAGCCAGGACCTTTGAACAATATATGAACTGACTGGTAATACGGGAGGTAACTTTGAGTCATTATATTCTCTTCTATTCTTTACAAACAAAATCACTGATTGAACAGATCAGCATTGTAGTTTAGTTGGACTTATCTAGGGGATATGGAATGTACATGCAGGTCAGTCATTCCACCACTAGGGAGGGCCCCATCCATTTGGGGGGGTATTTTCCCTCCACCCTCCAACAGGGACTTCAGAGGGACAAGGGTCCCTTTATTCTGGGAAGTCTCTACTTGTTCTGATGTTCTTGAGTGTGTGTTACTGTTTTATGTTAAGTGGGGGAGATCTGTTTTTGTATTTTTCAATCTGCATTTGTGGAGGGTATTACCCTATACAAGCATTCAAAACTAAAACTTTGAGTATAGACACCACATGGTTAATGTAATTTCTCTAAATGTAAATGGGCTTCTCAGCCCAGTAAAGCAGAACAAGATTCTTACAAAATTAAAAAGAGATAACATAGATATCGAATTCCTGCAAGAAATCCACATGACGGGGATTGAACATGAAAAACTTAAAAGACAAGGATTTAAACAGGTTTTCCTCTTCAAATGGATCAAACCATACAAGAGGGGTAGTTATACTGATTTCCTGAAGAGTAATGTATGAACATATATCTACTATTAAGGCTAGAGAAGGCAGATTCATATTGATAAAGGGAAAAGTTGATGGAAATTTGTTTACCTTCAACAATGTATATATTCCTCCAGGCTCAGGGTCAGATTTCTACATACAAATACTGGATAGGATTGCAACAGAAGCACAAGGGACTCTTGTATGTGGGGGTGATTTTAATATTACTCTGAATCCTCACCTTGACTCATCAGGAACAAGAATATCTCAATCCAAAAAAATAACAAAGAAAATAAATTCAATATTATCAGAGATAGGACTGATTGATGTTTGGAGACGCATAAACCCATCAGTTAGAGACTATACTTTCTTTTCATCTCCACATTCAACATATCCAAGAATCGCTTATTTCATATTATTTGGAAAAGATAGCAGGTTGCAAAATTGCCACATTGGAACAATGGATCTTTCAGATCATTGCCCATTGTATTTGTCCTTAACAATGAAGTATAGAAGGAAGCTTACACATTGGAGATTTAATTCTAGCATATTGAATAAACATAGGATAGAACAGTTTGCAAAAGAAATATCAGATTACTTAGAATATAATGATAATGGAGCGGTGTCTCCGCCTGTGCTCTGGGATGCCTGTAAAGCAGTAATGAGAGGGAAGGTGGTTGCAATAACATCCTTCCTTAAGAAACAGAGGGCAGAAAAACTCAGCACCCTTCAGGTTGAATTGAAAAACCTAGAGTCTGAACACAAGAATTCAATAGATCCTAAGATTAAAGTAGAAATAATGAGGAAAAGAAACCAGATTGAAGAAATATATACACAAGAAATCCAAAAGAAATTGATATACACTAAACAAAAGTACTATGAAGGTGGCAGCAAATATACAAAATTACTGTCTTACAAACTACGAAAACAGGCAGATAACACGATATACAAGATAAAGGACCCCAAAACTAAGGAAATCCAACACCAAATGAAGGAAATTAAAGATTGTTTTAAGAAATATTATGAACAATTATATTCACAACCAACTACTCAAATCATTAAACCTGCCAACCTGTACAGAAGATCAAAATAAAGCACTAATCTCACAGATAACAAAAGAAGAAATTTACTCGGCTATAGCCAGATTGATAGCGACCAAGTCCCCGCGCACAGATGGAATCATTTCGGAGTGGTATAGAAGTCTGAAAGAGGCTCTGACACCTATTTTACTAAGAACATTCAACTGGGTTTTGACAAAAGGGGAAACTCCAGCTTCTTGGAAAGAAGCGATGATTTCAGTTATACCTAAGGGAGGGAAAGATAAATTAGATTGTGCAAACTACAGACCAATTAGTGTGCTAAACCTTGATTACAAATTGTTTACTTCAATCATTGCCAAAAGACTTGAAAAGATTTTACCCGAAATAATTAATATTGACCAAACAGGATTTGTTCTGTCACGTCAGACCCATGATAACATTAGAAGAGCTCTACAAATTATTAGACATATAAATCAAAATAAAATACAGGCTGTGCTGATAAGTTTAGATGCTGAAAAGGCTTTTGATTCTGTTAGATGGAAATTCCTATTTAATGTTATGGAGAAGTTTGGGTTTAACCAAGTAATCATTAAGACATTAGAAGCCCTATACAGCAGGCCATCGGCTAGATTGAAAATCAACGGTGAGCTCACTGATTCTTTTTTGATAGAGAGATCCACAAGACAGGGCTGCCCGTTAAGTCCACTTCTATTCGCGATTTTTATTGAACCATTGGCACAATGGATTAGACAGAACAACACGATTAAAGGTATAAAAATGGCAGCAGGGAAACAAAAACTACCCTTATTTGCGGACGATATTCTTGTGCATGAATGTTTTGCTCTGACGTGCTGACGTACTGCGGTGAGCGTATTGCCTCACTTCCGGTTGTTACTGTTAGAGTTCTGTGCTGCTCCATCTGAAGCTTCCTAGATTTTGTTTAATTTTATAAACACGGCGAATCATCTGTTACAGTTTAAACATATATTTGTTCGTCTCAAGCATTTGTAGCTTTCTCTCTCCCAAGCGACTTTTCGCTAAGCCTACAGTTGTTAATTTACACTCTATTCAGTTCCGCTAATTACTTTAGCCTAGCGGTTAGCAATGGCCTCTCCCTCTGCCTCTCTTGCTCTGTGCGTCAGATGTTTAGTTACTCCTCTGCCTCCTTTAGTGATAACGGTACGTGTAACAAATGTAGTTTATTCATTGCGTTGGAGGCGAGGCTAGGCGAATTAGAATCACGGCTCCGCACCATGGAAATCAATTCTTTAGCTGCCGGAGTTAGCCAGCCCCCCGTAGCTGGTGCGGACCGGCCTAGTGTAGCTCGGCCTAGCGTAGCTCCTCCTAGCCGTCCCTCGGCAGCTCCCGAGCAGCCGGGATATGGGGTATGGGGTGTTTTTTGTGCCAATGATTGCCTAACTGAGCAAACACTCGTGACGATCGTCGCTAGCTTTCTCGTGAACTACCAAGCGCCGTGACCAATGACGTTATGAACATACGCTCCCTCGCCGCTACGTCTGAAGAAACTTTTACTTATTGTCATTACCCAGTGATTGTGTTGCCTGTATGGATGTCGCGGGACTGAGCAAACATTCACAATTTCTTATATTCCCCCCTTCATTTGTGAAAAAACTATCTTATTAAAAAGTTTTTTTAATGCGACAAACTGTCCAAGTGAATAAGAAAGGAACATCACTCGTGTGAACCCATAGGGTCCATCAATCCAGTTTTCACAATAAAAGGGAAACTGGCATGAAACAACCCTGCTGAACAATTCTGTTTCATTTCTGTTTCGTATCTCTGCACTTCTATCTTGTTTGTTTTCAGGGTCTTTATTTAAGTAGCTTTTGACTTAGGGAAACAAACTAATAGTGTCAAATGTTTCTTGCACAATTTGCAAAAGTGATCTGTAAAGTGAAGTAATCAGTCAGGAAATGGTATCATACTTTTAAATTTATACTGATACTGACGAACGGT
>JBBPCS010000037.1:10626-26977 GCA_037974645.1 Hollardia meadi
ACACACACACACACACACACACACACACACACACACACACACACACACACACACACACACACACACACACAGAGCTCCCTGCAGTGAGTTGTGGTTGGATGTCTGTTCCTGTCAATGCATGCTGGTGGATCAGCAACTACAACAACAACAACATCAACAACTGTACTACATCTGTTGTTTATGTTCCATGTCATCACTTCTGAGTCCCAGTGCCCTCATGCCGAACATATAATTACACTGCAAAAATGCCATACAAGTGAGATAATCTTATACTGGGTTATTGAACTATATGTGCACTATGGATTGTTTGTTTGTCGGCAGGCTTTTGGCGTGGATCCAGATAAAGGGGCAGATCCAGGAATTTTTAAAAAATCCCTTTCTTTAACATTGTGAGATATGAATGATTTGAACACGGCTATTTGGATGTTGGGCTGATAGGCTTTGGCGGAGGTATGCGCTCTACTGAGTGTCGTTCTAGTTTGCTGTGTTTCACTCAGAATCAACATGACACAGTTAGTCACTGTTACTAAGACATGTGGCCCAAATCAGTAGAGAAATCTATAATTTCCACATCAGTCCCACCGGGCCACTTTGGTCTGATAATCATGATGATGAAGAAGTCATTTCTGGAAACAAGCCTCCAGGTCTTTGTGACCAGGACGTGCACGTGCAGATGAGTGACTCATCGCGTCATCATAACTATAGAAACTCTCACAGTGAGCTATCATCAGGGTTTTCATCAGGGTTCCAGCTGTTGTTAGTCATTATTTCAACGGCACAAGAAGTTACAGATGAGGTGGTATCTCTTTCTTACATCACTCAGACAGGCTTCGACAACCTGCCTCCCTGGCAATCGGGCTGAAGTCCAGCAGCTTTACATTTTTTAATAACATCTACTCAATGTATCTTCTGCAAGTATCTGTCACGCACCTTGCATGGCTCATCATGGAAAGCAAATAAAGTGAAAACATCAGTCTTTTCTGCAGGGCGGTGACACAAACTTTCAGTTTAAAGTTGCTTGTCAAAGCATGCAGAAAGCTTTCTAGCATCTTTTAAAACATTCACGGTTCACAATATAAAGATGTTTTGATAAATATTCTCTTGTCTCTTGTCAGAAACTACCACAGAACAGTCAAAAAGCTGTTCTCACCAGCTTTAATATAGATTCCTCAATCTTATGACTTGTCAATATTTGTTCAACTACTCAGTCAAACCAGTAGGTGGCACCAGTTAGCTCAGTATTAAATGTGACCCGGGTTGAGCCGTCCCTGTCCATGGGCCCGCCTCCTGCTGCACTGTGTCTGTCTGTGATTGGATAAACTAGCTGTATGTCACTGCTCACCCCAGTGAGTTCATTTCTGAGCTGTTAAAGAAATAAATCTCAGTTTCTCTGACCTGCTTCCAGGCAGACTCAGCAGGTGGGGGTCACTTTATCAGTGTTGTTCCTTAGTAGCAATTTAAGCCTGTATTGCATCAATCGATCACCATTTGTGTCAATTAAAACTCACTTAATTAAATGCCCTTAAGAGAATATCGTTGTCTACCACTATGCTAAGAATGTGTAGGTTTTTAAGCATGACCCCAGTGCTTAGATAGCTTGTAATCTAAGCTGTTAGTACCTTACTCCACTCATTTGGATATACGTATATACATATATACATACATACATACATATGTAGCGTTGCTTACAAAAGCTGATGTTCGAGGGTAGGCGGAATACCACCACAGAGAACACCGTAACAAAGACAAAATGTGGAAAAAAAAGACATCTTTCTTATGTTTAGTTCTCTGAAAAAATATTCAGTACAAAGCTCAACACAAACTCAATATAACGACTTCTTTTTCAGTCATTTGTCATCACTTATCTAATCTTTTTTTTTCTCAATAAGTTGGAGTCCCATTGTCCTTCTTTTTCTTTGTTGGAAGCAACATTGGACTGTTTATTACTTGGACTCTTAAGTGCTTGCAAAGCCGGATATGTCTACATACATCTTTGGCTGGAGTTGTGTGGCTTAACTGAGGTTTTTGAAATCTGCTTCTTTTTTTTTTGGATGTAAAAAAGAGCTTCTGTAAAGGCTCAGCCTCTTACAGCTACTCTGAGCGCAGATGGAGCCTGAATTATAATAATTAAAATATCAAGATCAATCACGATGCTTCAGACCACATTATTGACAAAAGAGCTGCTAAATATGTGACCAAAAGAGCGGCAAGCTCCAACATCCAGCAGTTTGTGTCTTGTGAAACGCTGACAGTCAGACGAGGGCTGCAGTCTGATGAGGAAAGCTCATGATGTAGCCACAGTAAAGCCTCTGGGACTTGATTAGTGCTTTTCTCCCACTGGTTCATGCCTTTTCCATGTGTGTGTGCGTGTGTGTGTGTGTTGTTCTCTCATGCTTTTTGGTTAATGAGAGAAGATGGATTGCCGTTGCTTTCACTTTGAGGTCTCCATCCATATGTGTCTCTGTGACAACATTCGCCATACATTAGGCTCTTACTGCATATGGCTAAGTATTATGAGTTCATACAGCTGCAGTCTTGGTGCCAGTGGGTGATGAATCTTCTTCTGCTGCAGTGCAACTGCCATGCTGCACTGTGCAGGATCACATAAAGTGTGTGTGACATTAACTTGTATGCAGTGATGGTGGGTGGAGGCTTTAAGACCGTACGTTTCACCAGGCTTTAAATGAGTGAAATATTGTTGTGTGTTCATTAATCCATCCATTAATAATAGTTTCAGCATGAACAGTTTTTAGATTTTAAAAGATCAGATTGAGAAGGACTATTCTGGGCTAATCCAGTGAATTAAATGGCTGTAAAATCCATGTAGCTCATCACATCGACGCAGAAATCCCGCAAATTCCATGTTGCAATTGAACAGTTTTGCTCATTGATTTCAGCTCTGCCAGCAGAGACCTAATACAGCCAGTGATATTGAAAGCTTAGCTATCTTTGGATAAATGGTAGGGCTGCCGCTAACTATTATTTTCATTATCGGTAAATCCACAGATTATTTTCATGATTAAACCTCTATAAAAGGTCAAAAAAATTGACAAAGAGCTCATCACAGTTTCCCAGAGCCCAAAGTGACGTCTTCAAATTGCTTCCTTTGTCCAACCAACAGTCTAAAACCCCAAAGACTCTTCATTTACTAACATAACTGACAAAGAAAAGCAGCAAATCCTGACATTTAAGAAGCTGGAACCAGCAAAGTTTGATATCTGTGCCTGAAAAATAATCTATTATTAAAATAGTTGGCAACCGATTTTGATTAATCGACTAATCTGTGTGTGTGTGTGTGTGTGTGTGTGTATGCTCAGCTCTTGATCTTTTCACAGCTTCTGTCCTTTTCTCTTAATTCCCTCAAATCTCTTTCCTCACTGCCTCCTTCTGCCTGCTCCTCTCCTTTTCACCCCAAAGCCAGTCATAACCTGTAGCTTGATGGACAGATTGAAGATTAAAGGGAATAGACGGAGAGACGGTGAGAGCGACACAGATTGAAGTGTTTACCCGCTTCTCATTACTGTTGCAGACACGCAACAACAGTCTGATTTAGATTTGATTTCCCCCCTGCTTGCTGTCTTCTCTCTGCCCCTGTTGCAGCCTGTCATTCAGGGAAGCTTTTGGGTCAAGTGTGTGTGCATGTGTGTGTTTGTGGCATAGAATACTGCTCAGCGAGAGAGAGAGAGAGAGAGAGAGAGGGGGAGAGGCAGGAGTAACAAGGAAGCGGATAGGAGGAGGAGAGCCAAAGAGGGGAGGGGTGGATTGTGAGAGTGAGAGATCGAGCAGAAGAGAGTGTGAAGCTGCAGCAGCCGGGAGATAAAAGCTTTTCTCTCCCTCTGCCGGCGTCTGCGAGCGAGGGATAAAGCAGAGGAGTGAAGCCAGCCGAGGGAGAGAGGAGTCCAGGCTGTCTGCTGTCACCGGAGCTCCCGGCTTCTCTCGATCAGCAGGCCTCAAACCACAAATGCACAGTGGGACAAGACACACTCGTGGACACGTATGCAGAAGGGTTCCCACAGCTGACCAGGGGACCGCCCATCCTCGCAGGCACAAACACACACACTCGCACTCTCTCCTGGACTGCCACACACTTGCTGTTTCTCCAGCCTCCACCGTATCAATCGGATCAATCCAGCCATGCTTGTCTGACTGAGCCACGGTTTTCTTTTAGCCGGAGACGCCCTGTGTTCCTGTTTCTGCTCCCTGCACATCCTTGTTATTTAAGTGGACGTGGAGTGCGGACCCTATTGTCCGAACCTCTGCCGCTGTGCTGCGTGGAGTTCGGGCTGCCCTTCACTGGACACTGAATCTCTTTGGCTCTGTTCCAGATACACATCTGTACCTGAAGTAGGTCTGCTACTAAAACTGGATCTTGACGAGACCTGACAGAGGATCAGTCTCTTCTTCCCTTTCTCCTCTTCTGCCTCAGAAGTCCAGTTCCGGCTCCTATCCCAGATGCCTCTTTCTAATTAGATCTAGTGGCTGTGAAGAGTTATAAAGAGACAAAAAGGCACAGGAGAGGAGAAACAGATCCCCAGCTTTTTTGTCCCTGCATAAAATATGGTCTAAATACCCCCCACCTCCTGCAAACTGTGGATTTTATCAGACTGTGGCATCGTCGCACTGCACCACCTGATGAAGGGAGAGCTTGCCTGAGTAACTGGCAGACTGACAGCAGGACACAGGAGGTTTATGATTGGGCAGTATTGGAACACAATTCCCAGCCAACTCTGGTCCTCAGGGAATCGTGACATCGAGGACTGGGGGGAATCTTTAGACTTGTATCCGGGGAAGAGGCATGTGATGCTGAGCTGTCTGGGGAGCTTAAGGTGGAGTCGCTCTATGTTCAACTGCCTCCACATTTAGAACAGCACACCTACTGAGGCACACAGTGGCATTTTGTGGGTTTTCTGGACTACAGCGAGTTGATTCCACAGGTATCTGGCTGCCCTATGACCATTGTAAAAACTGAACTGAACTCACACAAGCTGGAAGGATTGACACATCACATGAGACACCAGCTCAATGAGCAGAATAAATTGTGGGAGGATGACGAGGAGAAGCACCAGGGCAGGAAGCCAATGCTCTGACTGAGTATTTAACAAGACGTCAGAGTATTGGCTGAATCTTCGAGCAATCTGTGGCAGCATTGGCTGACTGCACACTCTCTCTCACCCATAACCAATCTGGACGCCGTGCTGCCTCGGCAGAATGAGACACCAAGCTCGTCGCCGTTACTACAGGGGATATCAACAGCATCATTGTTAATACGACTTCCTCTGCGAGTACCGTGGCAGATAGGGTTCCTGCTGAACTCTGTTGGCTTGCTTTATGAATCTCACTCCTCTCTTCTTCCACTGTAATAACATTAAGTTGGAGAGAGGCATCATTGATTCATGACCTCAGATGGCTGTTAGATCTGAGCGTAGATAGAGCTCTTGGATTACACCTGGAGCAACAACAGATTTTAACATCAGTTTGATCGCGGTTTATCGAGGATGGAAGAAGGAATCTGAGAGGAATTACAGAAGAACATGGTGTTATTTTTCCTCTCACTGAGTAGCAGTCACCTCTAATCTTTAAAGGAATTAAGACATTGAGTAAAGAAGTGCGATAAGACAACTACTCATTCCAACACATACCTGCAGTACGTACACACACGTAGTCTACGTGAAGCGGCTAGAGCTTCACTAATGGGCTGAATAGCAGCAGACTGCACTACATTTTTCTCTCTTTCACACTAATACAGCTCACCTGCCAAAAGCCCGGTGATAAATCAGACATCTGCCCCTATTCTGAATTTATTTTCCTCCCTCATGTGGCTCTGCTGACATAACTGTGTCCTTGTGTCCTTGACTGCCACCACAAGTCTTCTGGGATCAAGAAAACGGACCATGTAAAGCCGCCGTCTGCCTGCACATACACATAACACTGCTAAATAGCAGGGCTGGTCAGTGCACCGCCTGAATATAAGTCAGGTGAGGTGAAGGAAAGAGGAAGGACGGGGGGGGAGTTGCTGTGATACATCAGTCTGCAGCTGCCTGTCCTGTGACTGAACAAATAACTGCCTGAGGAAACCTCTCTGTCCTTTGGTGACGGCTCACACCATCCATCTTCTTATCCACCTGGTTGTACAATGTAAAATGGAGTTAAACCTGCTCTACCTAACACATTACTCACAGGTGTCAGATTCATGAGGGAGCTGTCAGTCATTTGCCAGCCTATCTGAACATTTCCTCTCTAGTGTCTTTTTTTAAGCGTGGGATTCTGCCCTCAAACAACTGGACTAAATGTTCGAACCTAAATGAACGTTGATTTGGCTTCTCTGGTGGATTAACTGCCTGTATTTGTTGTCATTTCTTTTTTATACACTGTTCTCTGTCAGCATCAAAAACATGGGGAACTCCATGGGTTGTGTCAGGCCCTCTCATGAGAGGGAGCTCGGTGGGCCCCTTCCACTTTCACCAAAGAAGCGTCTACGTTTCAGGCGTAAGCACAAAGGGAAGAAGAACAGGAAAGGAGAGTTGGAAAAGGAGGACATTGACCAACGGAGAAGCCACGAGCCAGATGAAAGAGAGGAAGAGGATGAAGACGATGAGGAAAGGGCTTCTGTTGTAGAAACAGCAGACTCAGATTATAGCAACAGAGCTCGTACTCTTATAACAGTGCCTGATTTCAAAACTACTCTGCACAGCAATACCCTTTCCCCTGGCTCTGTGAGTGCCAATGTAGGGAGCCTTTTGGGCAGCAGAATATTTGAAGTGTCCCCCAAGCCCAGCCCAGCCTGGAGAGGGGTTTTCTGCCTTCCAGGGGAGGAAGACACTGTTAGCGCCATCATAGATGTCTCCAGCATCCCAAGCCAAACCACAACCACCACCCCGGTCAACACAGTCCCAGCCATGGACTGCACCACTCCAGGTGGAGGGCGGGTCTGTCGTGTTAAGGAGAAAGTCCAAGGGGTCTTGGAGAAACCTTGGATACTCCGACAAAAGAAGGAGAAAAAAGACAAGGGGAGGGTAGAGAGAGAGAAAAAGTTGGGTGGGGGCGTTAAAGGAGGACCAGAAGGGACATTAGAAGTTGTGCTGACACCTTCGGGGAAGGACCGCAAAGGTGTGGTCCATATCCGTGAGGTGGATGGTAAACTCTGCGTGGTGAGGACAGTGTACCCCAGTGATTTTGGCTCTCCGGTGTGGAGGGGAGAAAATGATAGCGAGGTCGATGTGTACAAAGAGCCCCCCACCCCCTCTCCAGTCACAGGGAATATTATCAAAGTCCAACTGTCTGAGGAGGACACAAGTAGAGCTGAAATATCTTCAGGGGATTTCCCAATGCCCTCTCCCCAAATGGTTGTCAAGGGATTTAGCTTGGACACTCCAGTTCGTGCACAGGAGCAGTCTTCTCTGTTGGAGTCGGGCTACGCCAGCGACCTACCGCTGACCTCTCCAGAGACAGCGGGCACCACTCCCAGTCAGACGGACTGGGGAGGGCTGACCAGTAGCTCTTCAGAGAGACTGGACACCACGATGGAGAGTCCTCTGTCGCTGCAGCAACAGGCGACTGTAAAATACCTGCCACAGGTTTGCCTCTACTTACCTCTACCTCTGTCCTGTCAGTCACACGTGAAATCCATTAGCCAACTCTCTTGATCCTTTCTATTTCTCTGTCTAATTAGTTGATTAATCCAAACATTCCCAACCCCCCCCCCCCCCCCCTTCCGGGCTCGGATCATTTACTAAACGGCTGCAAGGAAAAGATACGATTCAACAAAAAAAGGTGCAAAAAAGATTGGAAACCCCTGGTTTAGTCGATTAGTATATCAACAGAAAATTTATACTTTAATTGTTTGAGTCATTTATCAAGGAAAATGCCAAATGGTTTCTTTTTATTTCAGCGTCTGAATTCTGTTGACTTACCACTTTACTCTGTTTTATCATTATGAATTGAATATCTTTGGGTTTTGGACTGGTGGCCAGACAAAACAAGCAATCTAAGGACATTACTTTGCATTCTAAAAAATGTTCTGACTGATAGACTTCAAATAATTGACAAATTAATCACTGATGAAAATAATTGCTAGTCTCAGCCCTATTCTTGACATCTACAGTACTAATATTCCACACTCCTGATTTCTTGCTCCTAAAGGAGGGTGGACAGATTTGGGTCACTTTCAGGACTAGGTAGACCCAGATTTAGCCACTGACCACAGTTTAAGATATGGTTATTAGTCTACCTTTGGGTTATTTGAGTTATTTGCAGTTAACTAAACTTTACTTTCATTAAACGTCTCTGCATTTTGTTGTGCACCCTGTAAACATGGACCCCATTTTTCAAACCAGTGGTCTATAGTGCTACAGAGAGGCGTTCACAACTCTTGATCTATGAGTGTAGGTTTTTGAAGGTTGCCTTTGCCGCCATTTGTGCGCTGGGTTTGTGGTCATCAAGGGTTATTTGTGTGTGTGTGTGTGTGTGTTATCAGCTCTATGCCTCCCTCCATTCTTTCCGCCTCTGTCCCCAGAGCCTAATCAACACAGCACAGACCGTCTCCATCCATTTCTGCTGGTATCCTTCTTCCCTCCCGCCTTTTCTTCTCCTTTGTCTCTTTCCATTACTTTGGTTATTTTTCTCACACCACATGTTCTCGCTCACTCCTGACGTCTGTTACGAGTGTTACAGAATGACAGGGTGCCCTCTTGCTCCAAACTGAAACTTGTCATTTACTACCAATTCAAAAGCACACAATGTAATTATGGGCATCTGTATGTGTGTGTGCGTCTGGCTCTGGTGGTTCTGGTAGATACAGGTTAAGGTTACTTGAGGGGGGGTGGGGAGGTGGTGAGATGGGTTCATATTCTGTTGGTGAGTTACATTGTAATCTTACATTTGACTGTTTAAGGGCTGGACATAGTTTTAAAATTTTAAATATGAGTGCTGATACGAGTTTTGGTACTTAGTTTTGATCTGTGAGAACTAGAAACACATTTTTTTTAATTTTCTTTTTTAACGTTAAACCAAAGAACACATACTTTTCAGATGTTAAATGTTTGTGCCACATTGTGAAAAACCTTTCAATCAGGAATCTGAACAAAGAATACTTACTAGATATTTAATGCCAGCTTTTGGTATTTAAATACACAAAACAATATTGAAGTCATTACTTTATTACATCACAAAGAAATATCTATCTTTAAACCCTTTTGTATTAAGAAACAGCTATGGTGCAGTACATCATGACTCTTTACCAAGTTAGTATACAAATATCCTCACAGACCTCAGCTTGTTATTCCAGCCCAGTGTTTCTTTGTACAGTACGTGTTTATGTTTGGGGCCCACTTGCAGGATTTTGAGATTTTTTGAGCTAGTTTACAGCTCCTCAGCCCCCCCTTCACCTTGAAAATGAAAAAGGCTGCTGCAGCCACTGCAGTGATACAGCAGATGACCGGGCGCTTTTCACGACGGCTGCCACAGTTTGTTCAGTTCTGCTCTGCATTGTAAAGGCTGCGCAGGGCAGCAGCTGATGTCACGTCAGCTTGTGTTTAGTGCTGCACGTCTCACTTGATGCACAGCTGCTGCTGAGTCATGAGAAAATACACAAACACCGGTAGTGTAGGTCCCCAGAGTTCCCAGAGTTCCCTGCTTGAATGGGCAGTAATAATCAATACTCCTGTCTTGTGTGTGTTCCTGTGGATGTGTCAGGATGCCTCTCTGTTCAGTCTAAAGTGCAGCTGTCCTTTGTATGTGCGTTTGCATAACGCCCTTCTCTGCATAAAAAAGGGATTTGAAATGTGAATTCATCAGTGAGACGGCTGCCCCGTCGAGCCTCGAGGGGATTCCGACCACGCATTAAACCCACCCCTCAGATTTATCCATATACCCGTCCAATTGAGTCCAAAGCTATCCAGCTATCCATCCATCATCTGTCTGTCTGTCCTTCAGCCACCCAGCCATCTTTTCTGTATAAGGTCTTAAAGCCGGGGTTTTACAGAGCTACTTTTTGTTAAATAACAATTAAACCTCTCCACCCCATCATTATTTCCTCCGTCCATCCCTCGCTCTCCCTCCTCTCCCCACAAACTTCAAAGGCCATGTTTTCTGAAAGAGGGCTGGTCCAGAGCCCCAGGGGGCTGCTAGTGGGATGTTTATGACTGGATCATGGCTGCACTGAACGCTGCTGCCCCCTACTCACATTTCTCTGTGTTTCTGTTTGTTCGCTCGTATGTTTAACTGCAGTAACACTCACATGGCTAAGTCAGACATGTACATGCACAATCATACAGTGCATATAAGCAGCAGAGATACTGTAAGTTTGCAAACTGTAAGAACACACACACACACACACACAGTCTTTTGTGCTTGTAGCCTATACTTACTGTAAACTATGCTTGGTGGAAATTAGAATGTATTGTCCGAATGACGGCCTTTAAGTTGAATGTCTGCAAATACGCATGTGAATTATTACCTTGTCAAATATTCATTCATTCATTCATTCATTGAGGCAAGACACACATCTTACACATCACAAGGAAGGAACACATGACTGTATAAAGGAGATTACTACATGGGCTCGGGAACACTTTGTTAAACCGTTTGTTTCCTAATGATTGCATTCTGTTTTTATTAACGTTATACACAGCACCCCAACTTTTTTTGGAATCCGAGTTGGTTCATTCTTGACTGTGTGAACATGTGATGAAATATTCTAAACTCAAGGTTCACTTTTTCTCACTTCTTTCTTCAGCAGAATTGAGCCGACCGAAGGTTTGTACTTTGGTCATGAGATAACAAGCTCCACCCACTCAAGACGAAGTGAGACAATCAAAAGCTACTGAACCTTGAGTTTAGAATATTTTATTTTGGAGCTGAGCGCTTCCATGATGGCTCCTAGAGGACGTTTTTAAATCACCTAAAAAAAGCTCTTCATATATCTACATATTATGAATAAATGAATGGCAGACAGGAGGAGGATGAGATACTGTTGCGGTGGGTGTGAAGGCTCTCTGTGCAGCTGCAGCCCTCACACACGCAGAGTGCTGTATCAATATTCACATGGAGGATTAGATGCTCTGTGTTACCCTGCAAAGGAGGTTGTGGATGCATACAGAGAGACGGAGCTCTGCAGGAAAACACAAGGCGCAATCAGACATTTGTCAATTCCCATTCAGGTCACCGATGCCAGTATGTATCTTTAATAATTATACTCAGTGAGATACAGAGAAATGCCAACCTGCTTGTCATATCACACACCTGTTTGGTGGATGGATGGATGGATGGGTAAAGGCTCTGACTGCGTGTGTGTTACGTAGATTTAAGTATTTTTCTTTGACTTCATGAGAAACTGCTAACGATATGCAACATGCTGTTGCAAGTCACCCCGTCTCCTCCGTTGCTGGCCTTGCTACTCTTTATTATCTCTTTTCTATTATTATTATCTATTATTATCTCCCTCCTCCTCTCTGTCTTTTTGGCTGTGCTGCAGTTCTGGCACACACGCACGCACGCACACACACACAGACACACAGTTAGAGAGGGAGGAGTGTAGGACGGTTAGTGAGGGAAGAGGGGATGGCAGACAAATACATAGCAGCCAGGCAGTGACAGTTGCTGCATATACATCACTCTGCCTTTGTCACCGTGGACAGCTTGACCTAAAGAGGGCAAACTGAGGGTGAATTGGCTAACGTGGTTGTGTAGCTCAGTGTGCAGAACACATAGCCGTCAGTCTCCATGGAAGCTTTTCTTCAGGCCTTTTAGTAAACATGTGCTGCATGTCTTTAAAGTGTTCTCAGGAGCTGTGCAGCATCCACCAAGAGACAAAATCCAAACTATTTGTGGCTCTTTTTAAAGGCTAGTAGATATTTTTAAGTGCCTGTCTGAGGAAATAACACACACCACATGTGGATCCTGTGTTTCTGACCGAGGATGAGAGGGCTGAGCATATTGATCAGCGTCTGAGGCAGAACAGATGAAAGAACAGGAAAAACTGAAGAGACAGATCGAGGTTGGGGAGGGGGGCGGGGGACACGAGACAGGAGGAGATGAGGCGAAATGTTGAGTGGCTGAGGAGACACGAGCTAATGAGCAGGCTAAACTGGAAAAACAGCTACGTTAATGTAGAAATACATGAAACTTCAGCTACATCTTCTCTCAGGGTGATTGATTATCAGGAAGATGAATGAGGGGCTCGAAGGGAGACGACAGCTTGGATCAAACTTTGACTTTTTAAGGTCAAAATACGATTATCGACTATCAAATCTAGATTTGTAAAGATCAACAGATTATTAGTTTATGCCCTGACAGCTGTCATTTACATTTTCAAATACTCTTCTTTAAAAAGATAGGTGGTGTTTTTCAACAAAAACTTGACTTTATCCTGGTGACATTTGCAGGTATAGGGTTAAGGCAAGTTCAAATAAAGAATACAGAGTTTATTAAAAAACAATGGCACCCTTCGGGATTCAACAATAAACAACAAAAGATAGAAATTCAGTTTGTTACAAGGTTCTGTTCCGTGTAAAACCTCTTCCAAAAACAAATCAATCAAGGATCTCTGGAAAATAAAATAAACCCAGCATGTCTGATGTCAGTTACCTCCGGTACCAGACAGTTGATTGTGTTCGTACACACGGGATTCTGGAAGTGCAGATGTTGGCTAGCGCTAAGCTAGCTGTGTTGTCTTTGAAGTGTTATCATCAGATGTGGAAAAGTAGGGGAAAATAATACTGTGAGAAAGGTGTGCAGATCTCAAGATGGAACATAATGAATGCAGCAAGATCTTAAAAGCATGAGCTGAATTCTTCTTCTTCATTCTGCAAAATAGAGAAAAATAGACAAAAAACAGAATAGGATTGTGGACCAAACTCAGCTGGTTTCATTTGGCAGCACCACTCAACAGGATCCCTCTTGCAGGAGTTTGTGTTTCTGATTTCTCTCCGTTCCCTCCCAGATTTCAGAGATCTACGTGAGCGGCGAGTCCGGCGACCTCACTGCCAAAGAGAAGCTGTTAATATGGAGCCAGAAGGCGACAGAAGGCTACCCCGGCCTCCGCTGTGCCAACTTCACCTCATCCTGGAGCGACGGACGCATGTTCAACGCTCTGCTGCACAGATACAGGTTGGAGGAACAACAGCAACACTGTGTCACCTATTTGTAGTAATTACTGGATAATAAAGTGTGAATTCAGCATGGATTTACTGGAATTGTTTTGAGTTAACCTGTTCGAGATGAGGAAAATGCTTGATGCACGTACACTAAGTTGATACAGAAAACACAGGCCTGAAATCTTCTCAAGATGCTTCAACAGATTATTGATTCAGGAG
The DNA here is from genome assembly GCA_037974645.1 of Hollardia meadi. Taxonomy (NCBI): domain Eukaryota; kingdom Metazoa; phylum Chordata; class Actinopteri; order Tetraodontiformes; family Triacanthodidae; genus Hollardia; species Hollardia meadi. The sequence continues at coordinate 23,937 of JBBPCS010000037.1, forward strand.
TATTTGATACCACACTAACTCGTCCCCTCTGTGCATGATTTCCAGGCCAGACCTGATCGACATGGAGGTGGTGTCGCGGCAGAGTAACCAGGAGAACCTCGAGCAGGCCTTCGAGATCGCCGAGTCGCTAGGGGTGACCAGACTGTTGGACGCCGAGGGTGAGACTGTTAATCTGAGTGAATAAAAACTGACCAACTGACTCCATGATTTTCTGACCGTCTTGACATTTGACATTTTACTAACTGAGCTTTGCCTCATTAGCTTGTTTCCAGGGATTCTTAATAAAAGCTGTTAATAGCAGAAAAAGTCAACAACTACATATTATTTATGCTGCTCATGCTCAGGGTTTTTTTCTGTCTTGTTTGTTTCCAGGATTAATTTTGGTAGTATGCTAAAATTAGCCCGAATAATTGACTAGTGAATACTGAATAATGTTTACAGCCTTATTGTCTTGTTTTCGCTCCCGTAGTTCAGTTCATTTGTTCCAGAACAAAAGAAAAAAACAACAACATTGTTGCATTTAAATTCTCGTCTGGTTCATTTTCTCACTGACTTCTTACAAACGAACCAAGAAGCTTGAAGTTACACAGAGTGACACGCAGCTTGTTGATTGGACAGTTTTGGCCATCCTGCATCATCATGACCCACATGGGGAAATCAGTTTATGCAGCACTTTGGTGCTTCTGATGTGTATATTTATGTTTGTTGGTTTCACAAGGAGCTCCAAAGAAATAACTTATTAGAAGTATTATTAATATTAGACTGCAAATCGACTGCATGTTGTGACATGTTTTCTTCTAACTGAAAATGTGATTAAAAGCGATTTTTGTGCATGTTTTTTTTTGGAGGGGGGGGGGTGGATTTTTCCATCTTCTTTCTATAATTTTCCACCTGTTCCCTTCAGACGTTGATGTTCCGTCTCCAGATGAGAAGTCGGTCATCACCTACGTCTCCTCCATCTACGATGCCTTCCCCAAAATCCCTGAGGGAGGAGAGGGCATCACTGCAAACGTACGTCACACTCTGCTCCACCCGTTCATTTGTCATTTTTAAATACTTTTTAATGTATGTTTCTTTTAATCTTCTTGAGAAACGACGTGGAACTTTTATATCATGATGCAGTTGATTATTGTTGTAGTCATTTATTAAAGATTACTTTTAGTAAAATGAAGTCTTATCTGTAAATGTTATTTGAGGCAGAATGTGAATCTGAAACGTGTGATTTCCCACTGAGACGTCACTGCTTTCTCTCCCTCCACCTCTTCTCCTCTCATCATCAGGAGGTGGACCTTCACTGGTCAGACTACCAGTCCAGGTTCTCCTCTCTGCTCCAGTGGAGCCGCCAGCATACGGCCCTCATGGCCAACAAGAACTTCCCACAAAACCCTGTTGAACTCAAGGTGAGCACCTAACCTTTTCTTTTAAGCCCTTCATGTTTTCATTACGTGCATGCAGTTTCTGTTAAATTGGTGTAAAGAGGGAAAGATCTGTAACCTCCCTCTCTATAGTAAGTTTAAAGAGCCAATAAGCCTCAAAACAGCAAGAATTTACCACCAGCTTTTTCCTCTTCAGTCCCACCAACATGCAGCCCAGAACAAAGGGAAAGTGAAACCTTGAGAGAATAAATAAAGGGACGGAGGTAGGGGAGGGAGAGACAGGGTGTAATAAAAATGGACAACAGCAGAATTCTGATTAAAAGGAATTAATTTGAAGAGGAAAGATGCTGCTGTGAGTAAAAAAAAAAAAAAAAAGGCTGACATGATGATGAAGACCTTGAGAAAAGAAGGAGGGAGGGAAAAATGAAGCAGTCACATACAAAGCTTGAGAGGAGAGTTGAGAAACTGGTTAATGATCACCCAGAGAGAGAGAGAATGTCATTACAAAGCTTCTACCTCTGATAACAGGTATTGACTTTGTGTTTGACCTTAAACAAAGCCTGCGCTAATGTGCACCTCACAGCGCTCCTCTGTAACTCCTGCCTTTGTCCTCCTGCAGGCACTTTACAATGAGTACGTCCATTTCAAAGAGACGGAGATCCCCGCAAAGGAGATCGAGAAAGGTCACATCGAACACCTCTACAAACTGCTGGAGGTGAGAGAGGACGGGGACGGAGGAGGAACATTTGGCACCATGTGCAGAACTCATTGAGCATCATGGGGTTCAGCTCAGGGGTATTATGAGTTTGAGAGATGGAGTTTTGGGGGTTTGTTTTCAGTTGAGTCACACGTTTGTCTCTTGAAGTTATTTCTTTCGTTTTGCTGTTAACAATGCAGCAGATTGTTTTATTGAACACATGACAGTTGCTCCTTTATCCTCACTCAGCTGATGTTACCAGAGTGTTACTCTGTGGTGTGACTTATGATCACTCGGAGATATAACTCTGATGTAATGGAGGCTTTTAATGGACTATTTTAGTCTCACTGTTTTATGGTGTATGCAGGTGCACTGAAGCATGATGGGATGTTAAATATATATCTGTGTGTGTTTGTGTGTGTGTTCAGGTGTGGATAGAGTTTGGTCGTATTAAGCTTCCTCAGGGCTTCCATCCCAATGACCTGGAGGAGGAGTGGGGCAAACTCATCCTGGAGATGCTGGAGAGAGAGAAGGCTCTACGGCCAGCTGTGGAGAGGTACACACACACACACACGATACACACACATTCACACAAATCTTTTCTCTCAGCAAGATGCATGTAATTAAATTAAAACTGCTGATGCAACTCCTTGTGTTCAATTTCTCATCAAGTGTGATTTTAAGGGACATGCCCCTTTAACCTTTGTGTGTGTGTGTGTGTGTGTGTGTGTGTGCGTGCGTGCGTGCGTGCGTGCGTGCTCAGGCTAGAACTGCTGCTTCAGAGAGCCAATAAGATCCAGAACATGGCACTGGACTGTGAGGAGAAGCTCACCCTCGCTAAGAACACACTCCAGGCTGTGAGTACTGAACCTCTCACATCTGATTTCCGTTTAATTTCCTCACACACACACACACACACACACACACACACACACACACACACACACACACACACACACACACACACA
>JBBPCS010000037.1:27077-71867 GCA_037974645.1 Hollardia meadi
ACACACACACACACACACACACACACACACACACACACACACACACACACACACACACACACACACACACACGCAGGGTCCTGGGGAGTATGTTGGGTAAGTGTTGGCTAATTTGCTGTGGAAATTTTACAGTGTGTTTGATGTGTACAAGCTGTAAAAGGAAGTGCCCTTTTGGGACAATAAATATTTCCTCACCACTTTTCTGTCTCGCTTCTTGCTACTTTAAGAACTGTAAAGAGTCCGGTTCTTTCCTCTTTATCGTTTAGGTCGTCTGACCTATGGAAGAGAATCTTGTCAAAACATCTGATGTTCAACATGTCCTTCAACAATTTCCATGATTATTTTTTTTCTCCCTGCTGCTCTGGTGTCCAGGACATGTCTCGAGTGGAGAGCGGCGAGGCGGTGCAGTGTGAGAGAGAACTGGCCTGCTACCTGCAGGACTGCGAGTCTCTCATCAGACAACTCAACCAGGAGCTTAAAGTCCTCCGAGATGAGAAATACTACCAGGTGGAGCAGCTGGCGTTCAGGTGAGACTGGAGTGACGTTTTGAGGCGACTGAAATGAGGAATAAGTGAAGGGTTCAACTGTATCCTTGTGTAATTAATTATTATAATACAGACAAATTCCCGGTGATACAAACAGCTCATTATACCTCATCATGGGTCAACAAGTTGCCTTGTGTTTGCTATTTAATCTAAAATCACTGCTGCAGTTAATGTGTAGTGTTTCGTATAAATTTGCTCTGATAAAAATCAGTGGGGTGAAGTGTGGCTCATCAGTATGCCACTCCATGAGCTTTGCTGAATGAAATAGCCATTTTGAACAACTGCCATTTTGTGCTGCCCTTTAATGCAGCTTTAAACTGATCAGGGAAAAAAAATGCATTCTAACAAGAACATATACCTTTCAAGACAATTAGAAGGACAGGAATATTTGCCTCATTTGACCCTTTTCCTTTTAGTATTCTGCCCACAAACATAACAGAAAACCAGCAGTTTGGTCTTTTGTTTATTCTTCCCAAAGTTTCCAGTTGAAAGATTGGTGCTGGTCTCCGCAGCAGCTCCGTCCCTCTGCTCTGCTCCCCAACAACACTTTTTTCTCTCAAGTTTAATGTTTTTAAATCTGACTCACAAGAAAAATTCACTTCATCTTTGGTGTGAAAACCAGGGAATTATTTTGACCAGAGAAATTTTAATTCAACAGATTTTCCTGCACGGTTTTGACCAGATAACAGAAACTCTGACTCCTGGCTTTATATTAGGACTTTAAGACAGGAACATTGTTTGAATTCACTGTTCCTATTAGGGAAATGAGCTCAGGGAAAGGAAGCAGCCATCTCCCCTCCATTAACTATATATCTTTGTCGCCCATCACCAGAGCGTCCTGCCTTCAAGAGGAGCTGGTCTCCCTCAGACTGCAGTGCTCCAGCGTCTACAGGAAAGGCCACTTCTCCCAGTCCCTGGGCAGCACCGGGGCAGAGCACACCAGCCAGAGAGCCACAGACAGCAGCCTGACACTGGGGCAAACGCTGCTGGGAGCTGTGGGCGCTGTGGGAGCTGTCGGTGCCGCGCTCCTGCGGCGACCCATGGCTCGCTCCCAGCTGGTGGCCATGTCCTCATCAGAGGACGAAGGAAGCCTGAGGTTCATCTACGAGCTGCTCGGATGGGTGGAGGAGACGCAGGTCAGTCTCTGTAACACGGAAATTTAGGAGCTCAGCTAACGATTCTTTTCATTATCAATCAATATACTGTTTATTTGCTTAATTAATCATTTAGTCTATTGAAAGTCAAAAATAGTTTTTAAAAAAAGGCCATTAAATTTAGAAACGTCTTCAAATATCTTTTTAGAAAACGTTTGTATGTCATGAAGTGGATCTTAGACCCTGTACAAAATACTGTAAAACAAGAAAAGGAACATTATCATAAAGCCTTTATATTTAGGGGGGAAGATTTTATTAATTTATCCACAATTACATAAAATATAAAAGAGGAAGAATAGCATGAATATTACCACAGCAAAATCAGATCTACAACACATTCAAATGAAGCTTTAAGTCTTTAAAATATAAAACTAAAAAAAGAAGAAAGAAAAGCAAGAAAATATATGATTTTTCAGTGGGATAATAAAATGACACGTTTTATTTGTTTGTCGCCGTGTTGATCTTTGTTCCTGCGTGTTTCAGGAGCTTCTGGAGCGTGCTGAATGGGGCGCAGACCTTCCCACTGTGGAAAACAACCTCCAAGAGCACAACACCATACACACTGCAGTCGAAGAGCTGATGAACAGCCTACAGGAGGCACGCAGCTATGAGGTACAAACACACACATCACTTGTCCACCTCTCTCTGCTGAGAGTTGCCGTTTGTAACGAACCTTTACTGTCCTCTCCTCCTTCAGGCGAAAGTTTCTCCCCACTTCAAGAGCAATTACTCTGAAACTCTGGCCAAGCTGGAGCACCAATACTGCAAACTACTGGTCAGTCTCACTTTAAGAGCTGTGGTTTTGTGTGCGTTTGAGGCAACTCTCGTCTTCTCGGTACACCCCCTTCCTCAGTTAATCCCATTAGACCATGGCAGGACTCTCATGCTCAAAACACACAATTATGCATCTGCTCTCTTTTTCCTCCCCCCCCCCCAATCTCTGTTCTCATCTCTTTGTCCCCTCTATTCTTGACTCTTAATATATTTTTGGTTTTACATGTGGTATTAAGTCCTAACGCTGTATGTATACTATGCACCATCCAGAGGAACTACGACTTTAAGGAAGCTCATATAAAATAGTTCAATAAATACCAATAAATATCTATAATTCAGTGTTGTGTTCATAGTGCTTTATTCTGAGTCCTCAAGTATCCCTTTAAATGCACTGAAATTAACAGTAGAATACAAACAACCCGAAAATAAAGGATTTAAAAAAAAAAAGCCTCTCTGCACTGCTGATCAGCATGACGATGCTGTTTGTTTGTGCGGTTGCCATAGGAACATTCGTCATGGCGCCTGCGGAGCTTGGAGAGCCTGCAAGCGTTCGTGTCGCACTGCACGGAGGAGCTGATCTGGCTCAACGAGAGGGAGGAGGAGGAGATCGCCTTCGACTGGAGCGACAACAACCCCAACATGAACGCCAAGAGAGAACTATACAGCGTGAGTGCGGGAAGGGTGGTGGACACGTACACTGATGGTTTCCTCAGAAAACACAAAGTATAGAGCACAAATATTTTACAGAAAAAAAGGTTATTTAAAGGTTATTTCATCTCATTGAAAGAAAAAAACATCATATATACATAAAACAAGCTCTCTTCAGTTTCTCCAAATATGTTTTCCACGTGTATCAGAACTCAAAATGAAAAAACCAATAACTCTATTTACATCCATGCCGGTACTGTTTGTGTAACCTGCCCTTTTTTTCCCTGTTGTGTTTACAGGAAATGAGGTTGGAGCTGGATGAAAAACAAGAGGTGATGCGGTCGCTCCAGGAAACGGCCCACCGTCTGTGTCAGGAGAACCATCCAGCCAAACAGACTGTGGAGGTGAATCTCAGTTAGACCGAATGACCTTTTAAACATGCGACTCATTGGTGGCAACAGTTGAACCCAAAAGCCTTTGTTAAAATGTTTTCCTGTTTTGTTGCGTTTTTAAAACGTCTGTAGATGTAAATTAGATTCTAAAGGGCAGTAAGTGAACTGTGACCTATTATAAACCTTTCTGGCAAACACTGAATGAAAACTACTGGATGCTGAAACAACCGTAGCGATTGGAGATTTGCATACTGCCTTTTCTCTTAATTTGCAATGAACAACATCCCTGTTAATGCCCCGTAGCTACCATTGGAGGCTTGCACTGTATGTAACTTCGGTGTGACAAACACGTTCTCTGCATGTTATCAGGCATACAGTGCAGCCCTGCAGACTCAGTGGCAGTGGGTGAACCAGCTCTGTGTGTGTGTGGAGCAGCATCTCAAAGACAACACGGCATACTTCCAGGTGAGGCAACAAATCAGGCACAAATATCAGTATAGTTTTGTTCCTGAGCAGAAAATGGAGCTTTTGAACTTAGATTTCAAACCCACAAAATGACCTTTGAGTAATATCCCTTTTTGCACATGTCCTCTTTGTCTTAAGTAGATCGATTGTGCTTTCTCATAACCTCAGGCCTCGGGGCTGCAAACACATGATGCCCATTGGATTTTTACAGATGGTTCTCAAAACAGCTTCCACATTAACTTTTAACTTGACTAAAAAAAATCACATCCACTGTCCTCAATGGGTTTCTGTCAAAATCATTGTTTTTAATTTCTGTGTCTTTTGTCAGTTTATGAGTGACGCTCGGGACTGCGAGTCGTACCTGCGCCAGCTCCAGGAAACCATCAAGAGACAGTACACCTGCGACAAGAGCAGCAGACTGAGCAAACTGGAGGACCTGCTGCAGGACTCCATGGTATCTGCACACCCCCCTTCAGCTGCCCATCTCAGTTTTATATCTTTATACCAGCTTAGTGTGTTCAGGTTTAGAAGCCATGCTGCCACCTTGTGTGCACAGAGCAACCCTACACATGATAAATTCCTGAGGAAACATTCATGTTCCGGCCTCTGCATGACATGGCCATATTCTAACTATTTAGCACAGGAGCAACAGAGACCTACAGTAGCTGAAGTGTTAGCATAGCAGTGTCCTTCTGATTCTGTTGTGCAGCTGCAGCATGCCGCACGACAGGGCGAAGTCATCTGTTAGAGAGTAGCTTCGCTGAATCATCCCTCCTGTGGCGGGATTTGTGAGACTGCCATCTTCACACCTACCTTATACACACACTAACACACCTCTAACAGATGGCGGAGTTAGTGTGGACAATGCTCCACAGGACAGAGCAGTGAGCATATCCTCTCAATAAAGAGGTGTGTTCGTTTGTGACAAACAGCTGCTCTTTTCACAGATCTGTGTGCAGACAGCATTGTTCCATACACCACAGTGTTTATTTACATCTATGTTTGTGTCTGCCTGCCTGCCTCTGTATGTGCGTGCGTTCATCGGTTTCCAGCTCCAGTCAGTGAAGTTTCCAGTTCGCTGTGCTCCATCTGTCACTGGGAGGAGGAAGTCTTACACTGTAGAATTCTTCTGAATGACGCATCAGAAAACAGACAGATGAACCTTTTGTTTGTTTCTCGTAATAACTGCGGAGAGGATATTAAATCATCGATTTCACCCTCTGTTAGGCAGAGATGAGGGTTTACGGGTGGCTGTTTGTTCTCTTTAATCATTTCGTCTGTTTTGTTTGCACCTCGTTCCGGGTCTTTTTGTTCACCGATATGAAATTCTTAAGATGTGATTAGATTTCATAAGCTGTCGCTGTCGCTAGATAAAATGCATCTTTATAGATTGGTCCAAAATGTAATAAATGGGTCATCGCACCTAAACTGATCCAACATTTCATTGGCCAGACTGTAGATTCTGATAATCTAAATGTTTTTTCCAGTGATGTGATGTGATCTTCATGCACCCCCATTTATGTCTGTATCAATAATATTTCTTCCCAGTTTGACATTTGAGTTGTTCTAGTTGTGCGGACTGTAGCGAACGCCATCTCGGTGTGAGATTCATTTCATGGGTGTGATGTATAAAGTTACTTACGCAGCCCCCCCTCTCTTATCTTCTCTCTTTCTGTCTCTCACTCATGTTTATCTTTCTTTCCTGCCCGTCTCTCTGTTTGTGTCTCTCTAATGACTGAAAAATGCTCAGTGGTTAGCACCTGAGCTAACTCAAGCAGCTGAGTCCACTCATCTCAGGAGCTACATGCTAATAAGGCTAATTATAATTTGTAGGATCTGCACTACACTCTTAATAGGAAACATCGGCTTAAAGTATTTAATATGATTTGGGCAGATTCTTCCTTTAGTCACACCAGCGGTTTGGGTGAAATGTCTTTAAAATAAGCAGTTAGAGGCCCGCTGCCTTGCTCAAAGGCACATCGGCAGTGATCAGGAGATGATTTGTCATGTCTCCACCTATCAGTCCACCCTCTGTAACATGGTCTGAGCTAGAACAGCCCTCCGCTTTTCAAGCCAAGTCTCTGCGGGCGGAGCCACTGCCGCTCCTTCTGACTAACTGTAAAACTAACGACATTCCAGCCTCAGCTGTTCTTTATGTTTAGTGCTAATTAGCAGTTTTTGTTAGCAATGATAACATGCTAAACTAAGACGATGAACATTGTCAAACATCAGCGTGTTGGCATAGTCATTGTAAGCATATTAGAATGCTAACATTAGCATTAAGCTTGAAACACCACTGTGGCCATGTGCAGCCTCACAGAGCTGCTAGTCTTAATTAGTCGTTATGATGCGCGGTTGGCAGTTCACGAAGAAAGATATTGTTAATTTAAGCAGCTATTAAACTGATAAAAAAGATCTGTAAAATGAATCATTGTAACTGTGTGACTGACTAGAACATGACGTGATTGCTGATGATTTCCTCTGTCCTGCAGGAGGAGAAGGAGCAGCTGATTGAGTACCGGAGTACTGTGGCAAGCCTGGTGGGCCGGGCCAAGACTGTGGTGCAGCTCCGCCCCCGCAGCGCAGAGAGCACCCTGGGAAGCACAACACCCATCAAAGCCATCTGCGACTACAGACAGATAGAGGTATGGGACCCACCATGTATTATACTTCATGAACATGCTGGTGCGCATGTTTTCTGTCCCTCGGAAAGTAGTTTCTGTAAGTTTGTGATCATGTAAACTTAAAAATCTGTTCATCCAGTTGAGTTAAAATAATCTCTATGTTGCTGAAGGTTATATAAGGAACCCTTTGACTCGCAGGAGTGTCTATATGCTCAACACTGACCTCACCACTCTATTGTTTTAACCCTCACCACCAACTGCCTCCTCTCTGCCCTGCACTTCCTCTTCAAGCCCCTTATTTTAGCTGCTTCCTGGACGTTTTTTTTGTCTTTTTGATTGATGAGGACGTCTACACAAACTGCTTTCTCAGTCTAGGTGGTCTATATTGATGAATAGACTACAGCTGTGGAAAAAAATTTTTTTGGTAAGCGCTCAATTAGGAAGCTGACTGAGGTTAATGATTATGATCCAGAATTCATCGTTGACGTGGTTCTCATGATAAATCATCTGTGCCACTTGTTCTCCAAGTTCGTGCATAATTTTTTTCTCTCAGTGCCACTTTTATATAACATACTTAGAAACTAGTAATGTCTTCTGCCTCTACCTTTCTCTCAGCTGTGATGTCCTCAGGGAATCTAATCAATTATACATCTGTCTCATCCCCTTTGCGAGCTCAGTGGAAAAACCAGCAGCTAGCACTCCAGCAGGGTGCTAGCCATGCTGCTGCTGCTGCTGCCCCCTTCTGCTATTTTTAGTTTGCTGTGTTAGATCCCACAGGGTCAGTTTGTTCACTGAAGCATGCTGTATGTGAGGTGTTGTATCCAGGTGAAGAGGCAATGTGGTTTGGTCCTTCACTGAATCACTTATCTGAAAGAAAAAGGAAGATGAGAGCTATGACAGAGCTGAAAGTTGTACAAAACGTGCACATGACCAAAAGTAATCTTTCTCTCCTTCACTTTCCTGTGTCTCCTCCTTTCTCTCCATACCCTCATGTACCTTGTTTTGCCTCTCCCTTCTCACTCCCTTCTCCTCCTCCTCTCCCCTTCCTCTCGTCTGTCGGCTGGGCTGGCAAGACAAACGTTCAGGTATAGCTGCCTATATTCTCCCTCTCTCACCTCAGATTCTTACACTGCACACACTGCACTGCCCTGGTTGCTGCTCTCTTATCAGCCGATTTTCAGGTTTTACTGTCAGTAATGTGACGTGTGGCCACTGTGAAGGTGATACCTACCCTGGTCGGTTAATCGGAATAAAATTAGTTTCCTTCCATTTATTGGATTTTCTATCCTAAAACAAAAATTGGAAACCCGTTCATCTGTTCTTTTAACGTTGTTAGCTATAGACAAATTTGCCCTCTCTCTCCAAATTTGAGGGTAGTAGTGACGAAAACCCAACTAAAGTAGTAAATGTTGAGGGCTTTGTACCTGAAAATGTGGACAACCCAAAGACAATCAAACTGTCTAAAATAACTAGGCTGTCAGACATACAAGTCGAGTGCAGCACAAAAACACAGTTTCATTTCTGTGTCCACCATTTATTTAGTCTCCTGTTTTGCCATTTGAGAGCTTTCACTTGGCACAGAAGACATGAAAGGTGATGATTAGGCCTGTCATGATAAGTACCTGATGGACTATAATGTAGATCATCGAGTCATCGATATACGTACATATACGTAATAACTAGCAGCGATTTACAAACGTTACAAGACTTGGGCGCAGAACCTAACCGTTTGTTTCACATTTTATTTATTGTTTTGGTTGTGTGGTTGTATTTTATTTATGATTTATCAATTAAGGATATTTTTTTCACATTCCAATTCCAATCTCTGGATGTTCCTAAGAATTAAAAGGTCATCGTTTGTTTTTGGTTTTTTTGTATGTATGGTCTTAAAATGATGTTATCGCATTTCTTTCTGCGACAATATTTCGACCAGCAACAGTAGTTATCGTGACCGGCCTAGTGAGGATGAAATTGACGTGATCGTCGTTAAGGGCACGTGGCAATCAGTGATCTGAACTAAAATGACACAAGTCACAGCTTTAAGCTTTAATTTACATTTCATGTATTCACTGTATGTGCATAGCTTTACATTATTGATGTATTGATGTGTGTGCAGGGAAGGGGTGAGAGAGGGTGGTGGGTGGGGGAGGCAGTACAGTAGTAGCCTTTTCTGTGCAGCCCTAAAACTCTTCCCCCGCAGTCATGGCTTTGCCTATTTTAGAGCTGATTTTTGCTTTTTACTCTTGTCCTGTGCTGGGTTTCTTAAAATCACCATGTCAGTAATGGTGTTGTTGATGAACTGCTGCTCGAGGTGAATTTGTGAAACCCAGCTCAGGTATCTGCAAACCTCACTTTGAGTTTGGAGAATATTTCACAATAAAAGCTTCAGGTTTAGAAGTGCAAAGCAGCTTTCAGTTCACATGGCATCAAGAACTCTAATGCTTTTTTCAGGGCTTCTGCTAACTTCATTAAGTTCATGGATTTTTCATTTTGTTTTGCATTATGAGTTTGTTTCTATCAGTTTTTGGTTGACATGTTTTCCTCTCCTCTCCTCCCTAAATTCACCTCCTTTGCTTTCTTCTTCTTTTCTATCTGACCTCCATCCATCCTGTTTTCTAACCTCCGACATCTCTCTTTTTAACCAACTTAACTCCTTGGCTTACTTTTCCATCTTGTTCTCTCCATCTGTTCCTATTCCCAACATCTGTCTTTCATTGACCTCCATCCCCTCTTCCCCCCTCTCCGTTTCTTCTGGTTTTTGCATCCATCCTGTACCGCTGCCCCCTCTCAGATCACGATAAACCGAAGCGAGGAGTGTGTGCTGGAAGACAACTCTCAGAGGACCAAGTGGAAGGTGATCAGTCCCACGGGGAATGAGGCCATGGTCCCCTCAGTGTGTTTCTCCGTCCCGCCTCCGAACCAGGAGGCCATCAACACAGCCAGCAGGTGAGATGCCGTCTTCAAACATGGAGCACAAGTAGTATTGTTGTGAGAGCAAACAGGATAATGATGGTCGTAAAGCGGGTGATGAGGTGCGGATGTTTTTGATGAGAAAGCTTGTTTCAGTAGAGCATGAAGTTTTATGCTTGCCACACAAAATAACCACAAAAAATACAGGTTTGTAATATTTTCAGAATACAGAATTGACTTCTTTTTCTAAACCAAGCTTATCACAGCCCCTCCTAGTCTTGTTCCTATCTTGCTATATAAATAAAGTTGCTTACTTACTTTTAGTAGATCAAAGTGGTGTCATTTGATGGCTTAAGATATACTGTAGGTAAGGAGGTAGTAGTAATAATAGTAAGCACAACTGTATGTTGTTCTGCCAGTAAAAGTCACATTTTCACCTCATTTCAGAATCAAAAACTTTGACTCTGAAATTTCACAACGCAGTGGGTCGGCTATGGTGGGATATTAACACTCATGTTCTGTGTGTGTGTGTGTGTGTGTGTGTGTGTGTGTGTACAGGGCAGAACAGTTGTACCAGAAGGTCATGTCTCTGTGGCATCAACTGCATGTAAACATGAAGAGTGTGGTGTCCTGGCACTACCTGCTCAAAGACATCAGGACCGTCTCTGGATGGAACCTGGACACGGTGAGACTGTGTGTGTGTGTGTGTGTGTGTGTGTGTGTGTGTGTGTGTGTGTGTGTTTACTCCTCTTCTTTTATTCAGTCGTTCTGTTTTGTTTTGTTTTGTTAATTTTGTTTCTTTGCTTTTCTTCACCTGTCAGGCACGTTGTCAGCCTCCGGCAGAGCGGCAGCAGGTCCTGTCTCACTTGGAGTCCCATTTGGCCGACTTCCTGTCTGACAGCAAAGAGAGCGCTCTGTTCACGCCGGGCGAGAGGCGGGAACTGGAGGAGGAGGTTCAGCAGGCCCAGCAGCACTGCCAGGACCTGCTGCTCAACATGGAGTCCGGTGAGATGAGGCAGACGAATATACCCTCATGGATTCATACGCACCTCTAAATACCTAAAATGACAATAACCAGTGATGGAATGTAACTAAGTACATCTACTCCAGTTTTGTACTTAGTATTTCCTTGTCATGCCAGTTTATACTTCTGCTCCACTACATTTCAGATGGAAATATTATTCTTTTAACTGCACTGCATTTATCCGATTTTACTTACTGGTTACTTTAAATTAAGACTTGTTGAATAAAATAAAATGGATAAAATGGCCACAGTTGATGCCCAAAATAACTCTTTTTCTTTTCTGTCCCTCCAGCCGAGAAGGACGAGTCAGTCTCTCGTGCGTACCTGTCGGAGCTGCAGAACATCACCCTCCGTCTAAAAGAGGCCGAGCAGAGACTGATGAGAGCGATTGAGACCCCGCCCCCCAGCCGGCTGTCAGGTGACAGCGCTGACATCACTGTCCAGATTGCAGAGCAAAAGGTCAGTTTGAGCCCCACCTGCTGGTTACAATAGGCAATACCACGGCTTTATGAACTTCATGTTTACTTTTATACACGGTTATGATGTATAATAAAGGCTGATGGTCATGAATGTAGTTTTTGCAAATATTTGTGTTTCTCTCTGTCTTTTTGAGGAACTTTATCACAAAGAAAACTATAAAGATGTCATTAAAAAGGTGCACCAGAAGTAATGATAGTAAATAAATCAAGCTGATTTTTGTAAAGGCCATCTAGCTGTCAGTCCCTGGTTAAAGGAATGGGAAACATTTCTTTTGTGAATTACAGTTTGATCAGATTATTTACCTGCTTACTCTTCGTCTAGAAGCTGCAGTCAGAGCTGGACGCCCTGCGCTCCAGTTTGGGCGACGTGTCTCGTCGCTGCGTCAGTTTCTTCGAGGAGAAGCCGACGTCCTCCAGCGTTCCCGTCCTCCGGTCTGAACTCAGTCAGGCTGTGAAGAAGATGGACAAACTGCACAACCTCTCATCTGTCTACCTAGAAAAGTTAGTGAACATTTTCTGCATGTACAACCATTCTGTTCACTCAGAAATGCACATGAATGTCTCACTTACAAAACAAATGATTTATTTACCTCTCTTTACCTTTTATCTCCTCAGGTTAAAAACGGTAGACATCCTGATGCGCAGCCTGGATGAAGCGGAGAGCCAGGTCAGGAAGAACGAGAGCAGACTAAGTGAAGAAGATATTGTTCCTGCCGACACAACGGCCATTCAAAACCTCAGAGATCAGCTCGGGGTAAGGGGAAGCATGGTCACATAAACTCCCCTCAGGGTCAGCTAAAGAGAAATATCGCGAGACTATTATACCTTTGGTGTCCGTTTAATCTCTTTCCAGAAGTGGCAGGCTGAGCTCCCCGAGCAGGAGGACATCTTTCAGATTCTACAGTCGCAGGTGGGTCGAGCCAAAGAGGCGGGGTCTCAGCTCAGCAGGCTCCACCCAGACCGCAGCCCTGAGCTGGAACGCTACCAGGAAAGAGCCAATCAGATGGCAGAGAGGTGGAGCGGAATCAAGAGACAGATGGAGACACGGTAAGCAGGACAGGGTGAAGATGAAGAGAGGAGTAGAAGAAGGAAAAGGATTATCATATGAGTTAAAATAAGTTTTGACCACATGTCTTGACCCTGTGTTCTGATGTCTGATTATTTAGAGAAATGTGTAAAAACAGAACACGTAGCGACACATTTTCTTGCTTGAAAACACACACACGGAGCTAAACTTGGGCTTCACTCACAATAAATATTTTTGTGTGTGTTTGTGTGTTCTGAATATCTGCTCCTGTTTCACTGCAGACGAACTGATCTAGAAGCTCTGGGCTCGGCCTTGCAGCAGTACAGAGACGGTCATTCCTCTCTGATCAAGTGGATCGAAGAAACGACGGAGAGACAAGAAAACACACAACCTGGACAGACGGACAGCAGAGCGCTGTCTGAGCAACTGGCCCAGCAGACGGTTAGTAACACTGATGTCATGGACCTGGTCTGGTTCTGTGGACTGATGGACTGAATGGATGGTAACCTGGAAGGACAATAATACAATGATATGGATTGGTGGAGTCCATTTGGGGTAGAAATGTTGGTTTGCATCAAATGTTCTCGAAATGGAACCTGACACATTGTGTCTGGCAGACTTAAATAAATGATACGTATTATATTTGGCTGATTCCTTTCTTCAGGCATTAGTAGCTGAGATTGAACAGAACCAGACCAAACTAGACGAGTGCCAGACTCACTCCAAACAGTACTGCACCTCAGTGAAGGTAAGACACTGTTTCTGCTTGTTTTTTTTAATAAACAGTTTGTCTAATTGTTGTTGAATGTTTCTGCCGTCTAGCTTGAGTGAAGCTATTTCACTATGACAGTCCAAATTATCCCTGCGCTGTTCTGTGTTGCAAACAAAAATGTGTGTAAGTGCATTTCGATATGTGCCAGTTTAATTTAACTAGTGTCACATTTTTAGAACTTCAAAATACTCTCTCTCTAGTTTGATTGCACAGCTACATGTTTTATTTACTTGTGTCCCACCGCGGCTACATTCTGTAGGATTATGAACTACAGCTGATGACCTATAGAGCCTTTGTAGAATCTACACACAAGTCACCTGTCAAGAGGAGGAGGATGCACTCTTCCTCTGACGCCATCACTCAGGAGGCAAGGATACATACTCTGTTACACTCTGATAAAGCTCTTTGATAAATATAAGATAATTCATCTGTATGCAGTCCACTTATTTTGGTGTGAATATAATTTAGCACCACCGTTACTGTCGTGTGATCGTTTTTGGGTTTACCTCCACAGTTCATGGACTTGCGCACACGCTACACGGCCCTGGTCACCTTGACAACACAGCATGTAAAGTACATCAGCGATGCACTGAGAAGACTAGAAGAAGAAGAGGTGGGAGTTTGTTTCTCATTCTGTTGCTTTATTGTCTAATATATTGTGCAGAAAAAGTGAGTTCTCATTTAATGTCAAATAAATATCAAAACAGTAGTTTGAGATTTGTCCCGTAAAATATTTTTTTCAATCTGTGCAGAAAGAGGTGGAGGAGGAGAAGCAGGCCAGAGTGGACCAGGTTTCAGACCTGCTGAGCTGGGTCAAAGGCCTCCAGGGACGGACTGGGGGCCCCAACGCCGAGTCCTCACTTGCTGCTCAACAGGTACAACAGAAATCTGGTTGATTTGTTATACATATTGTTCTATAGGCCAGTTGCCTTTGATAATGGTTCGTGATAACTTAAATGTCATTTTTTCTGTTTAATGAGAACATTGAAATGTTGGTTGATGGTGTGAACTGTACTGAGCACATCATGCTTGTATATTCTCCCAGGCCATCAGTGAACAGCTAGCAGCCAAGAAAGATGACGTGGCTGAGGCCAGAAGGAGCACACAGGTCTTCCTGCTGTCAAAACAGGCCAGCAAGTAAGTTTAGATGCATCGCACGAGCTTCCCAAACACATTCACTACACATACTGTTTGACTTGGTGTTTGTGGGCAGTTGGATGAATCCTGAAGAGAAGGTGGAGAATAACAAGGGAATGTATTCTGTGTTTTTCAGCCTGTTAAGCAAATGTATTGCACCAGATATCATTTATTCCAAAGCCACTGTGGAAAACCTACACATCTGCGTCACACACTCAAAAACACATTTAACGTATAAACCCCACCTGCGCTAACCTCCTCCCCTGTGTCCTCTCCAGATTGTCCCCAGAGGAGCGTGCTCATGTAGAGGCTCAGCTGGACGAGCTGACGGCCACCTACAACCAACTGTGTGATAGCTCCACCCAGCAGCTGCAGCAGCTGGAGCAGCAACTGGCCAAAGAGGAGGAGAGAAAGGTAGATTTTCTGGAAGGATGTGCTGAGATGCAGAGGTGGTGCTGCAGATTTATGATAAAAACGTATTTTGGGCTTTTGACAAAATGTAAATGTGAAGGGACTTTTTCTAAAATGTTGCTTTGAGTCTGAATACGCTTGCAAGCTAAGCGTGAGGTCATGTCTGGCCCAGCAAGAGTGCGCGTGTTGTTCAGCATGTTGTATGTTCACAGAGTGTGCATTTTTGACAAACATCACCACTATTGACAACTCATATTGACTTGGTTTGGGTTAACAAACATCACAGACCCCTTTCAGACGTGTATTCAGATGATCTAAAAATGTTACTTTTGGCACTTTTGCTTGACCTCCTTCTTTGTCATTCAATGAGATCTTTGACTAAAAGAAGCTGGAATTTTTGTTATAAAACTGGAGCCTTTTGGTGAAAGTGAAATTTAAAAAAATAACACTTACAGTAGAAATCTGGGCACAGAAAAACAAAGGATTCACTGGATGACACTGTCTGAATTGGGCCTTAGCATGGAGTGTTCCACTCTCACATTGTCATGTCATTACTACTACCCGACCCTAGTTTTTGTCATCTTCATCTCCATTGTCATTATCATGAGAAAATACATCCGCTGAACTGCTAACATGGTTAATACATGGCCATAGAGGTGCCGCACTAGAGCAGCGCTGCCCAAGTCATGCTAGCAGTCAGATAGAAGCTGTAGAGCTCTGCTTTTCGTAGATTAATTATTAGAGACAATCATTTTCTTAACAGTTGCACCTTCACATTTTACTGTCATCTTTGTAGCTACAAAATAGTATCATGTTACTTTTTTTATGTGGTGGTAAAATAATGCCACTGCATAAAGTTAACATATTACATTTCAGTATTTCTTTTTACCCCATGTATACCTGTTCAGTCGACCAATGGGAATCCCACATTCACAGTCAGCTCTTGCTTGGCCATGGAATTTTTTCCATTATGGCATATGCAGTATGATAAATCGCTCAGTAAAAGTAAGTAAGTAAGTAATTTCAGGTTTCAAGTAGGCCTTTATGATAACTCCTAGGTCTCGGCAGCTGCCCCTTATAATTGATTCCAATGTGAATGTTGTATGTTTTTACAGAGGACTTGTATGTGTCTTAATAATACTCACTAAAGAATAGACAGGTTTTAAAAAGGCACTTTTGGTTTGGATGCACCAGAGGCCAGCTATGCTTATAAAGAAACTACCCACTTCACCATTTGAGCATGTTGTGTCCAGATCACAAGAGTGTGTGTGAATGAGGTTTTGTGTGCTTGTTCTAATGCATACTATTAATGTGTGAAACTTTAAACCAGCGTTGTGCTTCAAAACCACTAACAGCTGACAACGGAGAATTGTGGACATCCACGTTCTGAGACACGGATCAGAATGAGAAACAAAGACGGAAAACAAAGGTGGACCTTTAGAAACACACTAAATCTGCAGCTGTTCAGTGAAACTCAGTTAGGTCAGTTTACTGTTAGGTAAATACAGTACTGTCACAATGTCTTGCCAATGATAATGAGTAATTGCGATCTTATGTGATACATGATATATTGCAAGACAATAATCTACAATTGATCATGATATTTGTGCAGCTGAAGAGGTTAGCATACCTTCAAAATGGTGTTCATTGTGATAGATTTCCATATAAATAATTCGGCACCCCCCCTTGTCAGTTTTATGTTGAAAGGTGTCAGACCCAAGAAGTCATAGTAGTGTTAAGCTGTTAAACTTTAAATTAAGGTCAGCAGGTGGATTTAGTGTCAGCTTTATGAGTTAGAATGAAGAGTGGCATGCACAATGCTAACAACCAGCTTCTCACCTGTCGCGCCTCGCTCTGCCGAGCCATAAGCCGGCCCATAACTGTGTGTGCCATGGGACAAGTCCGTACGGTAAGTAGCGCTAGCTTTCTCTCTTACCGTTGCCTGTAAGTTTTTTTCTCACATAGATGTTATTCTCCTCTTCTTCTGAATACTTTTGTGTTTTCTTCTGTGTCTTTGCTTACCTTTTTTTTGTTACTTGCTTTGTTGCATGCTTAGTGCTTGATTTAGAATAGTTGAGGTAAGTATTAAAGCGCCTTTTAGAATTTAAAAGAGAAATTAAAATATGCAAAAAGAAACAATCTAATGTACAAATAAGTAACATGCCAACAAAAAAAGCAATCTTTTTTTTAAACCTACTATATCTGTTATTATGGACACTGGTTGTGGGTTTTCTTCTTTTTCTGATTCTATGATCTGATTCTGCCCATAGTATAATATTATAGTAACATAACATAACACATTTACTCGTTCATAGTCCTATACCACATTCATCTGTAATGTTACCAGAATGACTCTCAAGTGAAATTTTTGTTTTCTTTATTTTTTTAGAACCAAGTTGCCATTGCTGGAGTAATCGACCTGGGAACAGTGGAAACATTCCCAGTTTTCCAAGCAGCCCAACGTGGTCTTATTGACCAGGACACCTGCCATGTACTACTGGAGACCCAGCTCATTATGGGTGGGCTTCTCCAGCCTGATTCCTCTCTCAATTTTTCACTGGAGCAAGGCCTAGCTGAAGGCCTAATTGACACCAACACCAGACAGTCCCTTTCTGAGCTAGAAAGTGCCTTGCTTTTGGTGGAAAATACAAGTTCTATTGATGACCAACAGCAAAATGTACTGCCAGTAGCTACAGCCATGGAGTTCGGGCTCATCAGAGAGGAGGTGGGACTTCGTATTCTTGAACTCCAGATTAACACTGGAGGCCTGAGAAACTCAATGGGCATAATGATGAGTTTGGAACAAGCAGAAGACAGGAGACTTTTGACTCCCAGTACCCTCACCAAACTCCAGTCAAGACTACAACATAGAGAGCTGATCGATCCAAACACAGCTGAAAAATTAAACCTATATGAGCTACAACAGCGCTGTGTCCTTGACTCAGGTCTCCTTCTCCTCCCTGTCAAACAGCAACCTGGAGGAACTGTCTGCCTACGGTCTGGAAGAAAAGTTGGCATCTTCCGTGCAGTCCAGGAAGGCTTGATCGATCGGAAAGTTACTGTAAGACTTCTTGAAGCCCAGCTCTTTGCCGGTGGTATTGCTGACCCACGGTCTGGCCACCGACTGACAATTGATGAGGCTGTTCGTCATGGGCTTATGGACCAGGATTTAGCCTGTGCTATGTTAGCACGACAGCTACAAAATGGTGGGATTGTAGACCCTTTTAGTGGGGAACGCCTGGATTTGGAAGAGAGTATTCACAGGGATCTTCTCTCTTCTCGTTTGGCTATCCTTGTCCTTGAGTCTCTTTGGGCATTCATGGGAATACTCTGGCCTGAATCTGGAGAACTCCTGCCCATTGTTGAGGCTCTTCAACAAGGAGTGATCTCAGGGGAGCTATCAAGGAACATCCTCAGGCAGCGACATGTCATTGGAGCTCTGTATAGCCCAGAAACCCTCCAGGTGCTGCCCTTAAACCAGGCTGCTGAGGAGGCCCTTGAGCCCAGTGTCATTAGTTTTCTCAAAGACACTCACATCCCAGATGTTCTTTCCAGCATGAACCAATCAGGTACCCCATCTCTAAACCGCTTGAGCTGGGGTTCCAGCAGCTCCTCTCCACCTCCATCGTCTCCTCCACCTTCATTATTCCCTGAAGGCATTGTCTGGGATGCTTCACCAACACATGAAATGGATCCTGAAGAACAAGCAAAACACAAGCTGATGTTTCACCTCATGACTCACAGCTATGTGGATGCTCATTCTGGAAAACGATTGGTGCTGCTAGAGCCTGAGTTGGTGGAGTTGGTTAAAGCCACTGTACTGGTTGCTAGAGACTCTCTATATGTAAGTCAAGTTGAGCCACAAAGCAGTTTGACCACAGATGAGCCGGGGAAGTTGAAAATGGTGGGGCAGTTTAGTTTGACAGATGAAGGGGTGAGTGACAAACAAACTGAGATTGAAGAAAAAAGTTCCAATGAAATCACACCAAGCAAAGAATTTGAGATGAATGGTACAGGCAATCTAGAAGAAAGGTATGATGAAGAAAATGACAACAAATTGCTGCACAAACTATCAGCAGTTGCAGAGAGTGATTTAGCCTTGGCAGCTAAAAATCAAATTGACGTAGATAAAGATGCAAATGTAAAATCTCAAAAGAAGGAAATATCCCATCTTGAAAGTTTAATGGCTTCAGCAGATGAGCTGGTAGCAACTGAATCCAAACCCAGTGGGAGTGGTGTTCTGGAGACAAAACATATTGAAAAGGAATTTACAAAAGGACTAGATGAGCTGGTAGCAACCCAATCCAAACCCAGTGGTAGTGGTCTTCAGGAGACAAGAAGTACAACCACAGCACCACTCAAATCAGAGGGAGATTTTAGACTGTTGAAAGAAGCCATCCCTCTGGGAGCAAAAACAGATGATGTTAATTCAACACAGCCTGAATATGGGATAGATATAAAGAATTCCCAGGTTGAATCAGAAACTATCAAACAAAAGGTGCCTATAACAGAGACTGACCCAAAGCATGCTAGACATCAGATTGATATCCTTGAATCAGCAGTGGAGAAGGAAGGGGAGGATGCTGAATTGACAAGGTTAGTCTTAGAGCTCAAACAGGGAGGTCTATTGACCGAAGAAGGGGAAAAGCTGCTCCCAGATGAAGCAGTAGCCCAGGGTGTCCTCCCTGGCTACATTGCAGTTAAATTAATGGCTGAGGCAAGTCTGTTTGGCGGGTTCCTTGATGCCAGCAGCGGTGAGTCACTTAGCATGGAGGATGTTATGCAGGAAGGTTTATTAGATGAAGATCTAATGTGGAGTGTCCTGAAGTCAGATAAAACCCTTTCAGGGGTTGTGGATGTAGAGAAACGGCAGATGTGCAGCATAAGGGAGGCAGCTGAGGCAGGGTTAATTGACCCCAACACTGCTGCTCGACTTCTAGAAGCCCAGGTGGCATCTGGAGGGATTGTTGACCTACGTAGGGATAAGAAAGTTTCTGTCACTCTAGCAGCAAACCTTGGACTGATTGAGGAGGATCAAAGAGAAGAATTGATGGCACTAGAGAGGGCATACAAAGGAAAGGATACAGATTCAGCAACAGCCTTCACTAAAGCCCGTTTACAGCTACAGATGGAAGGTGTTATTGACCCAGAGTCCAAGTCTCCTGTTCCTCTGGAGCAAGCAATTCAGAAAGGGTTAATTAGGTCTGAGGAGGCCTATCAGGTGTTGACAAGGCAGGTGGCTGAAGGTGGTGTAATACATCATGCTTCAGGGATAAGGCTGTCGGTTTCTGATGCTGTAGAGAGAGGACTAGTAGATCGATCGATTTCTTCTGGGCTGGAGGAACTTGAGTGGGTCTACCAAGGGAAAGTCAGCCCTTCGTCTCATCCAGAAGCTCTCGGTTTCCAGGCATCAACAGGAGCCATTTTAGACCCTGACTCTGGGTGTAAACTGACATTGACAGAGGCAGTTTCCAAGGGTCTTCTGGATGACAATATTGCTAATGAAGCCATGGCTTCATCCACTGTAACACAAGGAGTGCTTGACCCCCAAACTGCACGCATTGTGCCTTTTTCAGAGCTTGTAAACCAGGGTAAGATAGATGTAGAAACAGGCAAACGCTTCTTGGAGGTGAAAACATTCAAAGGTATTCAGGATAAGAAAACAGGAGATAACTTGACCCTTCCAGAGGCAGTTGCATCAAAGAAAGTTGACCCAATTCCAGCATTTAGGCTGCTCCAAAGCCAGGCGGACAGTAGAGGAATTGTTGATATCAGTACTGGAGAAAGACTCTCCCTATTTGAGGCTTGTAAAAGAGGTTTAGTTGAAGACAATATGGTCAGGGTAATAGCCACCAACCAGTTTTTGAAAGGAGGCTTAGTTGATCCTGCCACTGGACAACAAATCTCTAGTCTTGATGATGCCACTGCAAAAGGACTGATCTCCAGTGAGATGGCTTCAGAGATTCAGGAGAAATTGGCTTCTGTCGAGATGGAGGGTGATGAAGGTAGCGCTACACCTGTTGCCTCATCAAATGGTACATACAGCCCTGCTGTTATATTGTCAGTGTCAAGTCCAGACAGTCCAGCAAATTGGTCAGATGTAAACACTCAGGTTCTTTCAAGTTCTCCACTTTCAAAGACAGGATTGGCAATTCCACATGACAATGGAAAGACATTGACATCTGTAGAATCAGCTCAGCCACTACTTTATGACACTACAACAGAAGAGGGCAAAGTAGAAGCGCCAGTGTCAGTGGAAGAAACAGCTTTACCTGAGCCAGACCAGTCCATAGACCTCTTGTTTAAGTTTGCTACCAATGTTGAAAAAAGAATTCAGCAAGCAATAGAAGAGATAGTACCACAATCAGACATCAATAAATCAGAGACTCTTCCTAACCAGAAGCTTGATGTGGAACTGCAAAAAGGTGTGAGTGAGACTGATTATAAACAACTGGGGAACATTGATTCTGTTGGAGAATCCATTCAGGCACATGCCTACGATACAGACAAAGATTCACTGGAAGAAAAAGGGTCTGCTATTTTTAAGTTGGATGGGGAACCCGTGCAAGTTGAGGGAAAGGAGTGTAGACCCAGTGATGAGGGCACATCAGTTGGTTATCAAGATTCCGATGATGGAAACCTGACAGGTTTTGTGGCAGCAGAGATTAGAGATGACAGAGAAAGCAAAGATAGCTTTGTAAAATGTAGTGAAGTCGATTATAAAAATAGTGATGGGGCAGCACAACGAGATGATGTTGTAGATGAGAGGGGTAGAAGAGTGGAGAAAGAGAAACCTTTAAAGGTTGAGATCAAATCTAGCACTGATATTGAGCAGTCAGAACCCTTATTGACCTCTCCATCCAAAGTGACACAAAGCAAGAAAAAGAAAAAGAATAAAAAGAATGGAAAGGGTAAAGAAGCAGAGATTGAAACACATCCTCAAGAGACAAAACATTCATCTCAAATTGATCAAGCTGATGCACATATTGAAGGGCAGCCTGAGGCTATTGTTGCAGTACCAGATGAGCTTGAATCACAAGACAAATATGCGAAATCTCAGATTTATGGTCAAGCAGCTTCCACACTGACTCCCAATGGAGAAAGTGTAGCAAAGATTGACAGGAAAATTGCAGAAAATGATTTGGTAAAACAGGGAGAGGAAGCAGTTCCAGCTACCCTGGAATTCACAGAACATACTACCGAGGCAGAGAAAGGTGCAGTAAGCATTGCATTATCAGAGGATACAGTAAAGGATGATGAGATGGATGAGATGAAAAGGGAGGAGCAGAAAGAAAAAGTTGAAGAGAAGGCTTCTGTCTCTCAGCAACCAGAACAACCGGAGGCCCCTCAGGAGGTAAAGAAAAGGAAGGAGCGAGAGTTGCCTCAGAAATCTGCTCTACCAGACGACGAGAAAGCAGCCTTGATACTAAAAGCCAAGGAGAGCATTCTGAAAAAGGTGTTTGAAAAAGGAGTGAGCGAGAAGCAGACTGCTAAGGAGCTGCAGGCATTGCGCAGTGAGGTGGGGAAGAAGGAGAGTCAAGGCACTGCTGTTCAAGATGTAAAGGCAAAAACTCCACTAGCTAAGGTTAATGAAGTGGAAAATCACAATGTCAAAGATGGTCGTGTTGAGAGACCCAGTGGTTTACCAAAAGATAGTGAGGAAGGGATGAGTTTCAGAGAAGACAAAATGGAACTTACAAGGGTCAAAGAAGATACAAATGTAGAGAAAGTTTCTGTCAAGGAGGACATAGAGACCAAACTAATGGAGGCTTCTTCAAATGAGAGAGAAAAGAAGACGGGTTTTGGAAAGGAAGACATAGAAAAAGACATTGAGACAGCTCCATCAGTCCAAACGCAAGAAACTCAGCAAAGTAAACAAAGTAAGAAAAACAAGAAAAGGAGTCCAAAAGTGACAGACACAACTGAGGCTGGTAATGAGAAGTTACTGACTCTTGAAAAAGTGGATTCTGAGGTGACATCAACAAAAATTACCACAAACTCTGCAATGGCAAAACCAGACTTAGATAAATCTGCATCAGGTATGGACAGACATACTGCTGGTCAGTCAGCCAGCGATGTAATCAGACCTTCAGTTGGTGATGAGGCAAATGAAATGGAGACCTCTATAATTAATGCTCAAGGAGCAGAGAGCAGTCAACCAAGTCCATCATATTTACAACAGTCAGAAGAACCCAGTTCTCACATTGAGGAACACATACAATTGACAGGGGTTACATCTACGGGGAAAGAAGAATCCCATTTCCATACCGGAAATGCTGGCATTGACATTTCTCACGAGGCTCTCAAAGGCAAATCAGACATCCAACCCACAGCTCAATCTACAGCTCCTGGCACAAAACCAGATAAAAAAGCAGGGAAGGATAAAAAGAAGAAAATGCGCCAACCACCTGAAGCTGATAGTACCAATGTTCCCGAATCAAAATCTTCAAAAGACCAAAAGCAATATCTTGAGTCTTCAGAATCAGCAGAAGATGCTTCAACTGCATCGGAAACACCTGGAGTCCTGGAGTCTGATACAGCCACTGAGAGTTGGGAAGAAGGAGAGGATGATGTCGGAGAGAGTCGAGAAATTGTGTCGGACGAGGAGGGGACAGCATCCAAGACTGGAAAGGTAAGAAGTAATAGATAATGTGTGAAGGATTCTTTCCTAGAATTTCATATAGATGTCTTTTGAAGAGTCTTCTGCATATATTTATTTAGAGTATGTTATTATGTTTTATTGTTGTTTTTTTTCTTTCCCACAGACATCATTGATGCGTCAGGAATGCTTGGAGCATGACCAGCGAATTGTAGCCCTGGTCTCCATGGTACGACACATTGAGGTTAGACTCAAACAGCAGCAACAGCAGTCTGTTGGCCGCAGCCTCATCGCCTTGGAAGACATCATCAGACAGACTGAGGTGAAAGAATATGCATATTTACCTGATAGAGATCTGCTGTTATATTAGTGTCACACCAGCCCACATTAGTGTGCCATTTTTGGTTCAATTATTTTGCAGTTTCAGTTGGCTCCTAGTGGGAGGCAAATAAAGCTGATTTGAGGATTAGTCTCATAACAAACAACTTTTGTTCACTTTTCCTAATCTGTCTCTCAAGACTCTGGACCTTGAACTGCGTGACTTGGAGCCTGCAGTCAACAAGGAAGTGGTGGCCGCTGAGCAGCTGTTGAAGCCCCAACCTAAAGATGTTCCCCCACAACTCCTATTGGCCCTGGAAAAGGATGGGCGGAGCTTGGCTCGAGGGTATGAGGCTGCCAGAGCACTTTCTGATGGCATTCTGCAAAGTCTACGAGACCATAAAGACTCTTATAAGGTAAAAAAAAAAAAAAGTAATCTAGAGAAAACCAGAAAGGAACACTTGTTTTTAGGTTCTCGTTTGTTGTTAAATCAGGACAGGGCTTCTATGCACAATATTTAATCACTCTGATATTTCTCCCTCAGGAGGCAGTAATAGCTGAGCAGAAGTCTCTTGGAGGACAAGTGGAGAGTCTGCTCTCTTGGCTGAGGGAGACCGAGGCTCAGATGAATGGAGGAATGGCTGGGATGGAAAAAATGGAGAAGGCAGAGAAAGATGGCAGTTGTGACCAGCTCACACAGCAGCTGAGTCTTTGCAAGGCAAGTTGCCCAAACTTCGTACTAATTAAACAAGGATCATGTAACAATATGCACTGTTTTATTAATTCTTGTGAACATACGGATGATGATTAAAGCTTCTAAAAACAGAACCTGACTTGATACATTGTTGGGATCTGTTGCGTCAGAGTTCATCTCCTTGCACTACAGTATTCTATGGTACTGTATGAAAGATTAACACTTTCCTCCTCTTCTTTCTCTTCCCTTTAAGGAGCTCCAGTCATCTTTGATGGCTCGCTCCAATGAGGTCAACAATGTGGCCTTTGACATTCAGGTGTTCATCTCAGAGCGGGCTCAGGACCTGGCCCCTGAGCAGAGCAGGCAGCTTCTGGGACAGCTTCAGCAGCTCCAGAGGGCCTTCCACCGAGCGTCGGGCCGAGCCCAGGCTTGGGCCGATGCCCTCTCCACCCAGAGAGAGAGGGAGGAGGAGAGGCAGCGCAGAGAGAGAGTGAAAGAGGAGGACAGAGAACGGCAGAGTGCGAGGGAGAGAGAGGTTTGGAAAACGATGATTGAGTCGGATTGGTTTGAAACTCTTCGCACTAATACGTCTGAAATGCATTTAGCTTTTAAATACTATATTTCAGCTTTATTTGTCGTGCTGTAAACTATTGCTATGCTTTCTTACACACTCGCGTCCCGTAAAACCCATATCCAAATAGACTAGAACCTGATGTAAACCAGCTAACCTCCACCACAATTTAACTTGTAGTTCCATAATACATCATCTCAAATCTATTCTCATCATTCCATACCTTCATAGCAACCCACTGCTGCCTTGCCATTTGGTATGGACAGTATCACCACCATCACTCCTACTACACAGGCTTTTAATGCAAGTGTGTTTGCTCCTCTGCATGTCTGGTTTAACTTGTTTTATTAACCTTTTTGCCTTGCTGTTCCAGATTGCCACTGAAGGAAATCGCTTGTGTCACGGCGGTAAAGGCTAGATATCTGATAGCTGTAAAGCCTCGCTGGCAACAACGCTTTACTTGTTTTTTCCTCTTGTCTCACCTGACTACAGAGGAGAAAGAGGAAAAACAGCAAATAAAAATACTTTTGTTTGATTTCTCTTTGTATTCTTTGTTGTTGCTTGACCAACATGTTGATGTGAAGATACTACATGTGTGTCTGTATGTCTGCCTGTGTGTGTGTGTGTATGCAAGTGTGAACTCTGGACACAATCTGCTCAAAGCTTGGCAAAGTGTGCACTACACAAGAATTTAGTTTAGGGGAAAATGTGCATTTTAGTGAGCTCTAACTTTAAGAAGTAAAGAAACTGGTGGTTTGATAAAAAATGTAAAATGGTCTTCTGTCAGGTGATCCAGTTAAATTATGAATGACGAGACTCTTCCTCACTAATTTATGTCATAGTAATTTTTTTTCCCTCACATTTTCTTTCTTTGTGGGTCTTTTTTCTTCCCTTTTGCCTCATTCTTTTCTCTCAGGTGGTTCAACAGCAGAAAGCCGAGTGCTCTCAGAAACTAGAAGGACTAACTTTGTGGCTGGCTGGAGCTGCCAGCTTGTTGGCCAGTCAGAAAGCTGGAGCAGAGTCAGGTGATGTGAATGTCCTGCAAGAGAAGCAGAAAAAGCTTGAGGTATGAAACTTTCATCTCCCTACACATCTAGATTTTAAAGGCCAACACCCCAAAACACACAAATTAACCTCTTTTGCATCATATACATTCAGCTGAGTATTATTCTGTTTATAATATAATATTGGCATTTTATTTCGCTATATTTATTTGATGGTTTATAGCAGTTATAAGACTTGTTCATGCTCACTTGAAATCGAACCTATTTTCCCTCACTCTCCAGGAAGTACGGAAAGACCTCCAGACCAAACGCGAGGGCATAGCTGAGGCTATCCGCTCTGTGGAGGAGCTCCTGGCAGAGCGAGGAGAAAGTCTGAGCCCGGAGGAGAGGGAGAACCTCCAGGGAGTGCTAACAAGAATGAAGGAGCAGTACAGTGCCCTCACAGATTCAGTAAACACATCACTGTCAGAGCTGGACACGGCCATCAGCACCACTGTACAGCAGAACACGCAAAAGGTAAAAGAATGAGAGTGGTTATAGATATATATGTTGTACGATTTACCATTTAAAAAAAAAATACTTACTTTTCCTCTCCTCCCTTGCAGGCAAAGGCTGAGGAGGAGCTCCAGGAGACCCAAGGCCAGATAGACTCCCTGCTGAATGAGTTGTCCTCCCTTAGCCAACCAGGCGGGAGAGGAGTCGGATCTGTAGTGGCCAAAGATTTTGCTGATGCACCATTCTCACAGCCAGAGGGCGCTGTGATTTCACACACAGAGATGCTGCAGGTTAGAATCTCTCATCTATATGGAGCACACATCTTATCACATTAGCTAAGACCCATAACCTTTGACCTCTCTCCCAGGCGGAGCTTCAGCAGCTCCAGGCTCAACAGGCGCAGCTGCTCCAGATCACACAGTCAACTCGGTCCCTTCTGGACCAGCCTGACTCCACTGTTCCTCCTGAGGAGAAGCAGCGTCTCCGGGCTGCCCTGGATCAGCTGCAGGCTCAGCACCAGGACAGGTTGCAGAGCTGCCAGGTACTCAAAATAAATACTGTTGTGTATTTTAAGTCTGCAGCAAGGCCTCCTTATGTGTCCTGATCTGTGGCATGTGAACTTGTGATGTGATACCAGTCACAGTGTCTGGTTCTGGTCTGGGAATAAAATTTAACATGGTCAAAGACAATGGGCAAGACAGCTTTTACATATTAGTGGTTGGGAAAAATGGGAGTATTTCTGTTATAGTTAACTTAATGCTTTCACTGTCTCTTTTAGGACCGTCTGAGAAAGTCCGAGGCTCTGAAGGATGAGCTGACAAAGTTCCTCCAAGAACAAGGAAGTCTAGTTGCATGGCTGGAACAAAGTGAAGAGGAGCTCTGTTCCCTTGGGGAAGGAGAAACTGATGCACAGGGACTGAAGGGCAGGCTGGAGGAGCACAGAAAGGTGCACAAAACACACACTTAAATAACATAATGGAAATGTCTTTATTGTTATTGATTCACCTTTTAAAAATCAACATGTGAAGCTCCGAACTTAACTACAAACTCACCAATCACAAACTCATAAACATGAGCGTCTCAGTTTATCCTTCCCATTTAAACAGGCTGCAGTGTGAACTCTTTTCAGTGTTAAGAAAATGTGCCACACAACAAACCTCACAATTTAAAGATTTAAAATGTAGCCAAAACTCTTAAACACACAAAAACATTCTACAACTCTACAAAATATTTATTAAATGCCATTTTAAGAGTCGCAGGTCACCAGTTCCAATTGAAATTGGAACTTTCCATCAACTCAAAAATGTTATTTTTCCCAATACATACTGTCTTTTATCTGGACTCTGAGTCTGAGACAGATTAATTTGCATGACTTTGTCCCCAACTGACCTGTGAATCTGTCTGTATTTGCAGCTTGGTGAGGATGTCATTTGCCACAAAGCGGACCTGCGCTTTGTATCCATCTCTGGTCAGAAGGTTCTGGACTCCGTTCAAGGAGCTCTGGAGCAAGTTGGTGGTTCAGACCCAGCACTGGACAGCACCAGGCAGGTGGTAACTGACAAGCTGCAGGATGCTAACCACAGATACACAACCCTACACACCAAGGTGAGGCATACAAGAATACTTTCTGGAAATTGTTATAAGTCGTTCTCAGTTAATCTGTTCTCACACTTTGAAATTCTTTGTTGGTGTGTGCAGTCAACAGAGTTGGGCGGCCGTCTGTCGGGCCTGTTGGAGAGGTACCAGCAGTACCAGGATGAGGTCGTGTCCCTCCACTCCTGGCTCAGCACTCAAGAACAGAACCAAAGCATAACCAAGTCCAGTGGGGAGACAGACCCTCAGAACCTGCAGAACACGCTACGACAAGTACAGGTGAAGCACAGATTACAAACATTAACATAAACCAACACAAAGTGAGGGAGACGGCAGTATGGACAAATATTGTTCATGATCTGGGCTCATCGGCAGTGATCTTTCTCAACCGCTACGTCATGTTCAGTACGACCCAAAAAGGTTCAATTGAGTCAAGAAATTGATTTCAACTGGGTGGAATACTAAAATGGAAAGTATTTGTGAACCTTGCCTTGGTTTTGTGGTGTCAGCTATAAAAATGACTTAATTTTGACTCGAAGTGTTTTGTCTGTCCTCAGCTGCTGCAGGACGAGCTGGCTGAGCGTTCGGTGCAGCTGGAGAAGGTGAAGAGAGCCGGAAGAGATCTGGTCAGCACCGATGAGTCTCCTTCCCTGAAAGCTGTTGACATCCTCTGCGCTGCAGGTAACTGAACTCACTGAATCTGCCTGTCTTAATCTTAACTACAGACCGCTGCTCCAGGATGGGGTACTCTGTTTCACTTTGTGAATTTGAATAATAGTCAATAAAAAAAAAATGTATTCATGTTTTGTTTTTTTTTGCTGCCTCCTTCATTTCAGATGGTTTAGAGAAGAGGTTTGGTTCCCTCTCTGTGTCTGTGTCAGAACGTGCTGAGCAGCTGCAGACAGCTGTGGCCCAGTCGGTCAGCGTCCAAGAGGGCCTGAAGGGTCTGCTGAGCTGGCTGGACAAACTGGTTCTGCATCCTGGACAAGTGGAGCCCACCGCACAGGCTGTACAAGACGCCCTGACCCAGAACCAGGTAGGGTTAAACCCAGAGGAAAGTCTGCAGGATTTCCGTACAAAATACCTCTGTAAAAATGTTGCTTTAGGCTTCTATGTTTGTAAAAAAATAAAAATAAAAAAAATCATCAAAGTCCAAATGCAGAAACTGAATTATAATGCTCTTTCCCCAGAAACTTCGCCAGGAGCTGCTCTCCCGGCAGGGCAGCGTGGAAGCAACGCGGGACTCTGTTTCCAAACTCCTTCAGAGTTCTGACGCCTCCTTGGCCTCTGGCCTCCAGGGTGCTTTAGATGAACTGACTCAGCGCTACGCTGCAGCACAGGCTAGCCAGGCTGAGAGGGAGGCTGAGCTCAAAGGGCTGTTGCCCAGGCTAGAGAGCCACGAGCGGCTGGGGACCGACCTCCAGGTCTTCACCCAGAGCCGACTTAAAGCTCTGAGCCCGGCGGGTCAGCCAGACCGCAGCGTGGATGACTACAGACAGACCATTGAGGTCAGCACAGGGCTCAGCCTTTTATAAATAGGTCATTTGCAACATGGTCTCATTTTAGCTTTTAAGACTTGTTAAAAGGATATTAGTAGATTAGTCAAAATGTTCAACACTTTGTCCCGTTCCTCTTTTCTCAGGAGGTCCGGTCCGAGCTGGAACAGGAAGCAGGCCAGCTGAAAACCTTCTGCAACCTCGGCACTGAGCTCAGCCAATCGAAAGCTTTCATCAACACACAAAGCTTATTGGACAATGTCAAAGGGGTGTCTGACGAGTTCACCCAACTGGAGGCCAATGTCAACGAAAGGTAAAATGAAGCCATGAATATGAAGCCTTAACAATCGCTCTTAAATTTCCATCACGTCTGAGCACGTTTACAGATTTTCTGTCCTGTTAATAACAAAACATCGATCCTTTTTGATACTGAAATATGAGTGGGGTCTGTTTCAGCTTACAGAGCCAACAGCCTACGTCACTTGCATGTCCAACATTTCTTTTCTAACTCTGTTGCCTTCATGGAGCACCAGTTGCTATGCCTGCTCTGTCCAACTTTGTATCAGAAAGCGGCCACACTTGAAGTCTGTCAGAAGGGGGCTGGGAATTAAAAAATATTATTATACTTGAGCCAGTCACATTAAAACCAACCAATCGTGTTTAATTATGTCCTAATCAGATGTAAAGAGTGCTCATAGAACGTGCTGTACATTATTAACTGTGTTGTATGATGTTTCACAGCAGTTGGAAGTGCTGTGTGCAGTGTGTGTTTGTGTACGTCTGCTTTATGTGTGTGCTGTGAAGCCTGGGCGCTAATATAAGCAAAGTGGACACGGCTCATTGTCCGTCCTATAAACGGCCTACTCGGATGATCCCAGCCTCAAATCCAGAGGGGGAGAAAATAGCAGCACGATAATGATACCGCCCCATGACAGGCGGCTTCTCAGAGCTGTTTTGTCTGCAGGCAGTCAGCACTTTTCCAGCCATAGCTCGAGACAGATCACATCCACAGGGAGGGGGGTCAAGGCTGTGTTAATTGTGGCCAGTATGAACCTGCCTGGTGCTTTCTGTGTTCTTTGTCTTTTTCTTTTTTTAGAGAAGATCAATCAGCTCAAGCAAGATCATGATTGCTTTACTTTGTGTTGAAAACATAAAACTGTGATTAAAGCTGAATTTTCTCTCTGTCCTGATGCCCTCTTCCTCTTCTCATCCACCTTTCCTCATCATTGTTCCTCCTTTATGCAACTCCTCCTCCTCCTCTCTATCGCTGCTTCCTTCCTTCTCTTGCTGTTCTTCGTGCCGTCCTCTTCCTACCCTGTCCTCGGCTTTTCTCTCACAGGTTTGCTGCCATCCAGGCCTGTGAGCAGCAGCTGCTCCAGTTCCGCGGCCTCTCTGGCTCCCTCGTCAGGTGGCTTCAGACGGCACATGATCAGCTGCCGTCCAAAGAGGCCAGCCTCACCACAGAGGGCCTGCAGAGAAGAGTTCAACAGCTCAAGGTGTGTGTGAAGAAACAAATTATACATGTGTAAACCCTGCGTCCTGCTGTTTGAATCTGTTTCATGCGCTCTGAAAGCTCATTGACTCAGTAAAATGCATTGTACCTTCAGGACTTGTTGAGCGACTGGGAGTCACAGAAGTCGAGGGTTCAGGAGCTGAACAAGACGGGCTCAGAGCTGGAGTCCCTCATCATCGACATCACCGCTCCTCAGACAAAAACTGGTAAGCGCAGGGATGGAGGCGCTGCCAAACATATCACTTCTCCCACTCTCCCTCCCCCTTAAAAACAAGATTGAGCTGAGATTTACAGATGATGTGGGTGGGAGGGGAAAAAAACCACCAAAGAGTTTATGAAATAATTTGATCGAAGAGACGCAGAACTGAAAAACAATCATGAACACAATAAATTTGAATTTGTAGTCAATTCTGTGAAGGTCATTTGTTTCACACTGCTGATTCTTAGCCCACACTGGCAACTTTTAGGCCCATGTTCAGTCCATTTTCAGGGATAACCCAGCAAACTGGAGTCGGGGTTAGCCCCACTTTGGAGTGCCAACATTGTGCCAGTGTTAAAGCTTTCTTAGTTCCCTTAGTCTGGACCTAAGAACACCTGTAGCCCTGGGCTAAGTGCAAAACAATCTTTTAACCTGCATGTTTTGAAATTGTACAGGATACCTTATTATAAAATGCCGTCTAATGCAGGAAAACCACAAACTAAAACCTCATGAATTATTATCTGTACAAATGAACTGTCTCCAGTTAGTTTCTCCCACTTTTTAACTATGACCTCACGCGTTTAGAGTCCATGTATGTGATTATTATCAACATAATTTCATGTTTTTTGGTTATTTAGATTGAAAGAAAGCAAACCATGTAATAGGTAGAAAGTACAGGTTATTTAAGAAATGTTTGTATCCATCTATGTTGCTGCGCGATACATCCATTTAAATGTCCGTGTTATGTAAACATGTCTTTCTCACCACTGTCGTCTGTTTGTGCCACGTCCTCCTGCTTGGGTTTGTGTGTAGGCAGGACTTCCTGGTGCTGTTGAGAGCTTGTATCAGAACTTTAACATGCCGGTACATCGCTGGTCCTGTTTTGAATGTGACCATGCCGGTGTGAGTGTGTTGTAGCGCCACTGTCTAAAGTCCAGTGTGTGTCTTTCTCCCAGGTGCTCCTCAAATCAATGGCTCAGCAGGTCCCAGCAGTGTCAATGGCATTCACACCTGTAAAGGTGAGCTCTCCCTCTAGCTCTCTTTCCTTATTTACATTGCCTCCAGAAAATAAATGAATAAATGAGTCTCTAAGATAAGCTTTAGCTTGAGTGGTGCTCAAGCTATATTGGTTTCCTCATAATTGTCGCTTTGAGAGAAGACTGCACTTTGTTCCGTTTTACTGTTGCAGTGTCCTATACTGTCCTGTCTCCTGTCAGCTCTCTGTCCATGCAAAACATCTGTCAGTGGCAAATTTGTTAAAAGAAAATAATTTGCTCAACCCTGATCTACCTGCAAAGCATGCCTGTAGGCTAATAACTACTGTAGTACTTAAAAATGTACCTGTGTTGTGTCTGCCCTGCAATGCTAAGCACTTGTCTCTATTCTCTTATTGTGTCCTCAGACCTGACAGAGCTCCAGGTAGCCGTATCCGATGTGAACGGTCGGTATGAGACGCTGGGCGAGGAGTTGAAGGAGCGTCTTGGTCGCCAGCAGGCATCGCTGGAGCTGAGGCAGAAGGCCAGGCAGGGCACAGATGAGCTCAAGAGCTGGCTGACAGACAGAGAGCAAAGCCTGAAACAGGGACAGGCTGCCTCCCCCTCCAGGCCTGAAGTGGTACGCGCCCAGGCCCAGGAGAACAAGGTAAAGAACTGGGTCTGTCCGTTGTGCTTTTCCTTGGTAAAATCACCTGGTACAGTATATATTATAATCATTATCCTTTTTAAACCAGATTTTTAACGAAAAAGAATTAAACAAGTATTTTTATGTAGCCTCTTTAGTCCCCTCATGGCCTTCTTCCTCTTCCTCTTCTTAGGCCCTGCTTTCAGAGCTGGCTGACCACTCTGGGAAGGTGGAGGAGCTGAAGAGCACACTGAGGAAGCTGATTGCTGACCACCCTGATTCTCCTGAGGCAGACAGCTGGAGACAGCAGCTGCAAGAGATAGGTATGTGCTGCAGATGACAAAAATACATGAGGACATATGACAAGATGACGGGACATCCATTTTACAGATAAGTGAGAGATTAGAGCTGCGTCTCAACTAATGCAGATGCATAAAGGCAAAAGCTAAAGAAGGATAGTGGGTGAAACTTGATTTTACAAGTAAATAAACTTGTGGTATTGTGTTGGATCAAAACTGGGAAAACAAGGAAACCATATCATTTTACTGCAGTGTGCTTTTGAAAACCATTAAAAAGAAAGAGGCACAGTGCTTCAGAGTTTGTTTTCTAAGCGATGGTGAGGAGCTGAGATCGGTATTATCCAGGGAGAGAGTGGGAAGTGTTCCTGTCAGAGCTATTTGTTCACTCTCATGCTTGATATTTTTACCAGGGCCTCCTATGAGGTAACCGAGACAGAAATATTAAAGGTGAAATCCAAGAAGGGGGCCTTCATATTTCATATTTCATAATGCCTTTTCAACGCCATGTTGACTGAATGCACGCACACACACACACACACAGCTAGATGCCCAGATGATGAGTCAGAGAGGGAGTAAGAGACAGAGGAAGAAAAATGTCTCATTGTTTCATCAGTGTTCTTCACGAATGTGGTGTCATTGCCATCATTGATATAATTTACATTTCTGATGTTTCTCATTTTTACACTGTACTGTAAGAAAACATGGAACAATAAATATGCAGTAATAAAATATGCTATAATGAAAAAAATACACACATTTGTCAACATTTTGCACATAGTGCGATATATGTTATATTGATCATTTCCCCAGACTCCCGCTGGCAGACGACCAATCAGACTGCAGCCCAGAGGCAGACCGAACTGGAGACGTGTGTCGATAGGCTGGGCAGCTTTGCCTCTGCGGCCAATCAGCTGGGCCCGTGGCTGAGGGAGAAGGAGCTGATGATGAGCGTGCTGGGACCGCTGAGCATCGACCCCAACATGCTCAACACGCAGAAACAGCAAGTCCAGGTGTGTGATACATGATACATGAACACAACGGTGATCGATGCGGTGATTGATACAGACAATCCAGCATGAGGAGAAATACATTTAAGAAAACCACAGCGTAATGAAAAGAACTTGTGTGTTGTTAATTATATGCACTGAATGAATAATAAATACTTAGTTTAGTTACTTGATTAAATTGGTTGTCTCTTATTTTGAGACTTAAACCTTGAAATGTGTAAAATATTCCACAGTTATTAAAAAAGTCAGGATGTCAAAATGTCATTGAAATGTTCCTGTTCCTGTTTCAAACACAGTTTCTTCTTCTGCCAATGAGATTTTTGAAATATTTTTCATGATGTCCTTCCTGATCACAGCCCTGAATAATGTGCTCTAACCTCTCCTCTTTCTTCAAGTTTATGCTGCGTGAGTTTGAGACCAGACGGCCACAGTTTGACCAGCTGACACAGTCTGCTGAGGGAATCCTCTCCCAGACTGGTGACTCTGCTCAGGATCCCAAGGACCTGGTGGAGGTGCGGGCC
This sequence comes from Hollardia meadi, assembly GCA_037974645.1. Taxonomy (NCBI): domain Eukaryota; kingdom Metazoa; phylum Chordata; class Actinopteri; order Tetraodontiformes; family Triacanthodidae; genus Hollardia; species Hollardia meadi. The sequence goes on from JBBPCS010000037.1 coordinate 61,369, forward strand.
GAGCTGGGCTCCATCTCCCAGCAGTGGGAGGACCTAACAGACCGACTGAGTCAGAGGTCAAACCACATCGACCAGGCGCAAGGAACCAGCGAACGCTACCAGGTACGTTAGAGTCATGGTTGTTTGGCGTGATCTTCTACTTGTCACCATGACGGGATGACTTTCTAACCCTCCTCCTCCTCTCCTGCCCAGGCCTTGCTCAGAGAACTCTCCTCCAGCGTTTCTGCTCTGAGCGAGAGGTTGGATGCTCAGGCGTCGCTGAGCGCCCAGCCCGAGGCGCTGAAACGTCGCCTGCAGGAAACCGGAGAGATCCGCTCAGACCTGGAGAGACGGCGGACTGAGCTGGCCGAGGCCGAGCGGCTCTGCCAGGAGCTGAGCGCCATCGTGGCTGAACCCTACCTGAAGGAAGAACTGAGTAAACGACTGGAGAGTGTCAGCGGGCCACTGAAGAGTTTAGAGGAGCGTGCAGGTTTGTGGAGTTTATGTGGGTGATATAGTATCTGTGCTTTAAGTGGCTTTTATGTGACCCAGTTGTCTGGTGTGTTTATAGTGGTTTTCTATGCAGAGATAATGTCCCACTTTAATTCAGACCCCTTTAGTAACGTTTTGAAGTTCTCAAACAATTTTCCCTTGCAAGCTTGTACCTTTTTACCTCTGAAATAAATGCAGTCAGTCAGTGTTTATGTTTGCAATCCCTTGTGCTCTGCTTCTCTTCCCTCTAGCTGACGGTCTGTCTCAGCTCCAGACTGCACTGTCGTCCACTCAGCAGTTCCAGCAGATGTTCGAGGAGTTGCGCTCCTGGCTGGACAGGCAGGCAGATCCCAGAGAATCATCCACTGACTTTCTGCCCTGCCAGCCCGAGGCTATCCGCTCCCTGCTGGCACAGACGGGTGAACTCCAGCGCGGGATCGCCAGTCAGCGAGGTTCCTACGAGCTGATTCAAGCCGAGGGAGTGTCGCTGCTCGCCTCTCTGCCCGCAGGCGGAGATGAACGGTCTGCCCTGCAGTCCCGCCTGACGTCCTTGAGGCAGGACTGGGAGGGCCTGAACCAGAGAATCTCAGATCGAGAGAGCAGACTGAAGTCCACCCTGATCAAAGCGGACACCTACCAGCAGCACAAGGCCGAGCTGACACCGTGGTTAGCCGAGTGTGAACAGAAAGATGGAGAGATCCAGCCGTCGTTGGACCCATCGGTCCTGGAAGAGGCTTTGCAGAAGGCCAGAGGTCTATCTCTGGACCTCGAAAGACGACAACCTCTCGTCGAGACCTTCAATACTGCAGCAGATCAGCTGCTGGAACAATGCTGCATCGGGGAGGAAGAGGTAGATGGTTTCACTCACTTATTTATTACAGTATATGTGTGAAGATTGTCTTGATATGCTTTAAAGCTTAACTATTATTCTTGGGGAATTTGGGTGCTCTTTAGCTCTTTTGGGTGTGTTTCACCATGTCATTGTATTATTATAAGTATTCGTGATTTAAACATTACAAATCATTTAAGTGAAGGAAGCTAAACTGATAGAAACAAACTGTCTGTAGGTACGAGATGAGAAGGCTCAGCTGAACCGCAGAGTGGACAAACTGGGGGAGAGGCTCCATCACCGCACCTCCCAGCTGGAGGAGCTGGCTGGCCGCCTGAAGGAGTTTGAAGAGGGCAGACAGGCTGCAGAGAGGAGGCTGGAGGCCGCCAAGCACCAGATTGAAGTCCAGGAGGCTCTGGGACCACAGGTATGGAAAAACACTCTTCATTGTCCCTGTGTCGCTTTTAAAAGATGCAAAACAGAGGATTGATGATGCAATAATTCAGGCTTTGTCAATTCATGTTTACTTCTCTCCCATTCAGGCATGCAGTGCTAAGAGCCTGGAGCGTCTGAGAAGTCAGCAGGAGAGTCTCAGGTCCCTGAAGCCTCAGGTGGTCTACCTCAGAGATCTGGCCCGGGGGCTGGTACAAGACTCACCACAGACACCAGGAGGCAGCACTGAGGGGGCACAGAGGCTTCAGAGGCAGGCCGAGGACACGGAGAAAGAGTATGATGACGTTACTGACAAGGTGAGGAGCAGCGTTGCGGTCGGGATGAGAGAACAGAAGTGGAAATGTGTTATATATATATTTGTTATAAATGCTGCAGATCATCCAGGAAAAAGTCTGCAAAAAGTACAAACTCTCCTCTCTTGACAGCAATCTTTCTGTTAGGGAACATGTTCATGGTTTGAGTTACTGGATCTTCAGTCTAATTACTGAATTCTTTCTAACTTGGTGTATTAGCGTTCAACACTGTACTTAAATTTCTTTCATAGTTGATTTGAATGATGAGAGATTGCCAATGAAAGCTAGTGAATGTCCCAACATGTACATGACCCACATATTAAAGTGTTGCAGAGTGCTCCACCCGACAGATAGCTGTGGGAAAACAGCAGAACACGAAGAGAGGAGGGGGATGAATGAGGTCATAACGGTTATGAATTAATGTAACCTCAACAATTTATGCTATCTGGAGTGAAAAGAAGTTGTAAAACTGGGGGAACTATTTATATTTATGGCGTCACTGTGTGAGAGGGTGTAAGATCTAGTGTGTGTGTGTGTGTGTGTGTGTGTGTGCTTAGCAGACAAGTGTCAGTAGGCTGAGAGAGAGCAGAACAACTATAGCTGTCAGAAGAGTTTGGCTATTTGACTTACAGTAGACATATATGGACATCGTGGACACTTTATCATAGTTTGAAATGTAAACCACAGCTTTGAGAATTCAGCACCCACAGTATTGCATCTATTGTCTGCAGTCCAGCCCCCAAATATTCCATTTAAGGTTACAGCTATCACAGGACCTCTAACTGTATATAAAACCGTTGCACTGCTTTGTGATTCACTGAGATGTTTTGTCCCTCTTGTATAAAATATTGATCCTGTGTCGTCGTTGCTGTGCTGTGTTGAGATGATGCAGATCGACTCTTAGATGATGCTTCTGCTCACTCGTTCTTGCACCCACACTGACACAATCTATTTTTACTTGCGGTTGTGTTACATCATGTTCTGGTTTAGTTGCATGTTATTCTGTGATTTGTTCAGACGGGGGAAATATTACCACACAGGCTCCTCTTCAAATGATGAATTTGTGGTTGTTATTGGGTAATCTTTTTGTATCACACACTGTCATTTATTCAGAGTAAATATCTAGTTTTGTTGGCCATTTTGATGATTTTTTCCAATTGTTTGACACCTTGAATAAAAGGTATTCTATGCCGTGTGTAGAGAGAGAATCTGTAGGCTGAAAGGCAGATGTTTGATTCATGTGATGATGAAATAGCTTCTCCTCACTTCACCGCTCTGCGTCTTGTCCCTCCATCAGATCGAGCAGTGCTGCTCCACCCTGGAGTCCCGGCTGCAGGGAGTCGGCGAGGTCCAGTCTCATGTGCGTGATGTCTTCTCACACCTTGCCGACCTCGATGATGAACTGGACTCCCTCAGCCCCGTCGGACGCGACGCAGATTCCCTGGCCTCTCAGGCAGACGCCCTGAAGAGCTTCTTGTCTCGTCTGGCCGACCTCAGGACGGAGCTGGAGGGCCACGCGTCAGAGTGCACCACCATGCTGCGGCGAGAAGGCTCCTCCCCCGACCTCCTGGCTCTCAGGAGAGAGACGGAGGCTCTGAGCCGCCAGGCCGGCAAGGTGAGGGGGAATGGAATATGATGATGATGATGATGATGATGATAACGTAATTTGATGGTGGTCATTGGCTCTGTTTGACAAACCTTTTATTTCTGTTCCTTATTCTCCAGCTGAGCGAGCGCGGCCAGGCCAGGTTGGACCAGATCGAGGTCGCTGCTGAGAGGGTTCGGGAGTTCTACAGGCTGGTGGCTGAGCTGCAAGGCCTGCTGGGAAGGGCCGAAGAGGGGCTGAATGCAGAGAGCATGGTCGGCACAGAGGTGGAGATGATCAAACAGCAGCTGCAGGAGTTCAAGGTAGGATCATCGTCTTTTTGCTGTGTTGAGGAAGGTTGAAGAGTGTGATTAACATCTGCGTTGCAGTAGTTTCTTATATTCCTAATCCCCTCTTTATTCATGATTCCGTTTGGTTCTGGCTTTTCTTTGATATGTAATACAGTATGAACTTGTGTGTGAGTACGACGTGTATCTATGTGGGTAAAAACATGGAAGAATGAAAGTGAGTTCAGGGTGAAAAGGTTGTGCTTTTCTTCCTTTCTCGTCATGCCATTAAAGCTAATTTGCACAGTTAAACAGAAAATCTTCAGCGTAACATTAGCTTAGGTTCAGTGTGTGTGTGTGTACGTATGTGTGTCATAGTGACATTTAATAAATATAGAGCCTCTGAGGAGGTCTGTATCTATCCTTTCCTCTTGGTCATACCTCTGGAGACCATGAGGTAAGAGTGCGTGTGTGTGTGTCAGGAATCAGAGTTGGTGATTAGTTGAGTCACACACCTCTTTGAAATGCCTGACACGCTGATGAGTCACAGCGTTTCTTTTTTCTTTTCTTTTTTTTTGTAGGACAGTTATGATGCTCTCTGTGTTGTTGTGCCACACACACACACACCCACCCACTTAATAATGTTCAGGCTCCGCCCCTCTCGTGTTTGGAACTTGTCAGCCTTGTCATTGTGATGATGGACGCTGATCTAAATTTGACACATGCCGGTTTTTTTTGCCCTCTCTTGTGGTTAACATCACCGCCTCTCTGTTGTTGTTTTACCTCAAGCACTTGACATTTATTGTGGTACAAGATGGTGTTGGAGGAGACGGTCTCCAGTGGGAGTCTGGCTTTTGAACACGTTAACTTAACTTACTTAATTGTTGGTGTCGGTACTCAATACCTTATCGACTGAAATAAGCCTGCACCAAGTAGTGTTCAAACTTCTCCAGTCAAATAATTACTGCTTTTGGTCACTTTTCGTATCCAGATCTAGAAAAAAGTGACTATTTCTATAGTTCTTCTGTTCTTCGATTTAATGTTGGCTGTTCAATGGTGGCATTCTACCAACCGAATGCTTCCTTTCACTCGATGGGTATCGAATGAAGTGCTCTATAGGTATCAGTATCACTTTAAGGGTACTGGTACTGCCATCGTAGTTTTTTTTTTAATGATACCCAGCCCTAGTTTGCAGTACAAAGAAAGTACGTGAAAATCAAACATAGAGCTTGAAATAATGAGAGATTGCTAGTCATCACAGCCAATCAAATTACCTGAATTAGACCAAGATGTGACAAAATATAAGAAAAGCATTAAACATGTTCAGATTGTTACTTTAACAAGGACTGAAATATTAACAAGAATAGAGAAAATAAGGAGTTACATAAAAGACACTTTCACCACTAGGACATGTTGGTAAACTAATGCTACTACAATTGTGGGCACCAATTAATGTCAGTATATTTAATAATTTAGTCCATAAAATGGCAGAGAATAGTGAAAATCACTGTTACTTTGTCCAGACAGCGGTCCACAACCAAACATTTTCCATTTACAAAGATATGAAACAGAGAAAAGGAGCCAATCCTCCACATTAGAGATGCTGGAGTCACTGGAATTCTTTTTGTAAATTATTAATGCACTGCTGGTAATCGTTTACCAGTCTCTTGTCATTTAATGAATAACTGGATACCGAGTTGTTTTTCTTTACAACAGCGAGTAGACGGAGCTAAATCTACGGTCCGGTGCTGTAAAGTCAGTGTTTACTGAGTCATTCGGTCATAATTATACTTATTCTGAGTGAGGAATGAAACAAACAGGCTTCACATAAATAAACTCATGACAGTATGTTTGTTACTTCCTTGTGATATTTCAGCACGAAGACCTCGACGTCTGCAGCTTGTTCTCTGCATTTTAAAGAGAGAAATTCCACGTCAGTGTCTAGAAACGAACAGGAGCTGACCTCCGGAATGTGCTTTGCTGCCACCTCCATTGTGTTTTATTGCGTTACTCCACTGCTCGTTTTTTTATGGGTACAGGCAGCCCTTTCAGCCTAACTGCTATCATTAAAGAGCACATTTTCTCACCATGATGTAATATCCTGTCCACCTTCGAAAAAACTGTGCAAGTATGCGAAAGCTCAGGAGAAGAATGCACGAATCCCCACAACCAGCACCCCTCCCGCCTGCATTTGCACAGAGAAGGTTGTGTTTTTTGAAAATGATTGATGATTCTGAGCACTAATCTTTTCCTGAAAAATGTAGTCGGACTCCTGCTGGTTCTCGAGAGAGTTACTGTTGTTAAGATGTGTGGGAGGATCAAAAAACATTCTTCTTTTCATCCTCATCCCTCTTTCTTTCTCTGCCTCTTTACCTTTTAAAAAAATAAAATAAAATTAGAATATTTAGTGAAACATCTTCGTTGCTCTCACATCTCTCTCTCGACCTACTAACCTCTCTGTGTCTGCTTGTTTCTTCTCTTCTTCCCCCTCACCGGTGTCTTAATGAGGGCAAGCTGAGTTGAATGTGTGACGTAGGACAGACAGACGGAGATAAAGACGTGTTGAGAGAGGAAGGATGAGGGGAGGGAGGGAGAGATGTGAAAAGCTAAATAGGCTACACTTGGAAAAAGAGATCAGACAAAGAGTGTGAATCTGTTCCATGTGTTTTGTGTGGTGAATCATGTCAGTGAGCAGGTTTACAGGTGAACTAACACTGCGAGTAATCCGCCTGGAGAAATATTTCAATCACCACGGTTCAAAAACAGTAGAAATGTGTTTGTTTCCTCATATATAACCCACTTCATTTAGACAAAAAACTGAATCAGACCAAAGGAACTCATGAAAAGCAGCTTCTGCAGCTTGTTTTCTTTTTGATCCCTGCATTAAATTTTAAGGAAATTTGCATTTTGGACAGAAATGCTCTGGCATCTTTTGAGCAATACTTAAATTTTTAAAATCGAAGTGCTTCAGCAAGCAGCTAGAGGACCTCGAACGGATAAATCAAAGTAAGTGGCAAGAAAAATGGTTACAGGCGGCCCTTTAAAGAATAATTATTATTTATGTAATAAAGGGAAATCCTTAGAACTAGGAAAGATGCATTTGTTTATTGTTAATATTATTTTGTTTCTAAGTATATATTTTCTCTCATGTACAAAAAGTCTTGTGTTTGTGTTCATTTGGCTCGTTTTCTTGCATCTTTAAACTACAGTCGATCCAGAAAAATTGCAAACAAAAGAACTAAGCCATTTGAGGCATGACTAATCCCAGATAAAATAAGCCGACATGTTAGGTGTTAATCATGTTATTGGTGCACTGATTAAGATTTTCCTGCCGTTAAAGCTTTGAACTTGTGAGCTGAGGTAGCAGACCGGGTGCAGAATGTATAATAGCTACTGTCTGCGGGGTATGTAGAGCACGGAGGAATGGTCTGTCACTCTATCTGAGGGCAGAGGCGTATTTATAGGAGGGCAACGAAGGGAGGAGAGGAGGGGCGGGGGGTATAATAGAGAGAATATAAGAGTGAAAACTGGGAGAAAGACGTCGGATCATCATGGAGAGCAGGATCACGAGGCAGATGCACAGAGAAAGATAAAGAAATGATGGGAGCGGGTTTTCGTCCTCTATCTGACCGCTTTTTTGGGACTCTATTTTCATGTTCATCTTATTGTAGCTGCACTTTATGTTGCCTCTAAAAGTCTGCTGAAGAGGGAGAGAGAGGGGGAAAAAAGATGTGAATGTCTCTTTCTTCCACTCTTTGAAACCCCTCACCCCCCAGTCTCGCTTTGTTTCTACCTCCCTCTAACTTCTCCCTCTCTCTCTGTCTCTGTAACCGATCCAGCTCGGCTCATTTTAAACCTAAACAAGTCTGTCTGGCTCCAAAACAGACCAGGCCACCCCTCTCCCCTCTCCTCACTCTCCTTCCCCTCCCCCATCAGACCCCATTTCCAGTCCAGAGGGATGATGTCATGCCAATGCTTAGAAAGACAAGGGGGGCTCAGGACATGGTGTGTGTGTGTGTTTGTGTGTGTGTGTGTGTGTGTGTGTGTGTTTGGAGGGCAGCCATGGGATGAGGGGTCATGGGAGTGGGTGGTGATGTGGTCAGATTATTTTTTTAACTTCTCAACGGTGATCTCACTGAGAGTAACTGCACCCAGAATGCAGTATTCCTCTGTCGGCTTCTTTATTGGCATTCCTGTCAATATTTAGCACTTGTTCACTGTGCAGTACGTACATGTATGTATCCATGAAAACGTTTGGTAGCATCCAACGACTAACGTATTTAGCTTCTGTCATTAAACAAAAAAAGTGTGTTACAGCAAAATATGTTTTTGTGTCCAAAATAAGTAGCGTTATATTAATATTGGTACCAAAACCCAGGTAGGCTTTTGTATTGGTGCCAGGTCTAAACAATAACCGTTTTTAATAACAATTTATCAACATGAAAACTTGTATATATGCAGCAGCAGCTTCAATCCTCCATCAGTGTCAGTGTTCACACACATAACTGAGTGCTCAGAACCCAACACACAATCACTGTAATCATGTGTGGAAAAAACAGAGGAAATAGATGTGAAGCGTAAAAATGTGCGTTGGGCTGCGGTTGTCCACCTGTAGTAAAATCTGTTGCTATGTAGACGGCTGTATTGAGATGGACGTCTGTGTTGACACGCTGTAAAAACACTCCCTGTTTACGATAAAGTACACTGTATTTACTCTTTCTCTCTTGTTTTATATGTGACCAAACTCTGAGTGTGGAAGTTATTCGCTGTATACTGCCCTCAAAGATTGCTACAATGGAACAAATGAAGTCGTGTCCAGGACACGTACACCGCTTTCTGCAAACAATACTGCAATACAGTGCGTCACATTTTGTAGATTAGAAAATTACAGTCATGCGGTGCGTTGACAAATGTCCGAAATCTCAATTTTCATGAGTGTCTTTTGTATCGAGATGTGGGACAAATTACTTCATGCAGCGAGTTATAGCTAGCGCCATGACAGTTGAGGAGCTTCTGCCAAAAAATAACTATCTAATTTGTTTTCGTTTAATGGTGCACATGGAGTCATTGAAAGGCTTTTTCTAGTTTGGCCAACAGTCTGCATCGCATTTCTAAACTGAGAAAAAAAAGGAGAAGTTTTGCTATTAATGTGATTGTGATTAAATAGATTATGATGTTATTTTTTTGGCAGATGGGCCCCCTCGACAAGGGAGTGAAGTTTTGTATGAGGAACAGGTCCGTCTGCCTCTGTTTCCCAGTATTGCTATTTATCATGTACATGTTTATACATGGCCGTCCTGTCTGCACATATGTGCTACTGTGGAATGTGTGTTTGTATTTAGAGTTGCTCTGTGGGCTGATGAGAGGTGTGTGTGTGTGCATGCACTCTGCATCAGAGGATGCTTCTAATTCCAGTCTTTTTCTGGGTGCAATCTGGAACCTCAGCTGTCTCCTCGCCCCACCCTTACACACACACACACACACACATACACACACACACAGACACATGCATGCATGCACACACACATTAGGGTGTGGCATCAACATCCCTCTGTATGCCCCCGGCTCCCTGCATCCCCAAGCAGCTGACATAGTCTCTGGGTGGGATGAGAACACACATGCAAACAGACACACTGGTGTTTTAGCGGAGAGGCTCTAAACCCGTAGCTGCAGATGGACATTCCTGGGAGGGGCTGGTTAGTGTGGCTGACAGCAGATCAGGAGGCATGTGTGTGTCTCTGTGTGTCTTTGCGCACACGTGTTTGTGAAAATCTTTATTCTAAATCATGACTGCACGCCTCCCTTGTCTCCACCCCCGCACCTTCTCTCTCTCACCTCCTTCTCTCTTTTGTTTTATCCTCGTCATCCTCTAGTCTTTGTACAACCTGTAAGCCCGTGACTCGCTGTCCTTCCCCGCAGCGACTGTGTCAGCAACTATTTAATGATGGGAGTAGAAGTCGAGCCAAACTGGGCCAACAGCTCACTGGTTGTCTTTTGGCTCCTGCTGTGAAGCTGGAACCTGTCCCAATTTCCACCTGTAAAGCTGCTTACACATTAAATTTTTTAGATTTCAATAAGTAAATCAGTAAAAGTAGGTCCATTCCTGACCTGATTTAAACATACCATGTGGTAGAACAAAGCTTTGCAGGGAAAAACATGATGCATGTGGATGAACTGGAGGCCTTCAGCAACATCTCAGTTCAGGTCTGGAAATCATAAATCGTCAGTGACATTTAAAATCCCATCTGCAGGTCCAGCTTTTAAAAGGTTACTGAACAAGAGCCCGAATGAAAAACAAGTGATTTTCATGTCGTTGGAAACTCTCATTGTTTATCATGCTGACTATATAAATATACGTATGTAAAGTGAAGTTTTCAGCAGGACCCAGAGTTACAAGTTAGCTGTTGGCAGCCATGTTGGCTAGACTAATTCAATCTCAAAGGTTGTGTGCAGTCAGAAGAGTTCAGTGTGTCAGAACCCAATAACCCTCCCATGACTCCCCCGGCTAATCCGAGTCATTCGTCATCCAGACGCCAGCGCCTGGACTGCTTTCTGTCTTTCTGTTCTCTTTCTGTCTTCAT
>JBBPCS010000037.1:89631-105252 GCA_037974645.1 Hollardia meadi
CACGCTCTCACACACACACACACACACACACACACACACACACACACACACACACACACACACACACACACACACACCTCCCAGGCGCTCCAAGACGAAGTGTCCTCACGCGAAGCTGAGGTTGACCACCTCGAGTCCCTCAGCCAGTCGCTGACCCCGCTCAGCTGCACGGTCGACCGCTATTGGTTGAGCGAGCGGGTGGGCGCGGTGAGGTCAGGTCACTCGGAACTCACCGATTGGTGCGCGAGGCGGGCGGGCCTGCTGGAGCAGGCGCTGGCTAACGCTCAGCTGTTTGGGGAGGATGAGGTAGAGGTGCTGAACTGGCTGGCAGAGGTGGCTCAGAGGCTGGCTCACGTCTCCGTCCAGAGCTACCAGCCTCAGCTGCTGGCCGAACAGCACAAACACACCCTGGTACGACTTCATGAACCCACTAAATACAAGTTATTACAAGTTATTCCTTACAAAACATGAGAACAGTGGTTATTAGGGAGACAGCTACAGTGTGCATTTAGGATTTTAATAATATAATATTGTGAATGAACTGCTCTAAATACTGTATATACCTTCAGTACCATTGTTATATTGGCATGTGCATCAGTTAAATAAGGATGAACGTCTTTGAGGTTGACTTTCACTCTCTCTCTTTCCGCCGTCAGTCTCTAAATGAGGAGATATTGAGCAGGAAGAAGACAGTGGACCAAGCCATCAAAAATGGACAAGCCTTACTCAAACAGACCACAGGTAATCTCACATTCTTTCCTTTGAGTTATCATCATTTGGTTATTTTTCAGTTTACGCTGGAAAGTGTTTTTTTTTTTTACACGTTTTGATGATGAGTCACTAAAATCAATAAAGCATGTTGATGTTATTGTGAAGCTTAGTGAGAGAAGCTCTAAAACACTGTTCCTGTAGTTGTTGTTGATTCACGTCCAAACCACAAATCAGTGGTGAACCAAACTGTAACATATGTCTTTCTTATATTCGCCACACTGACTGCTAGCACTAGTAGCTAGTAGTATACTGTTAAGACAATTGCTGTGGACATGAAAAGCATGCAGAACTGTCAACCCTTTGGTATTGTGAGATTTTACAGAACATGTTTGGAATGAGAACCCAAAAACATGCAAGTAATTTGACTTGGTGTTGCATTTCCATCGGTCACAGTCAAGACAAAATTCCAAGAATAACATGAAAATGGTAGACCAGAACTTTAAGAATTAGATCTTTTTCTATACACTCAGCACACGGTTCACTGTTGGATCCTGCCTGTTCACATTGATAACACATCCCTTCACCTGACCCGTGTGTCCTCCTGCAGGCGAGGAAGTTCTCCTGATCCAGGAGAAGCTGGACGGCATCAAGTCTCGCTATGCTGAGATGACGGCCGGCAGCAGCAAGGCCCTCCGCACGCTGGAGCAGGCCCTGCAGCTGGCCACGCGATTCGCCAGCGCTCACGACGACCTCAACCAGTGGCTAGACGGCGTGGAGGCGGAGCTCAACATCATGGAGCCCGACGCCACACCTGCATACCAGGAGAGACAGAAGGTGGGTGGAGCATGAGAGAGATGGTTCCAGCTATGGCTGTGTCCCTTTGGTGTTTGGACAGCAAAAGTAGACATGTAGATCAATGCCTGTTTATCAATATCCATTTATTCTTTTCAATGATTTTGTAGAAAGGACGAGGAATCCATAAAGCTATTGATCCAATGCATTTGTGCCCCCATTAAAAATTCTGTTTTTTGCAGGCACTTTAAGTTACAGTATTCAGAAGTGACGGATATGTTTCATATACTTTTAACTCTGGCTGTGAGTGACTTGCTCTAAATTGAACGTTCGGAACAACAGCATAAGAATGAACAAGTATCCAGTACATCAATTCTCTTGTGCGCAACATATTTCATAGGTCTGTGTCGACCATCCACATTTTTAAAGATGATGTCCCCCATAATAGAAAAACAAAATGTGCATATTGTTTGAAAGGAAGAAGTAATTTCATAACAGCTCCTGTCTCTAATAACATTTCCAGCCCTTCAAAAATCAACCCACCCACGGTTGAGTTGCCATAGTAACATTGATTTCTTGGAACTCGACAAAGCTATTGAAAAATTATTCCCGTTTAATTTGTTGCTGTCATCCAGTTTTTCCACTCTGCAGTGACATGCTTTCAGTTTAGCACACATGCTCTTGGACAGTAACGCTTCACTCGAGTTAATTCAGCTCTACATGTGTATATTAGGTTGTATTCTAAACTCTTGCTATCTGAAACTAATCTTTTACTTTTGCAGGAGCTGAAGAAAGTGTCGGCAGAGAAGCGTCTGGTGTTGGACACGGTGAACGAGGTGGGCAGCGCCCTGCTGGATCTGGTGCCGTGGCGAGCCCGCGAGGGACTCGACCGGCTGGTCGCTGATGCCAACCAGCGCTACCGCCAGGCTGATGAGACTATCACTCAGCGCGTGCAGCTGGTACAAGCTGCCATCCAGAGGTCGCAACAGGTACTGCAAGGAGTTTGACCTGAATGTTGAGCTGATAATCTTTTTTTTTTTTTTTTTACTGTGAGCACTTGAACCTGCTAAACACCGACTTCTTCTTTCAGTATGAGGAGGCAGTGGATGCGGAGCTGGCCTGGGTTGGGGAGACGGAGCGTAAATTGTCGTCTCTGGGGCCCCTGAGCCTGGAGCCCGACGTGACTGTGGCCCAGCTGCAAGTGCAGAGGGCCTTCAACATCGACATCATCCGACACAAAGACACGGTGGATCAGCTCCTCGGCACCAGAGACGACATCCTGGAAACCTGCAGTGACGCCCAGAAAGACGCACTCGTAGTGAGTCACTGATGGTTGTATTAGAGATGGAGAATTAAGAGGAAGAGACTGGACAGGAGAAAGTTTGTGTACATTGGTAACAAGTAAAGGATGGATGAGTGAAGGACACAATGCTTAACTGCCAAGTCATCTGTAGAGAGTGCACCAACAGGATCCTAACGTCTTCATGTCTTTCTTCTTCTTCAGATGAAGACAGATTCTCTCAGTGTTCGTTACGATGCAGTCAGCCAGAGCCATAGTGAGCGGTTCTCAGCCCTGGAGCAGGCCCAGGTTTTGGTCGCTCGCTTCTGGGAGACCTACGAGGAACTGGAGCCGTGGTTGGGCGAGACGGAAACCCTCATCACCCAGCTGCCACCGCCAGCCATCGACACAGACGCTCTCCGACTGCAACAGGAACAGATGAGGGTATGAAAGGATATAAAGCCTTATGCCGAGTATTAACACCAAGTAAAAGATAAATAATTATTTGCATGTCCTGTCACTCGCTCTCCAGCTGCTCAGGGAGTCTATCGCGGAGCACAAGCCCCACATCGACAAGTTGCTGAAGATTGGACCCCAGTTGGCAGAGCTCAGCATCCAGGAGGGGGCGACGGTGACGCAACGCTACAGCAAGGCAGAGAGACGCTACTTGGCCATCAAGGAAGGGGTGAAAGGTCGAGCAACAGCCCTAGACGAGGCAGTGTCCCAGTCTGCACAGGTACGACACGGAGGACAAGCTCACTGTTTAATGTTCGATTCTGGGAAACTGTGTTTTAACTGCAGACGTTTGTCTAATACGTTTTTATTATTAAGTCTACCAAAAAGAGTTGTGTGAAAGTTAATTTAAAAAACTTGAATAATAATTTGTCAAGCTAAACACCTGTTTGCCTCCCAGTGCAGCTGATGAAATTGTAAAATGTAATTATTTCAGTTTATAGCTTGTTGGATTGTGTCTGCAGCACCAGACAAAACAGACTGTTGTGATGACTAAGCAGCGTGTCTGTTGTCTGAATGAAACCGTAATAAGGATATATTGTGCAAAGTCATGGGTTCAATTTAAGTTTTATTTTTACTTACTATCTTTGTTATTTGTATTTTGGGTATTTAAAATCTGAAAACGTTTCTATCTTATTAGCTTTTTTATTATCTTGCTTCGTGACTAGCAGGAGCTCATACATGCATCTAGCAGTGTTGATTCTAGTTTTCTTTATGGATATTTGACTTTCTTGCACTTCATCTCATGAGACATCGTTGAATCACTTGTGTGGCAGACTGAGTGCTGCCACCGTCGATATTGCCTGTCTGTACTGCATGCATGTCTCTGATTTAACTCAATGTGTTGTTTCTCCACCCTCCATCCCCTTTGTATCACTTCCACACTGTCCTCATCCCTCACTCCATCCTAAACCACCCACCCACCTCCTTGTCTCTCCTCCTCCTCCTCCTTTAACTTAACCTTTAACTCCCTCATCATGTCCACCCCCCTCATACTTGCAACCCGTTCCCTCCTCCTTCCCTTCGCCCCCTTGTTCATTGTGGATGTGCTGTGTGTGTTGCCACCCCCCACCATCATTTACTCCATCGTCACTGCTCACTGCAATCACCCAGCTGGTAGAGGTAAGACCGCTGACTGACAACATCAAACTGGCGCTCAGAGTGCGTTTATACCACCTGATTTGGTCGACTAATAAAATCTGAATCAATACGAGGGCTCTAATTGGACTATTCAATCACTGATCGAGTACTAATCTCACCAGACAAAATAATAATTCATGCAGTTGATTTATTGAGATTTTGGCTTGTGGGATCTACGTAAAGGTCCAAACCATATGTCTGCCAACTCTGAGTGACAATAAAACTGAATTAAAGCTGTTGGAAAATGTCCCTTTTGTGTAGGTAGGACTTAAATTAAGCCTAGTCTAAAAGCGAGACATGCTCAGATTGGGCTTAATTTTGGTCCTTGAAACCAGTCATAGCTGTCCTTTTGTGTCAGAAAATCTTTCCCTCCTGACTAGATGAGATTTGTTTTGTCATGTTGTGATCAAACAATTTTAATTTCCCTCAGATGCATTAAAAAGTCCAGAAACTCTCTCTGTCTCCTGAGTCCTTTAGAGTGGACTGAACTTTGTGGATTAGCCGCTCTCTCCCTCCCCGTGTGGTGAATCAGCCTGGATGACATGCTGAAGGGGCAATATTGAGATGTTTGATACTGGAGGAGTAGTTCTCCACCCCCTGTTGAAATCTGATATTACATTTCTAATCAGAAAAAAAAAAGCCTAAAAGTTAATGCAGTGTGCCACAGATGGCTGACCACCCACATAATATCTCAGTATGTTCTCACTTTCAAAATGTCACCCAGCTATCAAAAACCCAAACCCCACCCCCTCAACACACTCTGTCCTCCTCCTCCTCCTCATAATGCTGTATTTTCTTCCTGCTCTCTCAGTTTCACGACAAGATGGACCCCCTGTTGGAGACCCTGGAGGGCGCGGTCCAGCGGCTGCGGCAGCCTCCCTCCGTGGCGGCAGAGGTGGAGAAGATCAGGGAGCAGCTGGCAGAGCACCGAGCCCAGGGGCTGGAGCTGGACAAACTGCTGCCAAGTTTCTCCGCCCTCTGCGCCCGTGGAGAGGAGCTCATCGGGCGAGCTGCCCACGACGATCCTGCTGCTCAGGGTGAGTGGCTGCCCACGAGTGTGACAGTGAATGACAGTCCGATAATTACAAACGACTTACAGGCAGACAGGACACACAGTTCATGTGTTAAACAGGGTGACGGGCTTTACATAAGCATGAATAATGTCGCTGTTATTAAAGAAGGGCACTAATGCTTTTATCCTTGTTGCAATACATTCATCGGGCTAACAAAATGGCTACTAATGCTGCAAACTCTTGTCACTGACTATAATTGTAACAAAAATGGATTTTTGCTTTTAAAGGGCATCAGAAATTGGAGTTGCTCCGAACAGAGAGGCAAACATAACAAGCTATCAACTGATAAAAGATATCAAAATGTTACTTTGGGCTCCAGTCCAACTAGTCCACTGACTGAATGATAAACTGGCCAAAGCAAGTCACTGTTTTACTGGCACAAAACCAGTGAGCAGACCTCGTCAAGTCTTAAAATGGGACAGATTCAGCAGTGAAGTTCTGAATATTTCTTTCAACGCCACCACATGGTGAGAAAAAAATACACACATGTGCCTTTGTTATATTGCCCCCCTGTAGAGCTCTGTGCTTTACCCTCCAGCCCTCCACTCTTTGTGGACATGAAAGGCCTCAGTGTGCAGAGATAGTGGGAGTGGACTGATGAAAGACTGGACTGGACTCTAGATGGAAAAATTCAAACAAAGAAAGCATTATTATTACTCTTCTTGAAATGATCTGACATAGATTAGACTGCACTGCTAAAGAAACACCAAAAGGTATTTCCCAGTATGCCCAGTGAGATCCCACCAGTTTTTCCTCCACCAGCATGTTAAAGCTCCTCTCTCCTCCAGCCGTTCGTTCCCGCCTCCTGCGCCTGCGCTCCCTGTGGGATGAGATCCGGCAGCGAGCCGAGGAGAGGGAGGGGAAGCTGAACGACGTCTTGGACCTGGCGGGGAAGTTCTGGGCCGACGTGGCGGCGCTACTGAGCACGCTCAGAGACTCCCAAGATATTGTGAAAGAGCTGGAGGACCCTGGCGTGGACCCCTCGCTCATCAAACAACAGATTGAGGCTGCTGAGGTATGGAGGATGTGAGGGAGATGGGCAGAGGAGAGCTAATAGAGAAATGTGCTGTTTGTAGTTTTTATTCTAAACAACTCATTATTTTTTAAAAACCTTTATTAGGCCATTAAGGCGGAGACGGACGGTCTGAGGGAGGAGCTGGAGTTTGTCCGGACCCTTGGCGCTGACCTCATCTTTGCCTGTGGAGAAACTGAGAAACCCGAAGTCAAAAAGACCATCGATGAGGTGAGAAAACGATGCCAAGTGCTGTCATTTGCTTCTGAAAAGATTTAGAAAATGTAGAGTTGAACTACGTGTTGACTCACTGACATGATTCCTTTCTCCCAGATGAATGCAGCCTGGGAGGGCCTGAACCGGACGTGGAGAGAGAGGATGGAGAGGCTGGAGGAGGCCATGATAGCGTCTGTGCAGTATCAGGACGCACTGCAGGTTTGTACATCAGAGTTGGTGTATGTTCATGGTTAACCAGGCCTTTATTTAACGTATGTAAGAGGACTGATCACCTTTAAATGTCCACACAGTCATTATAGTACTTTCTCTTTTTTCGAAAGTGTTGGTGGATAAACTAATGTGTTAACGTTGCAGCAATCGCATCAAAACACTTTTAATTCAGTGAAACGTAGAATAAATCATATGTTCTCGAGCTAGTTTTTTAGTTATACAATTTGCACCAACTTAAAATCAAAACCTTTTGATTTATTGCACACATTAATAACTATGATCCTTTTTTCATTTCCAGTCTATGTTTGACTACCTGGACAACGCAGTGATCAAGCTGTGTGACATGTCGACTGTGGGAACTGATCTGGGAACTGTCAAACAGCAGATTGAAGAACTCAAGGTTGGCAAGAGTCTCATTTTTCATCGATGTTGGGCAAATCAGTCATTCATTAACATGCTGCGTGCATTATACTTATTATTACTTGTAGTAATTTTAGTTGTTAAATCCCGTAAGGTCCATGATAATTTTGTGGTGGGACGTTTGCATTGCCAGATTTGCTGTAAAAATGAATGTTCAGATTCCTAGAACGGTCAGATATGTATAAATAACTCATAAAACACTACTCTTCTCTCCTTCCTCCATTCACCCCGAGCAGCAGTACAAGGTGGAGGTTTACCAGCAGCAGATCGACATGGAGAAGCTCTGCCACCAGGGGGAGCTGCTGTTGAAGAAGGTGTCAGACCAGACGGACAGGGACATGATCCAGGAGCCGCTGACCGAGCTCCGGCATCTCTGGGACAACCTGGGGGATAAAATCACCCACAGACAGGTACTGAAACCACGTGAGGCTGAAGAGTTAGAATCCACATCCCTGAGTTGTCCTTGAGTAACATGCTACACGTATCTGACAGCTGCTTTTCATTACGGTCCAAATATTCGAGTTCCTATTTTTAAGCCCGAACCCTCTGTCTTTCTTCCACCACAGCACAAGCTGGAGGCTGCCCTGCTGGCCCTGGGTCAGTTCCAGCATGCCCTGTCTGAGCTGCAGGCCTGGCTGAACCACACACACACCACTCTGGACACACAGCGACCGGTCAACTCTGACCCCAAGGCCATCGAAATCGAGCTTGCTAAACACCACGTATGTCTCCTTATCTTGCGACTTTCTTCTTCTTGGTCAGGCTGACAGTTCAACTGTTTTGCTGTCCCACTATTGGCCGGTGATACTCTGTCCCATAGCCAGAACATGGTTCCTTTGGAGAGCCACACAATAAATGCTGGTCTTCTTATTTTAAAAACCTTCTGTTCAGCTGCATGTTCTACTTGTTGCATCTCAATGTTCTCTAAATCTAATTCTGTGTAATTCATCTCTTTCCGCCTCAGGTTTTGCGTAATGATGTGCTCTCCCATCATGCCACGGTGGAGGCCGTGAACAGTGCGGGCGCTGAGTTACTGGAGTCCTCTCCTGGTGACGAGGCCAGCCACCTGCGGGACCAGCTGGATCATCTGAACCAGAGCTGGGAGAGCCTCCTGCTCAAGACCCAGGAGCGGCAGAAGCTGCTGGAGGCCGCCCTGCAGCAGGTACTGGGAAGAAGAAAACAGCAACAGTAGTAATAAATGAAATTATAGCAGTAGGATTAATAGCAGCTATAATGGTAATATTTTCATCATACATTAATGTGTGGCTTGAAAATTTTTGCTTCTGTGTAGGCTGAAGGTTTCCATGGCGAGTTGGAGGAGTTCCTTCAGTGGCTGAGGAGGACGGAGAGCCAGCTGTCTGCCGCCAAGCCAACAGGCGGCCTCCCTGAAACAGCCAGAGAGCAGCTACAACAACACCTGGTAACAGAATATCACATTACACCTTTACGCTCAGAGTATCATGGACAGTACACATAGATAGACCAATCAAGTTGCTTTGAATAAAAGTGTCAGCTAAATAATTTGCAATTAATTTGCCATGTCATACAGGGATTTTCTGAGTATATAAAATTTTTACAAGCAAAGAATTCAGCAGATGCTCAGAGTATTAGTTTACATGCGCTCTTCTGTTTACACGGAGACACTTGGTATATAGTGACTATGAAATTTTAATAGCTTCTATTGTTCTAAACCGACAGGTGAGATCCAACACAGCTCAACTTTTAGTGTCAATTCACATTTGTGTCTACGCTGTCCGCAGGAGCTCCAGGTTCAGCTGACTCAGAGAGCAGACCAGTACCACCGGCTGCTGGATCAGGGAGAGTCCATGCTGCTGGCTCGTGGAGGAGAGGAGGCAGGACCCGGTACCACCCAGACCCAGCAGAACCTGGGCATGCTGCAGAACAAGTGGGCCAGCCTCAATACCAAGATGGACGACCGCAGGGTAAGACTGCGACACATGGAGAATGTTTGACGACTTCCGCGCGTACTTGTATTTATTGAATTGTTGTTAATCTTGAACTTTCCAGGCAAAGTTGGATGAGGCTGTTGCCTTGGCAACGGGTTTCCAGACCTCTCTGCAGGACACCATCAACTGGTTGACCCAAGCTGAACAGACCCTGAACATGGCCCAACCCCCAAGCCTCATACTGGACACGGTGCTCTTCCAGATCGACGAGCACAAGGTACTGAACATGTTCCAGTTATTAGTGTTGTTAGTTGTTGTAGATGTTGTTATTGTGTTACAGTATGTAAACATTTCACGTTTGTTGGTATTATTCTTTGGTTCAATAATGATGCAGTAAAGCCGCAGCAGTCATCACTTAACTCATCTGCTGTCTTTGCCTGTGTCTGTCCAGGTATTTGTGAACGAGGTGAACACCCACAGAGAGCAGGTCCTGGCTCTGGAGAAGGCCGGCTCTCACCTTCGCTTTGCCAGCCTGAAGCAGGACGTTGTTCTCATCAAAAACCTGCTGCTCAGCGTCCAGGCCCGCTGGGACAAGCTGGTCCAGAGGTCACTGGACCGCGGCCGGCACCTCGATGAGGCCCGCAAGCGCGCCAAACAGGTAGTGAACTGATAGAAGGATGAATAGCTTGTGCTTAAATGCTGATGTTGTCCCATAAAGACCACTGTGAAAATGTAATATTTGTATGGGCAATGTGGCTTTCGACTCATTCTAAGTAATTCGTAGTAATCGTCTAAGTTAAATTAAACTGAAACTCCGTAACTCTCTTTCTTCAGTTCCACGAGGCCTGGAGGAAGTTGACAGACTGGCTAGAAGAAGCCGAGAAGAGACTGGACTCCGAGCTGGAGATCTCCAACGAGCCAGACAAGATCAAAGTCCAGCTGGCCAAACACAAGGTACCGCAGGCAGTTATCGTGCACATTTTTATGCAAGTGTATAAATAATTCCATGAGGTCAGTATTTCTATTTTTTTCCCTTAAGTTCTGTTCTTAACTACACATTTCTTTCTTTCCCTCCCTTTTTCTGCCCGTTCAGGAGTTTCAGAAAGCGTTGGGGTCGAAGCAGCCGGTTTACGACACGACGGTGAGGTCTGGGAAGGCCATGAGGGACAAGGCTCAGCTGCCTGCAGACACCCAGAGAATGGACCACCTGGTGGGCGAGGTCCGAGACAAGTGGGACACCGTCTGTGGCAAGAGCGTAGAGAGGTGAAGAGGATGAAGGATGGACAATGAGACTGACTTTTCCAACTGTTCATTGTGACATAAGGAGCATGAAATCTGATTATTGACCGTTGTTCGTCTTCTGTCCCAGACAACACAAGCTGGAGGAGGCTCTGCTGTTCTCAGGCCAGTTTGCAGAGGCTCTCCAGGCCCTGGTGGACTGGTTGTACCGCGTTGAGCCCCAGCTGTCTGAAGACCAGCCCGTCCATGGAGATCTGGACCTGGTGTCCAACCTCATGGACTCACATAAGGTGCGTACTCTGAACAGAACTGAAGGAGAAAATGATTAATACCTTTTCAAATACCTTTAGAATCACCGGAGGGTCTGAGTCTGACACCTGCCTCTTGTCTAATGTCTAAACCTGCAGGCTTTTCAAAAGGAGCTGGGTAAGAGAACCAGTAGTGTTCAGACTCTGAAGCGCTCAGCTCGGGAACTGATGGAGACCGGTCGCGATGACACGGCGTGGGTCAAAGTTCAGCTTCAGGAGCTCAGCAACCGCTGGGATACGGTGTGCGCCCTGTCGGTCACAAAGCAAACCCGCCTCCAGCAGGCCCTCAAACAGGTCCGAGAAGCTGCGCCTCTGAATTAAAGTTCAATCTGTCTTAAACACCAAAACACAGGGAGATATTAAAGACCTCCCCTTGTCTTCTCTCCGTCTACCTTTTCTCCATCAGGCGGAGGAGTTTCGCACGGCGGTGCAGGTGCTCCTGGAGTGGCTCTCCGAGGCAGAACAGACGCTCCGTTTCCGTGGCGTCCTTCCTGAAGAGGCAGAGACTCTGCAGGCGCTGCTGCACACACATCGCGACTTCATGGGCACCGTGGAGGACAAGAGGGCAGATGTCAACAAGGCTGCCGGCATGGGAGAGGCCATCCTGACTGTTTGTCACCCTGACTCCATCACCACCATCAAACACTGGATTACAATCATCAGGGCACGCTTTGAGGAGGTGAGAGCAGGGAGGGCTGAGGGCGAGAATCAGAATATCCATGTTCAACATCCATTTTTATTCTCCACATATACAGCAGTTGTGTAATAATTCGATACTAGCTTAAATAATTATGTGGCATCTTAGGTTAAATGTCGTTTTTTTAAGGTTGTCTATTTAAAATTTTAGCTTTAGGATTTGAAATGACCTAAATATATTTGTTTACTTTGGGACATACAGTATTTTAACAAGAGACACAACATGACAAACGACTAATATGATAAAAACAAGGTAGAAAGGTTTTAAAATCAACACCTTGGCTGTACAGGTGCTGACGTGGGCCAAACAGCACGAGCAGCGGCTGGAGACGGCTCTGAACGAGGTGCTCAACAACGCCAACCTGCTGGAGGAGCTGTTGTCATGGCTACAGTGGGCTGAGACCACATTGGTCCAGCGAGACACTGAGCCGCTTCCTCAGGACATCCCAGAGCTCAAAACACTCATCACAGAACACCAGGTGGGCTTCCCCCGTGACTCATCACATGTTTGTGGGCAACCCAACACCCAAACATAGATTTGGTTGATTTAATGCAACACTGCCCGTGTTTGTTCTGTCCACTAACAGTTTGTGTTGTGCACCTTTGCTTACTCACTGCTGGTGTTTGTGGTTCTCAGATGTTTATGGAGGAGATGACGAGGAAACAGCCAGATGTCGACAAAGTGACGAAGACCTACAAAAGAAAGCCAGCTGAGGCTCCCAGCAGCCTGGCTGAGAGGAGAGGAGCTCGTAAGTCACCTGTGTTTACCTTTTAGCGAACAAATATTATCATCTGTGTTGGCACGTGTTCGAAACGTACAAATTACTCATCTGTGACTAGTTAACGCTTTGTTTCCTCAACAGGCAAGCAGCAGCAGCAGCAGCAGCAGGCAGCCATGCAGGTCGCCGGAGGAAACCCACGACTCAACCAGCTCTGTGCCAGGTGGCAGCAAGTTTGGCTGCTGGCTCTTGACCGCCAGCGCAAACTCAACGATGGTCTGGACAGACTGGAGGAGGTAAAACCCAACATAGACGAAGATAACGGGCAACAACTCGACATTTAGACTCGCATTCTTTCTGTCACTAAACATTCTCTCCTGGATTATCCATTTTCAGCTCAAAGAGTTCGCCAACTTTGACTTTGACGTGTGGAGGAAAAAGTACATGCGCTGGATGAACCACAAGAAGTCTCGCGTCATGGACTTCTTCAGACGCATCGACAAGGACCAAGACGGAAAGATCACGCGGCAGGAGTTCATCGACGGCATCCTGGCATCAAGTAGGTTACGAGATGATGGGGAGTTTGGTTGGGTATCTGCTTAGTGACGACTTGACTTTACATTTATGAAGACATTCATGAATGAATGAATTCCTGTCATCTGTCTCTGCAGAGTTTCCCACCAGTAAACTGGAGATGACAGCGGTGGCAGACATCTTTGACAGAGACGGAGACGGTTACATCGACTACTATGAGTTTGTTGCTGCCCTGCACCCCAACAAAGACGCCTACAGACCCACCACTGACGCCGATAAGATAGAGGATGAGGTAAGAAGACTAGTGGAAATAAATTATCTACACCAAGATGCAAATATGAAGTTTCGCTGCCTCTGAACAGTCTGAATGCATTCATTGACTTGTTGTTTAGGTGACTCGGCAGGTGGCCCAATGTAAATGTGCCAAGAGGTTCCAAGTGGAGCAGATAGGAGAGAACAAATACCGGGTAAGTCCAGCTCAGCCTTTGCTTGACTTTAACACAGACATTAACTGTAGATTAGGTTACAAACTGTAATGTATACTTCAGATAATGTAAAAGAGGAAATGTTAATGGGTCAAAGGGGATTTGCAAATAATTGTCACTGTGTGTAGCTCCTTGTTGCTAAAATTGAATTCCTTATAAAATATCGAATAAACAAGTTATTTTTAATTAGTCAGTGTGAACTTAATGTTTGCAACCTACTTTGACCCAGTTTTTTTTAAATTAATAAACAGTTTGTTATTATTAACTGGCTGTGTCTTCACTTGCCCAGCAGGCACCAATTAACTTCTCCACAGCATTTCTCTGTGTGTGTGTCCATCTCACATCATGATCTCATGGTGTATTTATGCGTGTGTTCATTGTCGTTACGTCGTGATAACAACATCTCACAGCCCTCCAGGATTTTGCCAGCTGAGCCATCTTTGTCACCACCAAACCATTAATAAAAGCCTGTAAACGTGACTGCATAGATGCACACTGGGGTGCTGGGGATATAACAGGTAGAGCTGATTAACTAGCACTGCTCAGGTGTGTTCCAACCAAGCAGGTTTAAACTTGACGATTAAGTTATTTGTTCATGTTTTCTTCTTTGCTATTTTCCTATTTTGAGCCCCAGAAAGGAAAAATAACAGCAAATTGTTGCCAGTGAATGTTGAAAATCCTCTTCACAGTGTGCATTATTACTACATAAATCTGTGAAATCATCTTTTTGCCTGATTATGAAGAGCCTAAATTTAAGAACACAGCGAAGTCGACATATGTTGAAGCATACAAAACTACAAACAAGATGTTAAAGATGTCTTGTTTGTAGGATTCTGAAAGATTTTAAATGTTCCCCCAGCAGTCTGTGTGTATTCATGCAGCATTTTACAGCGGTCATAAACACTTTGACAGCTTTCAGCAGCACTTACTGGATCACCCATCACTGCCACTGCTACAGTACCATCATTACCCACTGGGTAATGGTACCGAGTGTCTGACTGCAGGACACTGGGGATACTCATAGAACACCACTTTGCTTTTGTCCGTCTTGTGTCTTGTGTTTTTTGCTCGTTTTGTGTCTTGGCTTCACTTTTCTTCACCTCCGTCTTACTTGTCATCAGCTGGCATCGTTGCAGCACTGCCGTAACATCCACAGGCACCCACGTCCACTGCATCGTTTTGTTTGTTTTTTTGCTTTCACAACTAATTCTGAGCTCCAATAAAACAAAAACACACGATCAATTTGAACCGTTTCAGATGCAGTTTTTTGAAGATCCTGTAAACCAATAGATGGTATCCATTCATACCTTACAAACCTCAGATATCAGTACATGTTGTTTCACTCTTGCTCTGTTTCTTTCTCCTTGTGTCCCTGTGCTCCGCGTCTACTGGATTTATTGTAGTTCTTCCTCGGAAACCAGGTAAAGTGACTGCCGCTGCTGTGATTGGATGTGTGAAATCTGCTTCCCGATTCCCAATGGGCCTGCTGTACTTTCTCCTTTCACGCACTTACAAAACGTTGCTGTACATCCGTATTAATTAATTAATGATTGGGAAAACTCAAAAAGAAGAAGCAGCACTCCATTGTTGGCTTCGTAAGCAGGTTTCACCCTCCAGTGATTTGTTTGGTGTTGAGAGTGACAAATTGTACGATGTTGAAGCAGCCGACAGTGACATGGCTGAAGTAGTAATTAGTGGTTAGGTGATGTATCGTGTGCTTTGGGCTAAAACTGGGAAACAAATCAAGCTGCTTGGAGAGAAATCCAGAAAATTCCTTCTGTGCTGGTTTTCGCGTTGGAGTTCTGCTTTGCTGAACGATTTGAAAAAGTTGAAAAAGACTGAATGTAAGAATGATTCCTACTTGGGTGGCCGGGTGTCTCCGTCAGTGCATGGTTTTTTCTGTGGTTGCATGGAGTCTAGAACAGATCATCCATTCAGATTGGATACGTGGGCTGCTCTGTATGATGCTGTGGATCATTTAAAACTCATCAATCAGTATATCAGCTATTATTTTACTCACTTTCTTCCTCTGGTTTGCTCACTCTCTTCTCTCTTCTACTATCTCCACTCATCTCCTGCCCTCTTTTCTCCCCATTTCTCTCCGTCTCCTCCTCCTTTATGCTTTTTATGAAACAAAAAATCTCCTCAGTTCGGTGACTCTCAGCAGCTGCGTCTGGTGAGGATCCTGCGCAGCACCGTGATGGTGAGAGTCGGAGGTGGTTGGATGGCTCTGGACGAGTTCCTGGTCAAAAACGATCCATGCAGAGGTGAGTGATGCGCGCACACACACACACACACACACACACACACACACACACACACACACACACACACACACACACACAC
>JBBPCS010000037.1:111393-121746 GCA_037974645.1 Hollardia meadi
ACCATCTAAGGTGCCACCTGCTCATTAGGAGAGGTAACCATTCACACATACACTCAC
The DNA here is from genome assembly GCA_037974645.1 of Hollardia meadi. Taxonomy (NCBI): domain Eukaryota; kingdom Metazoa; phylum Chordata; class Actinopteri; order Tetraodontiformes; family Triacanthodidae; genus Hollardia; species Hollardia meadi. The sequence goes on from JBBPCS010000037.1 coordinate 111,451, forward strand.
ACACTGATGGCTATGCCTTCGGGGTCAATTTGGGGTTCAGTATCTTGCCCAAGGGCACTTCGACACGCTGACTGCAGGGTTCGGGAATCGAATCCTCCGATCATTGGACGACCGCTCTACCTTCTGAACATACACATTTCAAGTGAGAAATAGGCTATGCATTAACACAATAACTATTCATATTCAATCAGCACTGCCTAATTTTCAGTTTGTTCTGATTGTCATGAACAGTGAATGTTCACATGCACTTTTTTTTCCTTTCCAACTTCTGTGGTCTGAGATGCTGGTGCTCTAAAGCCAATCTATTGGCAATATATTTCCCCTTTAATATAAGTTTAGAAGACCTGCTCATCGTTATAGTTATCTATTAGTTAACTTCAAGGGTGAAGAGGCAATGTTAATATTAACGTTGAACAATTAATCGCATTATTATTGAAATCGCAATATGGCCAAATGCAATTTTGTTTGATAAAGGTAAAATGTGTCAAAACATACCATAATAAATGAAGTATTGTGGTGCTACAGAGATTCCTCAGCCTACAAATCACACGGTTTGGTACAGACTCCACCTAAAATCACTGCATCATTTTTATATTATTACTCATATTGCAATTTCTTCCAAAATAATCAGTTTTTGCATATTGTTCAGCTTTAACTGATGCACACACAAACTGCCTGCTGTAGAGATTTACAAATCAAACCTTCTTCTTTTTTAAGAATCTTGTTTCCAGTAATGAACTTCTGCAACATTAAAATCAGAAGTGCTTCTATATTTGTCATTCCAAGAAATAGATAGCTTCCCTTTTTTACGCTTAAGTATTAAGAGTGTGTGAAAAAGGTGACATAAAAGTTTGTTTGACCACCTTTGATTTTTCTGCAAGACCAAATGCAAAAAAAAAAAAAGAGGAAGGAGGAAAAAAATAACGAGCTGTACCTTCTCGCCGCTGGAGTAGAAGAAGTAACGTAGTCTGACAATGTTGCAGTGATCCAGCTTCCTCATGATCTGTAGTTCCCGATTCTGCAAAGACAAGTAAACACATGAGCATATGTGGGAAATAAAAAAAAACCCAAACCAAGCATGAGAACAACTTTAAAAGAGATAGATAGGGAAACTTTACATGACCTAACTTAATGCTTTAAAATGATTGTCTGACCCCAGAACAGATAATAATTTTAATACAAGTTTGTATCACAGCAGAAAACATGGAGATATTAGCACATTACAGCCCTACCTTGAACCTCTTGTCCTGCAGGACCTTCTTAATGGCCACCATCTCTTGGCTGTCGATGAGGCGAGCTTGGTACACAACACCAAACGACCCATTGCCAATCACCTGCAAGGGTTTCACAAAAGAGGAAACGGTCAGACGCTGGACTGAAGGCATCGATCAATGACCACTCATCAGGTGAAGTCTAAATGATTTATACAGGTTACTGTAGTTTCTGGCTGCTGATAGTCCAGCTACAGCAACAGAGAGAGAACATGGAGTCACATAATTTAATAAGCTCTAAACTGTTGTCTGAGCTGTTGCAACTGGTTTAAAGTAGTTAGAAGCACATTGGGATTTTGTGTTTGGGGGAAGAGTCAGTCCTGTGTTCTCCTAAGTGTCGTGTTCACCGGTGCGCAGCAAAGCAAGGTTTTAATTGGCAGATTGATAATTAAAATAATCGGTAGTTGCAGCTCTACAGGCATTAAATTAGTCAAGCCATTAAAAATGACTGCCTGTGTTGAATTCTAGTTCTGTCATCCTGCAGAGCTGTGAAATTATACCTAAAATGGGTATTATACTCACTGATAGATGATTTATAATAGATCAGTTTTCTCCTCAGGATTATTAAAAAAATTATTATATTAGGGATAGAAAGATTATCCTCAAGTACAGTCCTTGAGCAACTTGTACTTAGTTACATTCCATCACTGGTTATTCTAAATTTGGACATTTTAATTTGTACTGTAAATGTATATCAGTTCAAAATATTCTAGTCTCATGAGACACCTCATATAACATGAATTCTTCACAACCTTCAAGTGCAGCAGACATTGCAAAAAGTGACAATATTTCTGATGAAGCCAGTATCATAAGGCTATTTAATTTGGGATAAAAATTGCGATAAATGTATGTTTACACACTATTACTTAGCAGTGATACCTAAAAGTAAACCACCAGAAGGAGCTGCAAAGGCACTAACACATCTCCAGCACCAATCTCATGCCATGTAATTTCATTAGGCCGTGACTGACACAATTATGTCACGTTTTCAGATGATACACAGGCCAGATAGCTAACAGAAAGTAGGCTATAAAGTCAGAAATCTCAGCACCTGGCAAAAACAATTACGGAGCCACTCTGTTATTGATCGACAACCATATCAACCAGATATACTGCAGTCATTGTATGCAATACTGCGATAAAAGTATTAGTCACAGTGGCAGATGAGGTAAAGTTGTACTTGTACATGTAAGGACAAAGCTTACCTTGATGTCAGTGTAAGATACTTCCTGTGGGCGGTCCGGTCCCTGACCTGGTGTGGCCACAACCGTCGTCACCTTCCCGCTGTCTCCTGAGAAACAAGCAGGAACACAGTCAATATGAGGTGAGGGGATGTAAGAATATAGTGTTATGATTCAGTCACCGTAGCATGGGTAAGAATAGAATAGCCTATTTTTTTTATTTCCTATAGTTCAATTTGAAGTAGAACACTGCAGTTATGAGTCATAGCAGGTAATCTGTTAAATGCTTTATTGTGCTAAAACTTGGGATGTTATAGAAAAGGATTAAAATGAGCTGTGGTCCCTCGGGCCTCACAACGTAACCAAAACAATAGCACTGACATTCAACCCAGGACACTCGCTGCAGCCGGCCTTAACATCTGGGCCGTCTCTCCGCTGGCTGTTTAAATATTTAGGTTAATGACAGCCAAGTGAGTGGAGGGCGACTTTAAGAAGCCTCCCAAGACAAAGAAAGAAATGGCAGAGTTCATATTCAAGACACTCTCACTAATTAAACTTGGAATGAACCCAAAAATAGGCCGACTACTTTTTTTCCCCCTGTCCTGATAAACTGTTTTAAGTGATAACAGCCTTCCATTCAAGGATTATTTTTGTTTTATCACCCAGTGGCATCGCGCTGCACTGGTCAATCAAATACAAGCCAGCACACAGATCAGGTGGGCTATAATACATTATAGCATTTTATTTATTTTGACCTCAGGGAAAGCTTTCACAAGTTGAAAAAGACCCTGCCTCAGTATAAAACTTGTTGTGGTGCCTTGGTGTTTGATAAGTCTTCAAAATGGACTTCATGATTCATATGTCATCATCTCAGAAGAGGTCAAAATGTCTGCAGTACGATAAAACCACTGGAGCTTAGTGTCCGTCTCTCATAAACAGGACACTGCAGTAACTGGAGACTTGGTCTCAGAGTCTGCACTTCAAACAACTCAGCAGTAGTGCTGCGTATCGGTACTCAAAACCTTGAAGCATCAACTGAAATAACCCAGTACCAAGTAGTTCCGAAACTTCTCAAGTTAAACGACTCCTGCATTTGATTACTTTTTGTACCCAGAGCTAGGGAAAAAAATGACTATACTATGTTTAATCTCAGCCAATCACTGCAACTATTCTTCGATTTAATGCAACACGTGATTGGCCAACTACCGAAGCAGCTACAACTCATACAGCGTAGTGTATTTAATGGAGTTGGCAGTTCAGTGGTGGCATTTTACACAAGTGAATGCTTCCATTCACGTGATGGGTTTTAAATGAAGTGCTCTATTGTTATCAGTATCACTTTAAGGGTACGGGTATCGTCATTTTTTAAACGATACCCAACCCTTCTCAGCTGGAAGGGGCAGCCTACGTTATTCTCATGGTTTATGTATATTCGTTCATCGTCTGTGATGTGAAAACATCAGATTTCCACACAGTCAGAGAAAGTTGAAGTGTGCATCAAAGTTCAGTTCTGAAATCCTAGCACACCACAGAGCGCCTCTCCTGCCGGGCTGCTGACGGTTGAACAGTCGGTCACACTGGACGGCAGTGGAGGAGGTTGCTTTAAAAGTAGTTAAGCAGACTTCACTGACAGACAGCACCAGAGTGTCAGAGAAGGAAAGATACACAAGTCGTTTCTGCATCTATGAAAAATATCTACAGCACGTACCGAAAATTTTGTTGGTTAAACATTTAAAAAACAGTGAAGCAGTTAAAGGCAAGTTTGTGATTTGTAGTAATTTTAGAAGAGCTTGAAAACTTTTTGTTGCTGTTGTTTAAAGATGAAGACCCGAGATCTGGAAGGGTTTGATGTGTCAAGTGTCAAGTTCAAGAAATGAAAGACGAAATGTCAGCTGAAGGGAAAGAGGTCAAGGGTCAAATTCTTTTGTTTTCTGCTCAGCCAACCACCTTACATATCAACCACAACAATTTATAGATTTATTTCCGCAATTTCGTACTGACACAGTTCTGCATCCTTCCATTTATAGCTAATTAATGGAACTTTTATTTTCCACTGCTGATTTGTGGCCTACATAAATGGGAAAACCTTTTTCCATCTAGCTGTCATTGTGCTGCATCACCGCTGCGTCACCTTGACCATGCTTTACCAACAAGACAAAGCACTTATTGATATGGCCCTCTTACAGCCAGAACTGCATGTTCTGGTGTTCTTGTGTGTCCATATTATCCACACACAGACACACACACATACAGTAAATGGTCCTCAACAACAAAAGTGTGGTGGTCATCCAATAGATGCGCTGGCGATATCTGTTACAGCTGAAACTGTGAGACCTGCAGAGTGAGCGTGTCACTGGGTTCACCAACTCAATGACTGGGTTCTCCCTCACACACGCTCTGACACACACAAACGCAAAGTAGGACAGCTGGTTAAAGAGTAACTAAACCCCCAAACCACTTTTCTGCTGAATTTTGCTGCCATGGAGCCAGGTGACGTAGGTGGTGGCAGCTTACATCACCATCCAACCGTCCTTGGCTGGTTAGCTCCAACTACCAGCTGGCTGTTCCTGCTACACTGAGCTCTGGTCAGTCTGTCACTCTGACAAAGTGTCTGTGTATCTCCTTACCTCCCGCGAGGTCACGTCACCTACAGCGGTCGTCTTGTGCAGTCCTCTGCTGCATTTTGAAAAATCTGCTGGGAGGGAGGGAGCAAGCTGAATTTGGAGGAGCTAACTGTGTATGTTGCTCTTACATGTTTCTTGCTGACAACAACTTTAATGGGCGTGAAACTTTCCTGAGGTCAATAGTTCAGAGTGTTCATGTCCTGTCATTCACAGAAGGAAACTCAAGTCTCCAGGAAGGAAATAAGCCCTTAAACATGCAATTTTTCACATCCATATCTATTCATTTAATGTTTTTAAATGCAAACAGCAATATGAAAGAATTTACACAAGCTATTCTTATTAATTTATTAACAAGCAGATGTTAATATCTTGTCTTCATACACCGAAAGCACACACATATCAACATCTTAAAGCAAAGTAGCTTCAAGAGAATTAAGTTTACTTTATTAATATGCAGTTTAATGCAGCAAGATCTTCCAAAATCTAACCAGGCCATCTACTCTACAGGGAGAACCTCTGGTGTGAGTGAGGTTTCTATCAAGAATCTTTGGTTTAGAGTTATTGTCCTCATGTGACAGTCTACCACAAAAACAGAACCAACATAAAGTCATCTTCCCAGTGGATCATAGCTGTGTTGTCCAGTTAACAGTAATAAAATTCACATAAAGCAAATGTGGACAAAAACAGTCTTGTGATAGCAGCATCCTTGGGTTAGACACATGATTTTGATCATAACTTTTCTCTGTAGCGTCTCCTAAAGAGACAACCATGATTCTTTACACAGTTGCAGTTCTGTTAAAAGGAATAGCCATGTTTTATTATAAAATTTTATAGCTCAATTTAATTTGTGAATTTGAACATTCCTCTTTAAGCTGTGAAGAGATAGATCATGGTGATGATGTCATCCATAGACAAATCCTGGAGCCGCTCCACAGACAGTGAATAATGGAACAAGTGTTTGGACACTACCACAGCGGCCGTGGTAATTATACTGGGATGAGGGACGTTTTCTGATTTGCGTCAGTGAGCTCTATTTTTCGAATCCCCGCGGATATAATATCCTCATTGTAACATATTAACAATAGACTAAAACTCTCCGAGCAAACTAATCCACTGTTGGTGGACCAGCTCCAAAAGTGTCGCCTGAAGGTGCCATCAACTGCCTAGCCGACATATTTGATATGCTAAAAACTTGGCTAAAAAAGGAATTAATACTGTTGTTGAAAAAATTACAAATATTTCAGTACAATAAAAGAAGTGCAAAATTATGTATATCAACAGAAATGCCATCACATTGAAATTGAGTAAGTAATATTCCAGTACACCACTGTCTCTTTATTCTCTCTCTTTTCCAAGACATGTCTGGGCTTGTCAGTTTCTTCTTGGGACATTTGCAACAGCTACTTTAATGCAGGCGTCTACTGTATATATATTTGGCCTGCCCATTACTACTAATGACTTCTTCAAGTAAGCATGTGGGTAACAAATGTATTAATCTACCAGCCACTCTTGTCCATAAGTTAACTTATCAGCAGTTTTTTCTGTACAGTAAGTTAAAAAAAAGAAAAAAAAGAAAACTAGAATTAAAAAGCAAAAGTGGATCCCCAAAGTTCACTTTCAGACCAGAAGTATGGATGTACCACATTGAGGAGTATTCAATGAAAACCCTTAACATTTTTGTGTCATCATATACAGTATCTTCCATGACATTCATGGATGGTGATACCGTGGATATTCATTGCACATCTCTGGTTGGTATGGCAAAACAACATTCTTATGTGCTCCATGTCTAAGTTTAGGTTTACCAGCATTTCAAAATGTCAAACCACATCAGTCTCTCTGACAAATATGTTGGTTGGTAAATCCTGCCTTTTGAAATAGCCTCCAGGATTCTGAACCTGATAACATATCCATCAATCAATAATCCAAAAGAGAATTTTTACAAATTTAAGGCAAAATTTGGGCTTTAAAGGCCTCAAGTAGTGTTGCTCTGCTGTTGCTGAGGGAGAGCGAGAAAACAAGGGTCACACTGTTTGAACTGGAGATGACCCCCCCCCCCATGCCAGCTCTAATATCAGTCACACACCACCGCCTGCTAATGGATGATAAGGCTTGGATTAAAACACACACACGCACACACACACACACACACACACACACACACACACACACACACACACACACAGATCTCTGCTAACACCTGTCGCTACGGTGATAAAGGAGCATACAATAACTCCATGTCAGACAGAGGAAACCTACTCCTTGGCATCCTAGCAGACAGCCAAGCCCTTGTGCTGGCTGTGCATCACATGCACCTTCCGGGCGTCGGCCACCTGCGGCTAAACCTCTGCCCCACAGGTGACCTTGGTGAAAAAGCAACCTTCCTTCCTGACCCATCTCCAGGCGAGCCAGATAGATAGCCGATGCCGCACTCTCAACGACACCCAAAAAGAACCATGAATACAGCACTCAAGCTTAGGTATTTGAGTCTAGATTGGCCACAAAGGACAACAGAGCCCGTTTTACTGCTCACTCACAGTGACCACAGTGAAATCAAACTGAGCCTCATCCTTCAACTTAACATTAGTAAATCTGATTATTCATTAATTTAGTTGAAGATGACGTTACACCGGGCTAACGAAATGACCAGCCAGTTGCTTATTTTAACATCAGTAAAGCTAAATACACCCATCGCCCGGTCAAGGAACTTGTAACATACAAAACAAGTGGCTAATGTTAGCATGCGAGCTAGTTAGCACGCTAGCAAGTTTGTTACCAGTACAGGGGAGCAATAGCGACTTTCCTCTGGGTTGTGAGACACAACACTGGCATGTATTTTTGAGGTAACAGCACAGAATGAAATTCATTGGATATATAGCTAAATACAACTTACTTGCAAGCTTAAGGTTCGAGCATCCTGACGAGCTGCTCCCGGAGGCCTGCGGGACCCCGGACTTTCCTGTGCTGCTCCCCACGGCAGCGGCTGATCCGGCGGACGCAGCGGCGGTTCCTGGCACACCTGGCGGCTCAGCAAACGAGCTGGTCCTGGGCCGCCCGCTGCCGCTCATATCTCTGTGCAGGGATCAGGGTTGTTTTTTCACTATTTTCAGCCAATCGACTATTAATCAAGAATACCCAGCAGCGGATAACCGTGGAAAGAACACCGAGAAATAACGCTCCCGTTGCCGCCGGCTGTCTAGGCTGATAGCTGTTGCTAGACACCTAGAAACAGACTGCTCGCAATGCCACCTGGGAGATGAAGTTCGAAGTAGCTGCTGCTTAGGTTTGATCCCCAAGCTTTCACAAATGAAAACAACTACAAATTTAAAAAGACTTAACAGTGGATATAGGCCAAAGAAAGAGCAACAGTCACAGTATATTACCATAAAAAATGAAAGGCATAACATGTTTGCATTCAGATAAAAATACAATTCACTACATTTACCCCGTTGGTGGCAAGTTGCCCTCCACCTTATTCTAATAATCCAGAGGTTATTTTTACATCAGTTACATACTAGTGACGCAATTTGTAGCCTTTTTTGGAAACCTGCTAATTAGTACATTTACTGCTTGCAAGATTATAATAAAAGTAACAATAATTATGCAACTGGAAGAAAAAAAAAAGAAATAAGTTTTCAAAAATACAACCAAGTCCAGCATTGTTTTTGTTTACATTTTCAGAAAGCTTTTAAATGAAGGTCTTTTCTGTCATATTATTTAATAGAATCAGTGATATGATGATTGATAATGTCTTGCTTGGTGGGAACAACACACTTAAGTGTCACTGGGAAAGGCTTCTGGGCCTATTTTGTCATTTTGAAGTGGGCAGGCTGTTGTCATCTCCAAGTTCCCAGTGTTTTTGCTGATATGGAAGGCGCTCTGACCAGGTCCCCTAACATTAACCCACATCTCACCCAATATGACCTGAATCTGAAAGGCTTCACTAATCCAATAAGCACTCTTAACACTGAGATGCCTGATAAGGGTCAGCTTGGGAAGTACACACTGTATGTTCCAGGGATTCTGGGGACTTGCCTGGTGGGTTAAGGTGGCTGCGCCTGTAGGCCCTGTTCATTGGTCTACAGCCAAGTTTGTTGAAGTGAAGATGAATTTGCACAAACTATTCTCTGTTTTCTCTTCCACTGCCATTTTGGAAAGAGCCAAGTCAACAGAGAGATTTCGACAAGTAGTATCAAAGTCATTTGACACCTTCTGAATGTGGATTTATAAGACAAACAACTCAGTCAAACATTAAAAAATGATAAAACACTCGGGATGTGAAATAAATTCAAGGATATAAGACATTGTGTTAGATCTTTAATATTTTCAATATTTAGTTTTTTTGTTGTTTAGAAATATTGCACATGGTCAACATGCCTGCTTATGAGATAACACTCACCTCGCTCATCCTAAAATTCCTTCTCCAAAGTAAGGACAGTTTATTTTTAAGCACAATCATACAGTGTACACGCATACATGTGTGTGTATGCACATATATCTGCGTGGGTGTGTGCGCACGTGCATGTGATTGCACATGCATGCAGACGGACACTTTTACAGCCCTAACCCCGAAGAGATGTGAACTGATAGTCTTTATTACCTGTGTGCATTTATATGTTATATATCCTGAATATATATTTCATATATATCCTGAATCAACTGGGTTTGATAACAGTCAAGATGGCGGACAAAATAGTCATGGTGACTATAAAAATACTGTCTCTAAAGTAGAATGTAGAATACAATGAAAAATATACTATTGATAATGTTGCTGTGTGGAGAAAGAACAAGAGGCTGGTTGTGTTAAGACACTACCTGCATGTGCCAAAACATACACACACACCCAAACACAGACCTAAATGCACATATATGGAAATACCAGTATATATATTTTTTTCAGACATCCAACTGTATACAGAGAAACAGAAGAGATACCCATAATAACTACCCCCACTCTTCACCAAGGAAGCAAAGAGCCAAAAAGTGCTATTCAAAAAAATGTCTTTGACTTTTAGTAAGTTATACCCTTTTATCTTTTCAACAATAACAATAATGGTGTGATTCTTTTTTGTTTTATACCATAGTTAAATATAGTATCACAACAGCTCATTCCTCTCACTGACTGACTGCACTTATTTAATATCTATGGCACAGAGCCTTCCCCCTGGAAATGAAATAACCCCAACCCCCCCCCCCCCAAAAAAAAATAATAAAATAATA
>JBBPCS010000037.1:133961-158632 GCA_037974645.1 Hollardia meadi
GATATTTATAGACAACACATCACTCTTTGTCTTTGTACGACTGTATGTCTACAACTGTGCAAATAAAACATTACAAAGTCTCGGGGGTGGGGCCAGATCACTCAGCCACTTATTTTTTTTTTTAGCTGTGTTGCTGACATTGTTGTTCTGTCTGCTGAAACTATGACTCTGTGGTTATGCAACAGTGTCAATAACCACCACTAAACCACTCTGCCGATCATCTAACTCACCCATGACATCATCATCCCCCTCTTCCTCACAGATAACCATGCGCTCGTCATCACTGGTCACATCCTCGCTGGTAGGGAGGGGCCGCTGGCGAAACAAACTGGCACCGTCCTCCTGACACAGTGGAGAAGAGAAGAAGAGAAACTTTTACAGACATTTACATTTTTTATTAAAGTTCCCCTCCACACATGTTTTACAGTGTGTAAAAATACTCTGCTATGACTAATATTTTGTTTGACATGGTTTTCCCACATACAAAGTTTTTAAAAAACTCTGAAAAGGGTCTGGAAGCACATCGACTCTTTACTCCTCACTGAGAACTTCTGGATCGCCCCCCTCCCCTTCAAGATGGCAAGTGTTAGAGGAAACATGGGACAGATTCAGCCGTAACGTTACATGTTTGAGCCTCAGTCAGACCCCGACTCAGATGAGGAGTCTGCTGTGCACCAAAATCAGCGGCTAGCAGACGTATCAGAATGCTAAGTGTAGTTAGCATCTTTTGTTTATGTCGTTTGTCAGCTTGTTAGCTTGTAACTAGCAGTAGCTGAAACAGCGTTAGTGGTTGTGAAACGTACAATACACACGTGTTCACATCTTCATAGCCAACCAAGTTTGCCTGGGAACTGGCTCATTGGTGCTAGCTCGCCCGGTGCACGTTTGAATCTCAGATTTTTGGGAAGTGCACAGACATCTCCCCCTTCAGAGGAATGTGAAAACATAAGAAAAACACACGTTTTGAGAGGAGGGGATCTTTAAAGAAATGTGTGGGTAGTTGTTGATGTTTTTTTAATTTTATTTTTTTATAAACTCAAAAAGAATAACCTCAAGTACCAAACAACAACAGTTCACACACAACTAATACTGCTATTATCAAAGCACGCATACATATACAGCTGCCTTGAAAACAAAAGAGCTTACATGCAGGCCTATCCCCCTGTGATTAGCAGTAAAGCAGCAAACACCACAGTCTCACACCTTCAAAGGCATTAAAAAAGTAGAAAGCGAAACCTTTGAAGTTGGAGGCTGAGCTCCCCCAGAGCATTCAGTGGGTTTTCAGCACCAACAGCTCGAGCCCTCACACAAAGAACAAAGAGAGTCCATTTGGACCGTTTCTGAACGGCGTGCTTTCAGTTGTAGGGTTCAACCAACATGCTCTGCAGTGTGAATGACACACGTCCGCTGTCTGCGAACACACACACACGTCGGTGCGTAGGCGCTCACATAGCACTGGCCTTTTTTTTTCCTTTCTCAAAGAATAACTTCAGTCTGTTGCTTATATTTTCTGCGTTTTTATTATTATTTTCTTTATTCTCTTATTAAATGTGTTCTAAGTGATTGGAAAATACTCTTGACATGAGTGAAAGCACATGATTTTAACTTTCATTAGCTTGAAGATTAAACTAGCCAGAGATCTGGAACAGTTTGCTTCACATTCTTAGATCTCCAGAGTCTGTTTGCTGCCTTTGAGGTACAGATTAACAACCTCCTACCTTCTCCAGGTCTCTCTCTCTCTCCCTCTGCTCCAGGGTGTGCACGGCACTCTGGGAAAAAGCTCGGGGACGGGGGTGCTGCCCCAGCACCCCTCGACGCTCAGAACCCCCTGGCCAGCCTGAGCCTCCTCCCTTCCCCTCGAGCGCCTGGGACTCCAAATGGGGGGGATCTGGAGAAGATGGGAGTAAAGAGAAAATATCACAGTGTATCATCACGGAGCCGATCAGTGAACGATCAGTTCCATAAAATCCACACCAGCGTTGTCAATAAGAACCTGCAATATGCAGTGCAATTCAGGACAAGGTCATTTATTTTATATTTTTTAGGTTCAATATAACTGAATGTACTGTATGTTAAGACACTGCAGGATCTATAACAGACAAAAAAGACATTAAAAGCAGGTGATGAGGCTCAAAACCATTCAATGATCTCAGATGTTTTATTTGAAAAAGGCATGTTGTACATTGGATTGGAGATGCTAATCAATGCTAATCAACACACACCTATGCTCTCTGACATGCTCCTCTCCCGCTGCTCCTTTGGCATCCCACGGCCCTCTGACAGCGATTTCCTCCGGTCCTTGTTGCACCACTTCCAGTCTGGATGTGCTCTGAAGTGGGCCTCTTTCACCTGGAGGAGGACGAGAGGGTCTTTTAATTTTCTGCGTTTCACTCCTCATGAAAACTACCCGGTTTTTCATCACCTAATTCTGGACAAGCTGCTATTGCTGTTGCTGAATCTGTAAGTCTAGAGCAAACAATTTAAGCTCTTAGGAGGCTTATCTGTTACCGACAACACAATAAGAAATGAGCTTACGTCGGTGCTCTTAGGGTGGTATAATGGTGGTTTTGGTGAGGTTTAGGCACCAAAAGTACTTGGTTAGGTTTACATAAAGATCATGGTTTCAGCTAAAATAAGTATGTTTATCATATAATTACATCAGTCAAATTACCGGTACGTACTTAAGTATGTAAATACCAGTAAGCAAAAATAAAACACAGGAAGGTTAGGATGGATTGGTGTGTAATTACAGTGCTTTCACTGGGGAGACTGGGGTTTGCTCCCTGCGTGCAGCAAAATTATTTCAATATAAAACATGGTTTCTTTCTCATTTCCGCCATTTTTACATATCCCACAACTGTCAGACGAAACGGAAATATGAATCTAATGTATGTGGAACCAATCACATTGCGTAAATGCATACTAATTAGGAAGAGTTAATGTAGCTCACTCTTATACAGTATATTGGCTTAAAAAAGTTGCTCCCGTGTGATGGAGATATGATATATGAAGATATTTAACTGATAACATTCTGATCAATTCACTACAAGGATTTTAACTGTACCATTTAACCCAGTCAATGAAAAACAAACTGTACATTAAAGAAATGAAAGAAAATAAGAGCAAATTAAAGGATTTTAGAGAGAGTCTGTACCTGGAAGGCCAGATCGTGGTACTGCTGCTTCTCGTTGGGCCCCAGAGCGTACCACCACTCCCCCAGGATCTTGCTGACAGTCCGGTTGTCCTGGTTGGGGTGTCGCTGGTGCACCAGGGCGCGGTGGCGTTTGCTGAAGATCATGAATGCGTTCATGGGGCGGCGGATGTGGTCCTTCTCCCTCTGGTTGGATTTTGGAAGAGGACAGGACGTTTAGACATTTATGGTAAGCTGTAGGAGTGACATTTATTAATCTTTCTCCGTCTGATTGACTGTCTGCATGGTGGACTGACCTTCCTATCTCCGTCCTTCGGCAGGGCGCTGAGGGACTGTGTGCGCCTCTTCATGGGGCCAGTGGAGGGCGCCGGATCATTGGCCACACCCGGGGAGAACCTGCAAAGAAAAACTGAAACTTTGAGTCCACAAGAGAGGGGAAAGGACAACATAAAAGGGTTGTGAAAGATTTATGGAGGAATTAATATGATTTCTCATTTATTAAGATGCTACTGTATTTATTTCACACATTTGTGGTTTGATGACAAGGTTCCATGAAGCATTTCACAAGTATGACATGTTACGATATGTGAACCACAAAAAATTTGCCTTTTGTACCTGCCAGCTGTTATTTTTATTGATTCCGTAACACACAGAGATCACACGTCAGCCAAACAGAACCCTGTTTTCCCTTCGTCTTCCTGACTTTCTTTTCCTTTCATTTACTGTTAATGTAACCAATGCATGTTATCTGTTTAGCTGTGGTTGTTGTCCCTCTATATGTTAACTCCTGAGTATTCAGTTTATTCCACATAAACTGCAGATTCTACTACTAATAAAGTGCACTCTTCTTGCCAGCTGAGAACCGATCTACACTGTATCACTCCACAGAAGGAAACGCGCATCTACTCATGGACATGAGGTTTGTGCTTGTGACATGTTGGGGTGTAAACATTAATGCCTGAGCTGTAATGTTAGCTAGCTTAGTTAGCTAGCCTCTCATCCATGAGTAGATGCACGCTTCTTTCCGTGCAGTGATGAAAGAGGGAGGGAAAGAAAATAGTCCCTACATTTAACTGCTCACAACAAGGTGTGTGGATTATTTTGAGTAACCAGGTCATGATTTTTGGAAAGAGACATTGATGTTGAGTTTTTTAAAAAGTATTTTTTGGAGGAGGTGGAGAAACACTTACTTTGTATATAAATTCTTAATATTTCATTAATAGTACAGTTTAGTGAAGACACCTGCAGAAATCCACAAAGAGAACATGAATAATATAACATAAATCAAGATAGTGAGAAAGGAAGAGCCTCAACAACATGATCCAGACACAAACAATCAGCCAATCAATCGTTTTCACAGCTTATTTTTGTGCAATTCTGTATGAAACATACATCACAGACTTCCAAACTACTGCAGCAAATAATGCTTTCTTGGCACAACCAGCAAGAAAAGTGTTTAAAATCTGAGCACAACAGTTAAGACCAGTAGAGAAGTTTTGAAACCGTGAGATTGCAGAGAGATCATCTGACTCTGCCAGAGAGTGAACTCAGTGTCAAGCCGTGACTACATGAACATGGCAGGGTTTTTTTTTTTTTTTTTTTGCTTTTTTGTCTAGTTTTACTGAAGCATTTTTAAAACACATAATACAGCAAAGATTATATAACAAAAAAATGTAAAGGAGTAACACACACACACACACAGTGTCAATGAAGGCTGCTTTAATCCATGAGAGACAATAAAAAAGCAACGTCACAATCTTTAGGGAGTCAGGGAGATTGGACTTAGTTTGGTTAGGGTCAAGTCAGATGTACGCTTTGTGTGCTGTTTATAGTTGCGTGTGTGTGTGTGTGCGGTATAAAGCTTTGTTTGTAGTGGCAAACATCAGGTACAATCATGGGGGACACGCGACTTGGACGACTTTAAACTAGACAAAATCGAAAAAGACTTGTAACTTAACTCGGAATTGAGCCTTTTGAGGATTCAGTTATTTCCTTTCATCAATGAATCAGCTAATGTTAACGCCACCGAATGCGGGTAGATTTTCTGTTTGGTGAGGAAATCTCTGAAGGCTATCGTCCACACTGTAAATGTTTGTACCAAAAATAGTCAGGTCATAAAAAACCATTATGAGAGTCTCGACCACGTTTTGTGTCTTATACGGGTTCACTTCTGTGTCAGGGTTTGACACGCGCAAACGCACACAAGGACCTCATGATACATTCATCTTGTAAACTTAGAAATCTATACACGAATGGCCAGGATGATTTTAAACATAAAAATTTCTTTTTTTCTTCTTCTTATTTTCGTTACTTTTTTCTTCTTTCAGTACGCCATTTTTATAATTAGAGGCTGGCTAACATCATAACTCTTGACTTGGAACTTCAGACTTTCTTGTGACTTGTGGAACAATGACTTTGTCCCACCTCTGTGTCATACACTGGTATTAGTGTGTGCGGTAATGAAGCTCTAGCCAAAGTTCAGGCAGGGAGACTATTCTCTTTTGCACGCTTAACCCCGGAGTTAATTTCTCATACCAACCTGTCATTCACTCCTCACTTCCTGCTGTCACTGTCTGGGGCCGTCAATTGAGATATCAGCTGGTCTCATCTTTCCAATAGCAGAGCGACACTCCTTCATCCTTACCTCACCTCTATATTTTTTTTAAATATGTCTCTCTGTCTCTGCCTTTAGTTTGTTCATGCTGCTGTTCCACCACCACCACCACCACCACCACCACCACCACCAGTGTCTGGACTCCATGGGGGGATTTATCTTAATGCTGCTGCTGCTGCTCAGGACAGACGCCCCTCAATCACAAAATCTCCCCGTAGAGTCTAAGCTGTAATAAACATTATCTTTACTTCATTCCCTCGTCTCTCCTGACTGAACTATATACTACATGGGGGATGTTTTAGCTTGTCAGTTTTTTGTAACAGTTAAGAAATACAAAAAATGTAAGCAAGAAGGCATCACAAACTGATGGACATCATCATGGACAGATAAGAATATATATACTTATATATTTCTGTGCATCTTTACGCATGCGTACAGTGGGGATGTATTTATACAAGCGGTGTATAACGGCTAATAAATGTAGCGCAAATCTTGTTAAATGTGTCGACTGTGTCTTCATTAATGCCATTCGTCTCTCCGTTTAGATGTAGCTAGATAGCAGGTCAACACCGAGACACTGCTGAAGCATTTCTGTTTGTGCTCGCAGTGATGGTGGCTCCACACGGAGCTCGCCATCCCTGTGAGCATGGTGACCCTGAAACATTCCAAACCAAACTATCAGCCAGACAGCCACGCAGCCCGTCTGAGTCACTCTGAAAGAGCAATAACCCAGCCAGACGCACAGACGCAGCTTGAGACTGAGTGGAATGAGCGAGCACAGACTGTACAACTCTTGCCAGACACACACTGATGCAGCTGGAAGAAAAGTTGTTTTGTTGCTGTTTGTTTCTTTTGAATTTTGCAGTCAGAGGTGGATTTCAGCGCACTGTTCTAAGCATAGCGTCCTTGAGAGTTTTAAAGCCGGTGATTCAAACTATGTCGATGAACTGCGTCTAGTATAATCTACAGTTTACTATCTGCTCTCTGCTGAGTCATACCCAGAGTTGCAGAGGAAACAAACACAATGCAAGTGTTTGCTCAAAATGAGTTTACACCATTTAAATGCAGCACTAAAACAAGGTAGCTAAAGGCATTTTTAAAAAATGGATACATATAATTTTGGAAATGAAAAAAAAAAAAAAATCCTGAGTAGTTAAAGTAGAGATCAAATCAGGAATATATTGCTTTAAATTATAATTTACATAAGAACACACACTAGACACTGTGTTAATGAACCAGTATCTGCATGACTGACTGAGTGACATCCCACTTCAACCAGTTAGTGAGTTTATATGTGAATAACAGACAGATATAAATTACTGCACTTGCATGTAAACAAGTTGGACCAACGTTAGTCTGTTTCCTGTGTTTGACTGTTGGACTTGGCCTCATTTCACAATGTGGCGAATGTGTCACAGCGCTACTCTACACCAGAATTTAAATCAAATCTTTTGCTCCTCTGCACTGCTGAGCACTACACTGTTGTATTCTCCTTCTGCTAATTTCTTAATTTTGTGCCAAAAATGAAATTTGCTGAAAAGCGTCTTACAATTCAAAACATTAAGCACCAGGATACGTTGATTAAAATCAGATATAAAAAAAAAGAAGTTATACTTACGGATCATCCGTATCGCTCTCTGTCTCGCTGTCGGCCCCGCCCCTGTCTGCCGGAGGATTGTCGTTGGTTGGGGGAGGGCACGACGGCGACCCCCTCTCTAGATCCGGAGGGCCGGTCCGTCCATCGCTCACCAAGGCCACAGCACAACGAGGCTCTGAGGAGTAAAAGTCATTTATATGGCAGTTAGAGAAAGTAACAGCGGCATTATGTGTAAGCGCTGGGCCACGCTGCATGCAGCCTGTTGATGATGAGAAGCTCTGACTACGTTTATATCAGGAGTAAGAAGAATACTTCATATAGACTAAAAGACTATTCACATATAAAGGAAATGTTCCCTGAGGGTTTAGTGACTGCATCTGTACATTACACAAGTATTGTGTCATTAAATCCAGCAATTAATCATAAAAACCTTGTTGACATAGTATTTGTTTCATCTTGTTAATTATTGTAGTGAGCTTGCTTTAAATACACTAGCATCAATTTTTTTTAAAACTTTTGTTACAAATGCAAAGCATTTTTGTAGCATATATTTTGATAGGAAAAGGCTTAGAAGGCTACAAACAGTGTTCATATTTCATAAAACAACTTCCCCCCAAGTTTTATTTTTTATGTTCATTCATCCGCAAACTGTTTGATTTTTGAGATTTCCAATAATGTAAGCAGCTGAAATGATTCATCCATTCGTCAGCTGACAGAAAATTAATAGGCAACTATTTTTAAAAATCACTCCTTTCAGTCATTTTCCATGCAAAAATGCCAACAAGTGACTGGTAAATGGTAAATGGACTTGTATTTATATAGCGCCTTTCAAGTATACCGACTCCTCAAAGCGCTTTACAACACTTGTCACATTCACCCATTCACACACATTCATACACTGGTGGCAGAGACTACCATCTAGGGTGCCACCCGGTTCACACATACACTCACACACCGATGGATATGCCTTCGGGGGTAATTTGGGGTTCAGTATCTTGCCCAAGGACGCTTCAACACGCTGACTGCAGGGGTCGGGGATCAGTGGATGATCACTCTACCCTCTGAGCCACGGCCGCCCTGGTTCTGGTCTCTAAGATGTGAGCGTTTGCTGCTTTTCTTTGTCATACATTTCAGCAAATCGATGTGACTGTGAGACATGTTATCCAGTATAAACGATTAATCGAAAGCTGTAGCCCTTAAAAAGATAGAAAAGAAAGATAAATTAAAGACCTAAAACAAGGCCTAATGAAGCTCTGTGGAAAAGGAAATGTGTTTGGATGAGTGACCATCCCCACCACTCAAAATTAGTCTCTGAATAAATTTTAACTCTACAGTCAATAAACTGTGTCATCAACAATGTTACTGGAACTATATTGGTGTGAACACCAACTGTGCCGATTTGCAATTCAGTCGCAACTGTTTTGGGAATCACTGACTTGGCTCTGGCCGTGTACTGGAGTGTTTTGGCAGTTGATATTTGAGAAATGCTGCCCTAAATAGTATTCCCTGATATGTTTATCATATTGTGGGTAATACATGCTTGTAGATATATATATATATATATATATATATATATTTGGTACGAGCAGTGAAATTAGCCTTCTATAGCCCCCTCCTGTGTAAAAAAATCATGATGTCATGTCCAGAGAAAAGGAGTGGGGTCATTTGCTACCTTTGCTCTGATTGACAAGCTGCTGGCCATCAGCAGGCTGGGCAGCCGCTCCTGATTGGCTGGGCTCCAGGAAAGGGACGAGCGAATGCCAAGGGAACACTGGCACCGACCGAGGCTCCACGTTGGTCCAAACTGTGGGAACGCGATGGGAGGGAGAGGAGAGGGAGGGAGGGAGAGAGAGAAAAAGTGAAATGTCATCAAGTTTGTCCATCTCAGTGTCATGAACTGCAAACAGAAGGCAGCGCTCTGCCCTCTGGCAGCATGTGAAATGCTATGTGATTGTCAGCCAGCGATGAGCTAAAGCGC
The DNA here is from genome assembly GCA_037974645.1 of Hollardia meadi. Lineage (NCBI taxonomy): Eukaryota > Metazoa > Chordata > Actinopteri > Tetraodontiformes > Triacanthodidae > Hollardia > Hollardia meadi. Next base: position 143,302 of record JBBPCS010000037.1, read on the forward strand.
TACTAAAAACTACACTTTGATAGAAACTGCGAAGACTTAAGACCATGAATGGAGATGTGTATTCACTCACCTACTCTGCCCCCCTCTCCAACACACACACACACACACACACACACCCTCAGGATGATGAGGGTCATGTGGTGTGCGATGTGATGAGGGAACCTGTTATTTTATCCACAGAGATTCCTGACTCCAGTCTAGTCTCGACTGTTGCCACAGTGCTGTAGTATTTCATGTAAGTGAGTATGTAAGTATTTTCAGTAACACTTTATATTAGGGAACACATATTAACCATTAACTAGCTGCTTATTAGCATTAATATTAGTAGCATATTGACTCTTTAATGCCTTATTCTCCATGACCAGTACAACTATTAGACCATTAACTAAGGAAGCTGTTACAAAGGATTTATGATCTAAACATGCTTTGCTCAGTATGGACCTTTTAAGGTGGTAGTACCACAAGAATAGTCATTCTACCTTAATAACACTTCATGAGTATGGTCTAGTGTTAATAGTGACCAAAGAACTGTAAATGAAGTCTTTCTAACTCAGAATATGTTCCCCATTCTTAAGTGAGGTCTTGATCATAACTAATTAATGTCACTTATTAACCCACACAGGTTCTGCTTGTATCATAAGATATCATTGTATGTGTTAAGTAAAGTGTAATGCATTTTAATGCATTTAAAATAATCTATGCTACGTAATAGCTGATTGTGATGATACTGCATCGGCTATTTTAGCACACTATGAGTCCTGTACAGTTATAGAATATTAAGGTGTGTATATGAGTGAGTATAGGCAGTCATAATGTATTATCAGCCCCATCAGTCAACCTCTATAAGACCCATAAACTTATAATTCATTATACTGCAAGTCACATTTATAATGTTTTATGACTGTTGATATAGTGCATCGGAAAGCATTTGAGTGTATTCATAAAGCATTATGAATACATTATAAAACACTATGAATGCCCCCATAATGCACTGCGGATGTGGTCTTCATAGAAAGTGTCACCACATTTTTCTTAGCTGAGGAAAAGTTTAGGTCAGTGACTAATTTTGTTAATTTGTAATTAATATTCTCCTCAGAATCAATAATTTGGAGAGCAGATAAAACAATATGTTTATTTTAACACAAAGCTCTACTACTGCTAATACTACCACCACTATTACAGCATTATTACCATTAACTATTACTGCTATTAATAATACTACAACCACAACCAGCACTACTACAACTCCAACAAACAGCACAAGTGCTACAACAACCACAACTATTATTATATTAAAGGCATCAGCACTGCGTCTTTAGGTGTTTTGACTTCAGCAATCAATGGTTTTATCAGCAGCTGCTTATTCTAGATGTCTGTACATTTATAGAATAAAGATTTCAGCCTCGATAGACTGAGGTTTAAACAGTTTCAAGCTCCACTCCTCCCCTTCACTGCGGTACTCCACATCCAGGTCTAGCCTGATAGAAATAAACTAGCTCTGAACTCTGCTGCAGCCCTGCGAAGTCCAGTTTCAGTTTCCATTAATAATTTTAGAATAAAGTATTAACATGGTCTATTTATAGCTAAGCATTCCCTGGTCATGGCTCATCTAAAATGGAGATCCATAGAGCGCTGAGCTAGATGACAAAGAAAATGTAAATATGTCCTTAACGCACTGTTGGTTCAAGAATACCGATTGTGGTGCACATGACTATTATCACTTTTCTCTGACCTTTGCACTCCTTACTACTTACTGCCAGTTCATGCTGCTGTTTGCATAATGTTTTATTCAAATGTTTCACACACCAGATGCTGCTTTCTTAAGGCGGACAACACCACAAACAGCACTGATGACGATGTATCAGAAGTTGTTGTTGGTTTTTTTTACATACATGCACATACATAAGGCTAATATCAGATGATTTATCAGACTCGCTCGATTCAGCAGTGCAGATGGATACCGGCCTACTTGAAGTACTGAATCCAGGTGCTTTGTTTAAAGGGCTGTCTCCATTCTCGTGAAACCTAAATGATGTCAGACTATTAGAAACAAAAAACTGATTTGAATCTTCTGTGAAGCCACTTAGTAGTCAACAGCAGGTTATTGGGAGGCAAATCGAATCATTTTCAGACATTGACAGATGAAATGAATGCTAAAAATAAAGAAACTATGCATTTTGAAAGGGTGTGAGTGTATGACAGTTCTGGGACTAATTTGAACGAGGAGTGCAACAGGAAATGTTAAAAGGTTCAGAACTGCATTAACCCTGTCACACATTATGGTAACAGTGAAGATGCATGAGAATCAAAATGTCACCCAGTCATCACACACCGCCCACAGTTGTGGTAGAACTACACTATTTGTTCTGCCTTATGTTCCAGGTCTGGCTCAACCAAATATCACAGTTTAAAGATTGAAATTAAAACAAAAAAAATAGTGGGTGAGCGCTGGCATTATTCAAAATTCTAAAGACCAAAAACTAACAATTTACTGATCACAGACTAGTATTGTCTTTTTTGTTTTAGCCACAGCCTGATATGCCTTATCACACTACAGCTCTATTATTATCCCAAAAAATATATTACAAACACATCAACAAGCCACACAGTTGGACCGGGTGGCATCTTCCATACTCGGAATGAAGAGGGACACTGTAATTTGGTTCAAGTTAATCTGACATACACCATCCTACTCCTATAAGTACCCACAAGAGCAACAAATGTGTATTAATCCACCACAAATGCACTATTTACTCCTGTTTGAGTGCCAAACTTTTCATGAGATTGGTTGAAAGTGAGAAAAGTATAAAAATAACACCAGCTTTATCTTTAAGATGCTCAATTAATCTTGAGATTTTTCAAACTTTCAAGCGCGAGTTGTGAAAAATCGGATCATTGCTCGGATATCCGTCTGTCTCTGTTGGTATGGTACTTTAAGCGTTGACAGTGATGACTAGCGAGAGGCAGCAGTGATAAAGAAATACACCTGAAGGAGTGAACAGCTGTCTTCATGCTGTAAGATGGGAAATTAGGCTACTCAACTGGAGGTTTCCACCTCTCCCATGACTACACATTACTACCACTGTAGCTGCAAAACCAGTGATACAGTTCCTAAGCTTGTGTAACAAGATGGAACCTCATCTACATCCGAGCTCTAATCTTCTTTTCTTCACTGAAGGCTGCAGATGCACTCAACGAGAACAGTAATGAAACTTGTGATGCTAATGCAGCTGCACTTGTGCTGGGCTATATATAGGAAGAGATCTCAGCCGTGGGGCCTCTGCTGCCTTCTGCCTGTGTTTGTTTCTGGGCCCACTGTGGCTCTAGGTGCTTTTAAAAAATGTATGGCAGAGGAAACGTTACGCTACAGAGGCAGGTGGCTGTTAGCAGCAGTGCGAGGGATGTGAGAGGGAAATAAAAGCGCGCTCCGATAATCAGCTCAGGACTCAACGCTTTACTGCGCTAATTCTACCGGTGGAAACAGTGTATCCATGACAACGCACCAGCAATACAATTACTCCTTCTTCTGCTGAGAGTGATGAAACACATTCACATCACGCTGGACCTGCCCTTGATGCCCTGTCTGAGGTTGTTGATTGTCTGGAACACTGAAATTAGTGTGTGTGTGTGTTGCTCTCTGTACTCCTCGCATGTCTAGACATGTCAATATCCTTTTAAAGTTTTTGTGAAACACCCCTTATCTCTCACACACACACACACACACACAAACACACACACACACACACGTAAATATAAAAGGGCGACACCCCCCTGCACACATACACAGGAACGCTCAATAACTCTGGCACTACACGCACACACACTGAGTCACAAACTGCACACAATGAGCAGCAAGTCTGGGAGGCAGCCTGAGCGACTCATACATCAAATCTTTGTTGATCTTTGCACCTCAGAGGAACGAGGTTTCACTCTCAAGTCATCTTCACCACTTGAACCAAGTCAAGAAATCAGATTGATCAGAAAAGGGTCACGAAATATTAAATATTTAAATTTAGAATTCAAAAATCCACCTGATATAAATCTGCTACTTCCAACACTATTAATGGTTTTAAACAAACCTTCTGTAGCTGCAACCATGCCATGTTTCCTGAGTGGGTATGAGGTATGAAACGGCCTACCTCAGTATCTTTCTGCACAAATTCCTGTACATTTATTACACTTTTAGTTTTCAGATTTAGAAAACATTGCGTTGAAATGACAAAATATGAGGAACCATGCATTTCAAATGGAAGCCATCCTCCTGATTCATACATTCGAAGTAACATTTCTGAGTTTTGGCTGTAATATCGCAAGGTTGGCATGGAAACAAGCATACAGTATATGATTAACCCAAACACCTCTACTTCTCTGTTGCCAATTTTCTTATATCCAACAGCGTATACACAAAGCTGAGAAAATATTTTCACAACAGATGCCCAAGTACTTTGAAAGAGGGTACAAGAAAGAAGGAAAGAGGGGTTTAATACAGGTAACATCACCCCCCTTTCATTCTCCCTCAAGCCACACTGCTCCTTCTGATGTTTACGGTACATCTTGCATGTAGAGAGTGAGCTGACGGTATGCTTTCAGAAGGTAATGAAACCAAAAGGAACACACTGTATGTATTACACTCCCCAGAGCACCGAAATGCAGAACCTGAAATGGACTGGGACAAAAACCAATGTTCTAAAATGCAGACAACTTTATCTATTATTTATTTACCTGTGGCTTTTCTTTTTTTGTTGTCGGTATAATATGCATGACTGCAATTACTTTCCCTCTGTGTCCAATGTGGCTGAATTTATGGGAGCCATTGATAAAGCAGAAAAAGAGAAAAAGATTTCTTAGACAAGAGTATTCAGCCCAAAGGAGCAGAACCTTTTCTTATGTACTTAACTTTGTCACTCGTGGTATGTTAAAATTTAAATAAAACTCATATTTGTGAGTATTGTGTGTATTTGCCACACACCCACCTACTTATATGAATTAATGACTCAATAAAATCTCTCTTAGAAAGGGTCAAAATGCCCTAAAAAGGCAAATGAAGGGGGCAAAAAAACATGCTTTGAATATACTTTCTTACACTGCAAGCAAACAATAGTAAAGTGTTCATGAGTCATAGGCCAGAACCCTGTCACCCTAGAGGGATAATGAAAAACGAGGCTAGGCAGTACACATCCCTTCCTACTTTACAGTATAGCAGTGTGGCTCAGCAGACTTTAGCTTTGTTTCCACCAAGCAGACCCTCTCCCCGTCCTTCCTTACCGGTTCCTGGGCGTCCCATGATGATTTGCTTGCGTGGAGCAGGGTGAGGCGACTCAGCTGGCAGTATGAGCGGCAGCAGGGCAGTTGGGGTTGGGTGACAGGCTACTGGCTGTGGTAGCGCCCCTCCAGAGGCATCCTGGTGACCCTCAGGTTTCCTGTCCCTCTCCCTGCCACCAGAACCAGAGGACGACAGGACTGAGCCCAATGAATTGGGCATTGACCCCAGGGTGGAGGGGCTAGACAGGGCAGCATGACCTGCTGTGGATGGAGTCAGGGACTGGGAGGAGATATGGAAAAGGTATTTTCAATATTTGCAGTGAAATGACATAGTTGTTTAATCTTTTTTCAAAATAATATTCAAATGAAAATCGATTTTTTTAAATTTAAAAACTTAAAGTTAGCAGCTACTCAATCTTCCAATGCAGCATACACCCCTTCTGCACTGTTGATGTTTTTGTTCAGTAAGTTCCAAACACTCTTCTTCACAACATCGCTAATAACCCTAGTTTCAGAGGTTTCTATGATCATTTGGATGCATTTTCTGCCATGGCTCTGGGTCTCCACTTGGCTCATTATTACTGTTGTAAATCCAAGCTGAATGGGAGCAAGCTACAAACTTTTGAGGGTCACCTTTAAAGTCTATTGCAGTTAGTTTTGGATACTAAAACGGCAGATTTTTCATTGGAGTATTTAAAAAATTTTTTAACTGAGTTTCTCAGTCACTGAAAAAATTGTGGAGCTTATACATCATCCACGTTACCATTTTAAAACAAAATTCTGAATCAATGTAAATGGACACTTCTTTTCAGCCTGTACCAACAAAAAAGCATTTGGGGAAATTTTAGTAAAAAGTAATCTTGTCACTATAAATATGCAATACTATTTAATGGATTAAATGGATATTTTTCAGGGCCCAATGCTCATGTAAGCCACTCCCTTAATACATACTTTGCTAGGGTAATATGATATGACATTATACATATACCATGTACTAAAAAAGTACTACTTTGCTGCAACATTGATATACCGATTTAACTATGATATAATATTGCTATCACAATATAAAATGACATATAACCTGAGGTTTTATCCACATAGCATCTTTATACTGTAGCACGAAAAAAACACTTTCTTACCGAGCTGGAGGTGACCAGGACAAGTGTTGATGCAGGGTTGCGCAGGAGAACCGCACCGTTGGTTGTGGCCCCGTTGATGGGGACGGGGACCTGTAGGCCTGGGGGAGCTGTGTGTGGGGGCTGGCTGTGCTCTCTGGACCTGCTTCTCTCTCTCCTTCCTAACGGGCCATCAGAGAACTTGGCCAGAGGGACATCTGGGTTACGGACAATGACTGGGGAATCGCGGAGGGGCACAATGCGGCGCAGGGAGGGTTCCTGGGGCAACGGTGAGGGAGGAGTCGGAGAGACTAGCATGGGTGGAGGCGTGGAGGCAGCAGAGGAAGGTGGCCTACTGGTGGCGCTACGGGGCCGGGGGAAGGAAAGTGAGGAGGGGGTTGTGGGCTGACTCTGAGGGGAAAGGACTCTAAAGGCGGCCGGGCTGTGGGACAGGATAGGGTCTCCCACCACCAGCTGCTGTTGCTCAGGTTTGGACAGGCCATCCTGGACTACAGGCAGCGGAGGAGGCGGGTGGGTGTCGAGCTTCCTCTTGCTGGGGCTCATGGGGACTGTGAAAGTGAGGTTGGTCTGAAAAGTGGGCACAATCCCTGACAGGTGGCGCTCTCGCTCAGCCCCTGGCGTGCCCATCTTAGTGCCACTAAGCTGGCGGGGGCGGCGTGGAGTAAGTGAGGCGGGAGCAGTAATAGGGCTGAAATTGGCAGGACGAAAGCCAAAGAGCGGAGAGGGTGAGGGTGACGGGGTAGGGGAGAAGGGCGATTGGTTGGAGATGGGGGAGAATGAGGGTGTGCCTGAGCGGGAGCCCCCCAGAGAGACCAGCATGGTCGCTGCCTCACACTCATCAAAGTCGAAACGAGAGAGGTCCTGGGGGAGCAGAGAGGGAAGGACCAAGCGGGGGCGAGAATCTCCTCCACGGCTGCTGGCCTCGCTGCTTTCCCGTGACGTCTCATCCCAGTCAAAGTCTGAGCTGGCTCTACCACCGCTCAGTCGGAGGTCAGACGGCGTCAGGGTCCCTGTGCTGCTGGCTCCACCCCGTTCCCGGCTGCCTCCACTGGCTTCCATCTCCTTGGTCCTCATTGAGAGGTGTCTGGAGCAGTATCCTCGGCGCTGGGACTCTTTAGAGCAGCCCTCTCGAGAGCACAGCCTCCTCCACTGCTTCCCATTGAACTTCTTACGGATGCCTGTTGGCGTGCACACCACATCTCCCTTCTTGTACTTTTGCTGGGCAGCTGTCAGTGGGGTGCGGGAACGTGAGGATGAGGAGGAAGTCGAACCTGATCCGGATCCACTGCCACCACCTGCTCCTCCACTGGAAGAACCTCCACCTGAGGCCTTCTCTGCTCTAGAGGAGGATGCGGTGGAAGAGGAGATGGGAGGGAGTGGAGGGAGCTGAGGCGTGGTAATGACAGCACCAACTGCTGGGTCCAGGCCTAACAGGACAGGTGAAGGAGGGGGGTGAGGGTTCAAAGCCAGGTGTGCAGGGGGGATCCCGATGCCCCGCACCACAGACAGGTGGGGATTGAGGTAGCCAGGTGGGGGCTTAGAGACAATGTGGCGGTGTTGGGGAATTGCCATTGGTTTGGCCCCAGGTATGATTGCCCCCATTGGGAGCATGTTAAAATGGGACACCTCCATGTCTTCTTCTGGGGTGAGTGGCATATACGGGAGGTGCTGCTGCTGATGCTGCTTTGCAATGTTCTCCCTCTCTCGCTCTCTTTCCCTCTCTCTATCCTGTTTTCTCTGGAGGTCCCTCTCCAAGTCCTTCTCAATTTCCCACTCTCGGCCTGGAGCGAGGCTGAGGACTGATGCTGGGGTTACTGGGGAGGCAATGTTGTGGCCCGATGTGGAGGAAACAGGGACCATGCCTGGGAAAGGCATGCCTCTCCCCAACACTGGCCCCACGCCAGGTGTCATCCCCCGGCTCAAACGACAAACCTCCTGCTCCACGTCCATCTCCTCCCTGTCCACCCGGTCCCTTTCCTTATCTCTGAGCCCCTCTTCTCCATCTCGTCCTCCTCCAGACGGCAAATCCAGGTCCCAAGGTGGCACCAGAAGCCGGAGTGTTTGTCGGGAGACCCACACTGCCTGGGTAGCACCAGCAGCCCCTCTGCCATCCTCTTCCTCGTCCACTGAGTGAGATTTTTCCTCGGACAGCAGGACACGGTAGCGATTGGCCACTGCAGGATGTGTGTCCACCTGGGTCACCACACCTTCTCTGTACCACTGCCACTGGCCCTCGCTGCCCTCCTCATTGCCAAATGGTACACAGACACGGGTGCCAATAGGTATTGGATGGACACCAGGCGGCGGGGCATCTAGAATAATGTCCACCACCCCTGGCGGGCTGTCATGTCGAAACGGATAACGGCACAGCGTCTTTTCCCCATTTAGTTGCACTTCCAAGCTTCCAAATTCACCGCTGACCTTACGGACCACCCCAGCCCGGAACACTAAGTCTAAACTCAACTCTTCATTCCTCCTTTCGTCTCCTTCCATCTCATCACTTCTTCTCCTGAGCTGGCGGGCGAGAACACGCTGATTCTTCAGCCCTTTGGCCAGGGCATCGGACAGCGCATCAGGGAGACTGGGTGGTGCATGTGCAGACATGTGTGTGAGGGTGTGTGTGTCGCTGACTACCTCCAGGTCAGCTGAGTGCTCGCTGGCAGTGTCTGTTGAGGAGCAGCGGGGCAGGGGGCTGGGCAACACTCGCTCTGCATCTCTCAACCCTTCGGGTCTTCCGGGCCTTTCCCTCTCCCCTCCCAACGACAGGGTAGGGGGTCCTGGGGAGCCATCCTGAGCCCCCTCCCTCCCAGTGGTCCTGCTGTGGAAGTCGTCCATTAGGCTCCTACTCTTACTGTTGCCATCAGAGTGCGTGACACAGATGTCACTTGCTGAACCCGTTGACACATGGTTGATGACTCCACCACTAAGAGGAAGAGGTGGGAGTGTGCTGGAAGAAGAGTTGCTCTGGTTACCAGTAGTAGACGTGCAGTGTTCAGAGGTGTACTTCTTCTTGGGAACGCGGGCCTTGAAGGTGGCTGTTTTCCGGCTGGAGGCGGGATTTGGGCTGTTGTTGGCGCTTGGTGTACTACTGTTACTACAACTGCTACCACCACTTTCACTGTGGCTGCTGCCGCTCACAGCTGTCCTCCCTGATCTATCGTCTGAGGATGTCGACATTTTCCCAGAATCCATCACAAGTGTCGCCGTCGTCTCTGACAGCCCTTCTCTGTGAGGCCCCTCCCCCTCTGAAGTGTCCCGTGCTATGATTGGGTACCCCTGGGAGGACTCTGAGTGTGAATTAGAAGAAAAAGAAGAGGAGGGGGTTCGGTTTTGCGGAGACCTGCTTCGGTCTCTGTTCTCATCTGAGTCTCTCTTCTCCCCGCCTTCTGGGGCATCCCCCGCTCCGCGGCGCTTACCCCCTTTGGCCCGAGTGGAGGAAGGAGAGTGCCGGCCCTGCTTTTTTATCGGCTTCATCTTTTCTCCAAACAAATCTTTTTATTTATTTATCCAAGAGATTCTCTTTGGCTCTGCCTTGTTTTTTTATTCTTCCCCCTCCTTTCTATTCTCTCTATTTTCCTCCTCTGCCGGGGCCTCTCTCTCTCATCCTGTCTTGTCTTCGTTGCTCAACTTCAGCACTTGCCCACCTTATTCCAGAGGCTCTGAAAGAAAAGGAACAGGGAGTGTGGGTTACTCATGTGGCAAACACTTTCAGACATGCACAAAGCTTGATTCACTACACAAGATAGCTACTAACTGCATGGTTTTTGGGAGGAAAAGTGAATCAAAATCAAAACATCTGTGAAAGAACTGAAGTGACATCAAAATAATTCCAAATAAAAGCACAGCAAAGCGGGACTTGTGATCACAGGCGTCAGAAAAAAAATAAGAGCAATAAACAGTTAAACATTAATTTTAAGACACGTATTCCCCGCTGAATGATGCACCATCGTACAAGAGTAGTAATGACTATGACTCATCTACAAATTCATAACACATTAATTCATTACATAACAGGTTCAACTCACATTACACAAGGCCTACACCCATACCAGGTACATATTCAAAACAGTAGGCGATAATGTAGAGTAAAAACATTTTCGACTTACAACACAGTATGGAAATAGTGACAGGCACTTTGCAATTTGCCCAGACAAGCCTTTCTGCATGCACTCCTCTCTCTCTCTCTCTCTCTCACACACACACACACACACACTCTCTCTCTTTCACACACACAAACACACACACACACTCTCTCTTTCACACTCACAAACACACACACACACACATGCTACTTCTTGGCCGGGGCAGTAGAGGCGGGGGAATTCCTTCTTCACTCGCATACTGAAACCCTCCCTTTCTCTCTCTCTCTCTCTCTCTCTTTCTGTGGCGACCTTTATCTATGTATTTCAAAGCTAGAGCCAATCCGCCCCTACAAACTCCATTTCCTGTGGAAGACCATTACCTAACTTCCCGTTACTTTATTCCTCTCTCTCTCTGCTACTATTACACTTTCATTCTTATCCCCTGTGTGCCTTCTCTCTCTGATATTGATTTCTACCTCTCATCTCTACTTTTTCTTTCCTCTCCTTCCACTTAGTCTCTATCCTCAATTTTGCGCTGCAGTCATCCAGAAAAAGCAGAGTTGCTCCGAATAATTGTTATTCCACACCAGAGTCATTCAGCATCGCTCTTAGCCATGCCAGAGTCATTCAGAATATCTCCTGTTCCACACCGGACTCATTCACAGCTGTGCCCCCGTTTTCAAAAGTAAAGCAGATTGATTTTGCTGACTTGTTGAACAGGGGACTGTTGTCATTTAACTGGTTTGTTTGCTGTGTGGCTGATACGTGTGGGACTTGCCTCAGGTCCTGGCTGCTGTGTGCTCTGCCTCAATTCTTCCAGTAAATGAGTCTCCACACAATGCCAGGGAGATGTTAACAACAAGTGTACAAGAGGGAGAATCAAAACACACCCTACACACCCAACTGTGATATTCACTGTCAAAATGTTCTGGATTGATGTCTGTCAGCCACAGCCAGGCATGTCTGCTCGTCAGTGACTGCTCCACTGTCTGTTAACTTACATGTCTGCCTGTCTGTCCCTGTTTTCTACATCCATCCTCCCACCATGCCTGTCTGTTTCTGTTGGTCTGTGAAGGCTCGCATTCATTCAGGTGCTTTTAATATCTGCCACATCATCGACTGAAGAGAAATTCATTTTCAGAGACAAGTGGCACCTGTCTCAAGGCCACACACACACAGCAAACATCTATGTGATGATAGTGCACACAGTGAGCGAGAGAGCGCCCGGCCATCACTGTGCTCTATGTAAATCCCTATTTAGGACAGATAGCCGTAGAGCAGCCACCATAAAATAATTTGGCAGCCTGCCTTACTTGGTCATGATAGAGGTATGCTACGCGTGTTTACTCAGTAGTGCACTGTGTACAACAGCTGGTGTCAGAGTCATGGGCATGATGATAACAGCGTAAAGACAAACTGACGGCGCTCACATTCCCCTTTGTGAAATATGGAGAGCAGAAGCCCATATGGGAGCTATAGTAAGCCTGTGTCTCAGGTGTATATATATATATATATAAAGTTTGGGGTAACAGGTTCAGTCATATTTTATTTGCAGAACAGCTTTTATCCTGTGTTATTGGTTGACATGAATATATAGCAAACATGACTGTAGGCAGCATTGAGCTGATACGAGTCATGTGAGGGGGGGGGAACATAAACTACTACTTTTCTGGACACATAATTTACCTACACGACCGCGTTGTCATGGGGTAAAACTAAAAACAACTTCAGCGAAACGTGACTGATTAGTAAATCAAGTATAAAGTGAGTTTGTTTGATAACGCGTATGCTATAAATGCTTATAACACTCCATATGCTTTCTCCACACATCCAACCTTGCCATACATTCACTATGATTCACCATCACTTGGGCATACAATGACTAGTGGTGAACTCAAACAGACCTTTCAGTCCCTTTGCTTTTAACCCCCCTGTGGTGTTGCTAAATCATTTTAATGGTGTATTTCTGACCCACACAGCAAACAGCTTGATATTTAAAAGTTTGGTCACTAGCAGAGCACCTCTTTTAAGGTGTATAACAGGATTACTACAATGCTTTCTAAACTACAGGCCAGGGTGTATAAATATATATTGACATCATCATAATCCAGAGTAGATAGCAAGCTTTTAACTTTATCTAGACGAGGCCCAAAGCACAAAATGCAAACTACAGGGGATAATGTCGTCGCCTCTGGTTTAGCTGGATAGTACCGTGTATGTGTCAAGCCCTCGTAGTACCGCGATTACTACCAGTTCTACTCCACAACACAGCAGGCCGTGGCGTGCAGCGACCAGGCCTCAACTACACACAAGGCCGCTTGGAAATCCTCTACTCACTGTCACCGGGAAATAACTGGTTTAACGGGCATGTTGGCTCTTAATACCATGTAATACGGCCCATATTCCCCGTGCTGCACGACGGTGCGAAATGTCCCGAGCAGATGAACGCGTTAACTTTGTCAATCCACTCCACAGTCACACACACACACATACACACACACACACGCACAAGACAGCGGCAAAACAGCGGAAAATCATCGGTTGCTTGGCCCATCCCAAAGTGACAGTCGTCTGGAGATAAAGCTAAAGCTGCCCGGGTAACTTTGCGTTGACCCTCGTCGTCGTTTACATTACTGCGACCGCGAATATAAGAGGGAGAAAGTGTCAATATGTGGGGCACAAACTAGTCCAGGGAGAAGGCCCTGGACTCGAGCCCCTAAAAAAAACACACATAATTCACACAGCCACGTTGGTTCATGAAAAAGGGGAAGAAGATATGTCAGTGTACGAGAGAGGAGATATGACAAACGAGGAGTTTTCGAGGTTTGACACAACGGACGGAAAACCCCCCCCAAAAAACAGTTGTTCTAGGAAGTCCAGCGGCAGTTATGGCGTTGAATTTATTTCTAGTGGAAAAGTTTCAAGCTCACTATGTCAAACCGCACCGCTCCCTTTTTTTCCCTTCACAGAAGACACTCAATCCGCCCTCTGCTCCTCTCCGTAGGACACCCAGATATCGGGAAATATGCTGATCAGCTCAACTGCGAACACTCTTTATGGCCACGGTAAACATGAACAACGTTAGCGGCTCGGCGAAAAAAAAGCACAACAAGCCCCACTGCAGTGCTGCAGGAGAAAGATTTGTGGGTAGCTTACACTCACCAGAGCTAATATAGTACCCCAGTGTGGTTCTCTGTTGAGTCCGCCGGGTAAAATAGGAAAGGGTGGCCAGTCGTCCGCAGCTGCCAATTAGCGGTCGTTCATGTTTCTCCGGCAAAGCAACTTAAAAGGAGGAAAAACTACTGCCCTGTACATTCTACACTACAGTCGCAAAATGGTGAATGAAGCCCCGAAGCCTTGACAACCAGCCCGTGCGGCCAATCGCGGAGCACGAACTGGTACAGTAACCAATAGAATGCCGCGATAGGGCAGCGGGGGCGGGGCCGCGCTGCGAAGTAAATTTGATCGACGGCGCGCTGCGGCCAATCGGGTGTGGGAAAACACAGAACAGCTGTTGGGAGAGCGAGGCTGCGCCGGCCTATCGGGCTCCTCTGTGGGCATGTCTGAGACTTATACAGGCACGCAGGACAGGAATGAAATCTCTCCCTTCTCCCCCCCCGTCTCCCTTTCTTCTCCTTTTCATCCCCCCTTCATTTGTCTACAAATATGAAAAGCATAGACAGAAGGGGAGGCTGCCTGTCCTCCTGAAACGGGTTAGACTTACTCAATAGACTAGAAATTATTTTAAAAAAGATGTGACAGATCGATATGTCACGTCCCAAGCTGCCCCATATATTACAACTTTAACTCTCCTCCACAGAACAGCTTTAACAAGCTTAGTTAACTCTCTGTGTTCTATTTATATATCTGACTTTATCCCCCTTGCTGTGCTGTGATTCCACTGTCATCCATGCGAGCCACAGGTTAAGTGTAGTTTCAAGGGGACCACAGAAAACACCAACTCCCGATTTTCTAGTCTTTCTCTCCATCCCTCTCTCAACACCCCCCCCCCCCCTCTTTCTCTCTGCCTCCCAGCTAATCAGAGGGGCTCTAAGCGGCACAGCGTCCCTTAGTCCCGCCTCCCCAGCCAATCAGGACAGTCGCTGGAGGCTGTGCATCACCAGAGCATTGAGCGATTGGCGGAGAGGCCCGGGGTCTGCAGGCCAATGACCGAGTGCTGCGGTGAGGTCATAATGCTTGTTGCCATCAGCTTGGCCAAACAGGAAGAGTGAAACCCCTGTGAGTAAGTTGGTCCAAACGTGGGATTATGGTTCCTAAGAGGGTGACCCATATACACTGTGGGCCTCCCTGCAAACACAAACACACACACACACACACACACACACACACACACTCTACGCAAGGAAACGTGTATGCGTACAAGCAGGTACAGGCTGTAATACACTGAAGACTACAACACGACATGCAAATAGGCTGAACAAAAAAAAAATACAGTTAAATACGAATGAGTGCACACACACACAAAAACACACGTGCCTGTGCAACACACACACACACACACACACACACACACACACAAGAAACACAGTGGCATCCCGCTGCGATTTCATAAGACACTAATGGTGTATGAATTGCTGTGAAGCAGTGCGACGTGCTGTTTCTATAGCTTACAGGCACAGATGGCAAGTTTGGTCAATGATGATACAGAGATGGCTGGTTGCAGCATTGCAATCTGCCTGGCACACACACACACACACACACACACACACAGGCGAGCAGGTACACTCAACTGGGCTCACATACAAGTAAGCACCTGCACCTACACACACACACACACACACACACACACACACACACACACACACACACACACACACACACACACACACA
>JBBPCS010000037.1:164400-182133 GCA_037974645.1 Hollardia meadi
GTCTGCAGTGATGACGGGTTGGTTTGGTTGAGGGGGTGGGGGGGGTGGGTCGCAGACGCTGGCTGCATGTGAAAGCAACAGTAACAAAAGCTCAGCAGGAGATCTGACGGTTGCATATGTGTGAATTGTTGGGGGTGATTGGGGCTAATTGATCAGCGGAGTCACTATCAGTTCATTACTGAGGTGTTAATGATCCTAATCAGTAAACAGGAGCAATCAATCAACCACTGTTTGGTAAATGATGAAGAAATACAAGAATTAAAGGATTAATGAACGAGGATATTTTAAAACGTCTGATCATTGGGAATTTGTCGCTAGTAGGTCGGAAATGTAACCTGTTTGTGTGAAGCGCGGACACGATACTGAGCTAACTTGACCCAGTTTCATTGTTACTTTATCTTAAAACTGTGTTTATACTGTATTGAAAATCCAACAGACCTTAAACAAACCATTGTCTTTAGTGGTTTTCTACCCATGGCTGCGGAATTGGGTTCATTTTGACCCAGTGATTTTTAAGTGTGTGTGGAAAATACATTAAAATCTACCTTTATATTGTGAATAAAGCTTAAAAATTCAAATTGAGCTTAAAATGAATGGCTTACAGTGTGACATTATGGCATAATTTTTTTAGACAGAGCTCCGTCCATGCCTCTGTTTTTCCCAGGTAAGTGTTTTCTCACTGAGGAAATCTGGCGTGTTTTGAAAATGGAAAATAGGCCTGAGGGGGCAAATGGTAATGGAGCCACACCCAGAGAGAGCAGCACACACTCACAACAACAGAACTGTAATGGGAGAGGGCGGCCTTTTCACACCAGCTCCATCTGTATGCATAAGAAAACACTCTCTCACACACGCTCAGTTGTCGAGTCGGAATGAGGCAGCTAACGTGTTCGTGACAGCAGAAAGTGGCCGGAGGGGAAAGTTTTTCTCCCGGGTCCCCGTTCGTGTTTTTGTGCAAAAGACGGAGTGATGAAGACATTTTCCATGTTGTGTTCCTCTGCTCTGCACCATGACCGTGTTTGTGGAATAAGGAGGCCCTTGTCTGTGTCTGTGTCCGTCCGTCTGTCTGTCTGCCCCCTGGCTGGTCGGATGATGTCTGTCTCTCTGCTGCTCTTGTCTTTCAGCCAAAGCAGGAGGACACACTTGGGGATAAGATAGAAAGATAAAAAATGAATGGGAAGAGGGACAGCAATAAAAAAATTTAAAAAAACAGAGGAGAGCTGAGGAGAAACTACCATGGATAAGTGGAGGGGGAAGGGGAGAGAGGGAGAGAGAGAGAGAAAGAAAGAGTGAGGCAGAGGGTGAGAGAGAGTGAATGGGCCCTTTGTGATCAAAAGGCTTGTTTATTTTCTTGGCGCTTGAACTCCTCAGGAGCCACATTGGGCCTGTCTGCACTGTCTAGCTCGCGGCCTCATCGCCTCCCCGACATCCCAGCAACTGGCCCTGAATCACAAAGAGGAGCCGGGCCATGTCAGAACCAAAACAAGCACCTAAAACAGGGAAAATGTCGGCTTTAAACGGCGCGAGACGCTCCACGTTAAACATCCCGGGCACTTGGACGGTGTCCGAAGTCCAAATAGAGTTAAAACAAGTAAAATTGCATCATCGAATTGCAGTAGTGAAAAATATTCTTTAAAGGGACAGTTCAACCCCAAGTAAAAACACATTTTTCCTCTTCCCTGTAGTTCTATTGATCATCTAGATAGTTTTGGTGTGAGTGTCTCAGTGTTGGAGATATCAGCTGTAGAGATGTCTGTCTTCTCTCCAATATAATGGAACTAGATGGAACTTCACTTGTGGAGCTCAAGGAGACAAAAAATACATTCGAAAAACTCAACAGCAATGTCTCTTTCCAGAAATCATGACCCGGTTACTCAAGATAACCCACAGACCTTGTTGTGAGCGGTTTCATGGAGGATCTATTTAATTTCTCCCGGACAACATCATATCACTGAAAAGAAAAAGAAAACGTGCGTCTACTCGAGAGGACAGGACGGGATGGAAACATTAATGATGTCCTCCTTGGCTGAGCTGTAAGATTAGCTAGCCCAGTCAGCTAGCTCCTCATCCATGAGTACTTGCACGCTTCCTCCTGCACGGTGATAAATTACACTTACTGAAATAATAAATAATCTGGATGATGAAGTCTTCCTCTGCCAAAAACTGAATAACTCCTACATTACACTTGATTATAAATACCATACACATCACAGCACTACATGAGGGGATTTTGCATCAAGCAGACTCAGTGGTAGAATATGTAGTCAGTCACACTCGGACACAAACACTCTCTGTTCCCTTCTCCCCCTCTGCCTCCCCCTCTCCTCTCCTCTCCTCTCTCTGTCCCGCTCTCCTCCAGCTGGTATTCAAACATGCGTAATGGGATTAACACGCTCCTGCGCCGAGGAGGAGAGAGGACAGAAATGGAGGAAAGAGGGGAGGATGAGGCCATGGAAGAAATGGGGGAGGAGGAGCAGGAGGAGGAGAGAAAAGTGAGAAAGAGGGGAGGGTTGAAGAGGAGGAGAGAGCGGGGTTCCTGAAAAGGGAAACAAATGTGTAGAGGAAAGAAAGAAGGGTGGCAGAGCTCTTTCCATTAGCTTGTTATTAGCCTACAGGAGGTCAAAGGGGACATTTCAGGCTCATTTGAATTTCGGGGAGGACAGCCCCCTCGGAGCTCTAATCTGCATACAGTCAGACCAAAGAGCTATTTGAGTCACATGCCGCAGTTATCAATAAATACCTGCCTCATATGATGAAATTATCAATAATCGTGAGTTGATCATTTGTCGGAATTGAACAGAGGAAAGCAAATTGAAAAAGAACATGCAGTGTTGTAAAAAGTACCTAAAAGTCAGACATACTACAAAGTCACCTCAAGTAAAGTAAATTTAAATGTAATTAAATATCAAAAGTCATTTGATGGAAATAAATGTACTTAGGTAAAAAAAAAAGAAAAGAAGTAAAAGTAAATTATACTTATATTTACATGTATACGAGAAGTCCAACGATTATCGGCCTGACTGATTATCAGATTTGATATTCAGCATTCTTGTGATGATCTGAATTAACGTTCCTTTAATTTAAAAATGCACTAATTTGCCTCTGATGCAGAATGCAACCAGCAAAGTAACTATTAAGGGATCAAATAAAGGACAAGGTCTTCAAAGTTGTACTTTCAGTTCAACTTATTTCCTTACATGCCTCATACAGACAGTCCAGATATTTAAATATTAATCTCTAAAGATTCACCCCAATACAATGGAGGTAAATGGACTTTTGATTGAAGGCACCATGAAGCCCTGTCTTCTCTCTCCTGTGTGCTTCAACAAAATCCCCCAAAACACAATACAATACAACACAAACAATAACAGTTGTAAATACTACACTGCTGAGCTATTAACCTTATGTGCATCGCTTGTATTGTCCTGAAAAGTGAGGCGTTCACTGACTGTTTTACATACCGAAGTGCCTTTGAGAAGAACAAATGCTGTATTTTTTTTGTCGGTCTTGGCCCTCGAGGATTAATCTGAAAACTTGTGTTTAACGTGGACGGGAGAAACGGAGCTTTAGGAAAACGACAGCTTTCGGTCGCTTCTGTAACTGCATCTGTGATCACTCATTTGAGCCGATACAGCCGATCACAGACAGCGCAGGGGTTGACTTAAAGCTATATTTTACCATCAAAGAGAGCAGTGAGGGACAGAACGGAGCTCTAACCAGATTAGCCTTTGTTTCTTTTAAGTAACTGGCATTTCAAAACGAGCCAAATAAACGTGGAAACACTCTAAGAATTAGGTAAAATCAGGAATGAGTACAGTAAACTTGCTTTCTTCTTATGAATCTGTCCCACCTCCTCTTATCCTGATTTGGAGAATGATAACCACTTCAATATGTTTGTGTACCCCCTCAGTAGTTTTGCCACTAATGAACCACCACAGATCCTCAAACACTTGAAAAAAGTGAGCATTTAATGAGGTGCAAGTCAGAGAGACGGCGGAGTGACATTAAATAAAGCTTTAATGTGGAGAGAGATAGAGGCCACATTCAGTCCGTGATGAGGAAGAGGGACTGCAGGGAGGAATGTGAGAGTTATATTTGACCGATTTGTGGCCCTGTGCCAAGTCTGTAATGGAGAGAGAGGGAGAAGACGAGCAGGAGTAGAGGAAACCCGAGGGGGCAGCAGAGTACGCAGACAAGAGGAGTCGGGGAGTGAGGGAGAGAAGTGTGAGTTGGCAAGATGGAGAGAGGGGGGAGAAGGGGATGACGGTGAAAGACGAGGAGGAGGAGAAAGGGTGAGGGAGCGAGAGAGGAGCGGATGGGGGATTAGAAAGTGGAGCAGTCAGATTGAGCGTGAGGTATGTGTGGAATGGTGTCAGTCTATATAGAGCTCAGTGTGTATGTGTTAACAGTCTCTCCTGCCTATCTCTGGAGGAACTCCCTCTTCCTATTCCTATTGGCACCATGCACCCGCTTCCTCCCATAATACACTCCCCAAATACCCAGACTCCTCCGTCAACTGCCAATATAGAAACACACTGCCTGTATGCCACAGGAAAACGGATAAATTATTTTGAAATTATCATGTAATCCTCTTTTATAGAGCCTGACAAGTTTTAATTTAGATATCTCATTTTTCTTTATTTTTATTTTTTTCTCGTCCAACTCCTGTTGAAGTTTATTATGGGGTGTCATCTCCTAACATCCTTAACGTGATGTTGCTGCAAAATTAATGGTAAATTTCCTAATTTAGTTTTTAAGCAATTTCCAATACCTCCCATGTTATAAATAGCAAATTCCCAGTACTGTCAAATTTTGTAATAATTTCAGTAAATTCCCTATTACATAATAGTGAACTAAATGTCCAATGATTAAAACACATTTTGTTATCTTGTTTTCAAAGATCTAGTTTTCAGGCTTGTTTACGGACCACTTTCGTGCATGTGTACAGGGTCGGGCAGCCGGTCCAGGTCGGGTACTGACACCAGTATTGGTTTGTAACACACCCTGTCACTACCCGATCTGAGTCGCTGCACAATGTGAGTCGCGCATGCATGTGCGGGTCCGCCATCTTGGACATCTAACTACGGCAACACCACTTAATCCACACGCAGAACTTTGATTAAGTTTGGCTGTCTTGTCCTGTTTGGCTAAATAGTCATTAACAAACGTAATAATCACAACAACCCAATGATTTTACGGTGTTCTGGTGTGGTTTGTCACATCGTGCGGCGACTCAGATCGTGTAGTGACACACCCCTCCACTCCTATTAGATTGATAACACTATGTTTGCAGCCTTGTTGCTTATTTAAAGCTGCATCAATTGGTTTTTGGCCACTAGGATGCAGAAAAACTCCAAAACAAAGACACACAAACCTAACATACGATGGTTGTTGAGACTAGCATGTTAGCAAACAATAGCCTTCTTGAATATTCAGTTCCATTCCAATTAGTCTTTGGCTTTTTAGCTTGTTTTTTCCTCCAGCGACTTCTAAACATCTATGTTTTTGGCCCTCATTGACCCATGTTAAACTAAGCTAGCCGTCCGACACCAAATGGCAGACAGAATTAGCGACTAGCTGGTGAACATAGTGGAGCTAAAAGCAGAGTAAATATTGGACTCGCATTCATTGTGTGGACAGAAACATGACATCAAATAAATGCTGAAGTGTAAATAAGAAGCTGTTAGCTAACAAGTTCACCATATCAACTTAAAAGCTAATAAAACATGAGTGTTGTGTTTACAGCTTACTGCCGCAGCACCCACGTGAATAAAAATCTGTTGCTGCAGGTTTAAAGTTGCATCTAATAAATAAGCCGACAGAAAAATGCGAAACGAGCCAACAGACACACGCCTGTTGTTATAGCCTGATGAACTTATGAAGCTAAAATATCAGTAAACAATAATCCAGTATATACTGTGCAACAATATCATCCCATTGGAGTCATTTCTCTTCCACTTGATGAAGGTAAATCCAGCTCATGTTCTTTTTAGGACTATTTAGATCTCCATGCAACTGTTGGAGTCTTTAGCTGCTAGCTAACTTTGTCTGCAGTTTGGTGCTGTACAGGAGCGTCTGTGGCTTTATCTGATGTCCCATGATGAGGTGGGGTTGCAGACTACGACCAACTGAACACCCCTCGTAGATTTAAAAGGTCATTTTAATGTAACAAAGACACAACGATTCTCAGTTTGATAATGGATGCTTAATTGACGTCTAAACTGACTGTATGCTAACACGCCCTTTGCCCTCCAGAATGTCATAGTATTTCATTCATTCATCGTTTCTGTCTGTTGACAGCAGATAGAGAAAAGTATGAACAAGTCAGCAGCACAAACACAGTGACAGGCCAATAAAAATACTCGTAGGAGTCTTGATCTAAAAGTCTGTGGCTTGGATGCAAAGTGTGTAAACTTGTGTTTCAGCACAGGCCTGCTTCAGTATCTACATTTATCTCTCCTGATTCACCGCCTCACTTTCTCCCTCTCCTCACTTCCTTTTCCGCATCATCTCCTCCTCGTCCACACGATCCTGTTCTTCGTCACTCCTCTCTTCTGTTTCCTTCTCTTGCTGACAAGAAAACAGCTCTGAGATTCAGCAGCTTTCGCCCCCCGCCTCATCCTCCATGTCTTTATTGTTTTAATGTAATGTATATATTTACAGTGACATGTATAGTCTACTGTCTTGTACTATACTGCCCTGTCAACACTTGTCTGTGTGTCTCAGACAAATTATAGTTACTGCACGGGGGGATTAAGGTGACTCAGATGTTTGAATAAAAACATTTTAAGACACATTTTTTGGGGGGGTCTGATTAAGTGTTTTGTTGGCCAGTTCCACAGTCAGGACCAGACAGCTTTCTGGTCCACAGCCTGAAATAAAAACTGAAAAGTTGCATCACAGAGAAGGTTTGGCTGCTTAGTTTTCCCCTCAACTCAAAAACAAAACCTCTATCATTTTCTCGTTATTTGTACTTAAATTAGTGTCCTTTATGTCTCTGTTATACTTGGATGTATTTGTGGTTTTGGCTCCAACGCAGCTAAGACTGAGTGGTTGGTGGTTTATTGTCTTGTAAAAACACTTTGACAGTAGACCGACAGACAAATTAGTTGTCGATGCGTTCAAGTCTTTGGCCTTTCAGTTACAAGACGCTCCCTCTAGCCACAGGGCGATCCTGCCACCTACAATTAGGCCGATTTCTTCCACTGTCTGCAGTTAAAAAGTCACTCTGGAGGAGAGTGTTGGCTAAATGATGTGCAGAGTATTAAATATCAAATGTTGGGTTAGGGCTGGGTGGAGTGTGGTGGGCTCGGCTGCACACAGTTACGCTTGGATGGGTTTGGATTGAGACTGAGTTTGTCTGAGTTGGGTTGAGATTGGCTGGCACTGTGTTTGTGTAGGTTTGGCTGGGGCCGGCTCGGTCGGGGAGCAGCCTATAGGCTCAGCAGTACGCAGGACTCCCGCTCTTTTTGGCTGAAGTCAAGAGCGTGATGGCAACAGACATCACACCAGGGCCGCGGTGATTAGCCAGCCCGACAACGCGCCAACCATCCAGCCGACCACAAGCAGGCGGCCACCTACCACAGCGCACAGTTTTGTTGCTATAGCTACAGAGTGACTGTGTGCATCACAGCGGTTAGCAGGGGACGTCGTGTCTGGGTTATAGAACCTCGGAGAGACAGTCAAACGTCAGAAGCAGATGTGGTGTCGTGTTGGCTCGTGTACTCACACTTTAGGCGTGTAGCCATCGGTCCTGACAGTCAGGAGGGGAAACCCTGATCTGAGACAGAGTCTGGGGAAACAAGATTTTACAGATTTCTACATAATTCTGCAACTTCTGACACTTTAACTGAACCAGTCTGCTCCTAGGTTGATTCTGGTTGCATCAAACACGACCAGTGGACAAGCAGCTTAGGACTTCAGAAGTATTCCAGAGGGAAATATTACACTTTTTATTGAAACTGCTCTTATTTGAAAGCTGCGGTTATTTTTTTCAGGTTTACATAAAAGACACACAACACCGATCCAAAGAAGTTGGAATGCTGTGTAAAACATAAAAAACTGAATACATTCATAAACAAATTGCCCAATCATGATACTATCACCTGTTACCAATCAACCTGTTTGCCTGTGGAATTTTCCAAACAGGTGTCTTTGGAGCGTTCCACAACGTTCCCGGTCTTTTGTTGCTCCTGTCCCAACTTGTTTGAAACATGTTGCTGGCAACAAATTCAGAATAAGCATTTTTTTTTAAAAAAATCCTTGAAGTCGATGAGGTAAAACATTAAATATATTGTCTTTATACTGTTTGAGTACATGTCAAAAAGGATTAGCAAATGATCACAAAACAAAACTTCCCAAAGGTGTTAAATTACAAATGAATGACAAATGATTAAAGACTAAACCAGTGGTTCCCAACCTTTTTGACTTGTGATAACAATAGCGTCTGGTTGCAGCTCCTTGTCACGTTTCATATGTCTATGAGTTATTAGCATTTCCACCAATGACACATTTATCCTCTAAACTTCTCAGTTTCATTTTTGAAGAAATTATCCGAGAAAAGTCCAAAAAAAGCAGCCTGGTCTCACCAAATGGCCGTTGACTAACAAGCCAGTGTCTTTAGTCATTTCGTGACATTTAACGGCGTCCGCGTTGCGCTTTTCTCGTGAATTTTTAGAAGCGAATGCGATGGAATAAACAATGTGAGATGACGTAGTGTAAAGAGTCAAACAAGCAGCGGAACTTGACCCAGGAAACTGGAGTCGACCGCTGTTAATTCATGTTCGTAAGTTAAGTTACGTAATGTTTTGAATTAACGTCACATAACGTAAGCTACGTGACGTACGTAGCATAACGAAACTGATTTTAACCCAAACCATGATGTTATATGCACCATAGGTCACGCGACTAAGACAACAAATGTCACACGACGAAAGTCACCTGACATTGTCGTTTCCTGCAGGTCTAAACGTCATAAAATGGCATTAAATGACACGCGAAATGGCCTTAAAAGTGCCGTGGTGTTCATACGTCATCATGAGATCACGCTGATAAAAAGAGAATACGTTGTGTAGCAGAACTGCTTTTCTTTCTTCCTTAATCAACTCATAAACCCCCCCCAGATTTATCATATGGCCCTTTGGAGGGGCTCGAGCCCTAGGTTTGTTGGGATCCTCCGGACTAAACCACCCAACTGTCTGTAAAGTAGCTAAAACTAGCTCCACGTCGAGCAGCTGCTACAGTCAAATGCAGCTTACACATTGATTCCTCAGTATTAACAATTAATAATGTCACATATAATAATATATGTCATGGCTTCATACTTTAAGTACAGTTTGCTGGTAGTACTTATGTTCTTCTATTTCAGTAGAATTTTGAGTCCAGGACTTTAATGACTCAACATCCGGACAATCAACATCAATAATTAGTAAAAAGTGAAGAAAATCAAATGAAGCGCAGATAACTTGAGGGTTACCTTAAATAAACATCACTGACTAAACATGTACAAAACCAACAGCCCCGGCTCCTGAGAGCACATAGTGTGAGCTCATTTTCATATTTATTCAAAATTACTCAACCCAGTGTGACACGTACCGGTTTTCCAGCGCAGAGACAGTTTAACTGTTGACACAGAATTTACATGTGAAATGTAGTGAAGTGCTACAATGTGACACTCTAATCCAAAACAAAGCAGAAAAAAACCCCCATTTACATTTATGGTAACAGAGACTGAGAGAGCTTGTTTATACAAGCACTTGTGCAGATCACCACAGTATTTGTCTTTTCTGATCAACCCCTGAGGTTTGAGTTCATCAGAACATTTACTCAACTACTGCACTTAAGTACAAATAACTAAAGTATTGCCATTCCCTGACGTCATTTAAGTCGTGTAAAAATGCCTGAAACGTTTCTCAAATGTGACGATTTGCTGAATGTGGTGACCACATCCCAACAAATCAAATGTGGAATAAAGAGTATGTTAGTGTGTGTGCTGCCAATCCTGAGAGGTCTATCTAACTTTAAAAAAATTAACATTTCTATTCTGCCTTTTAGCTCAATACATCTCTGTGTTTTGTCCCTCTGGTTGATTCAGCTGCTTCTGTACGTTTCATTCATCCATAGATCTGTTTTTGAGCCACTCGTGAACTGTGTCGCCCCACGTCGTATTCCCCATAACTCAAAGTTTTGCACCAAAACTCTGAGAACTTCACTCCACCAGTTCACCCAGTTATAAACAATTTCCTAGTCTTTGTTGTTAACTTCACCTTCCACCTAAATCTGCATACTGGCAGCTTGTGACTTTGTGGCAACTGGCAGCACACGCACGCAGGCGGCAGTGACGATCATTGGTTAACCTGCACTGACGCATGTGTTCACAGTTTGATTGGCATTCATTCGTTCTGCAGATAAAAGTCAGATTTGAGAAAAGCGTCCGTCCTGCAGCGGTTTGAGCCAGTCAGAATGTGGGAAATTGTGGGACACCTGGTCACCCTAAAACTGAGGGATTTTGGTGGTGCGGTGCAGAAAGCAGTTATTGTCATTGTACTGTACTGCAAAATATAAGATTGGGAGTACTCCAAAGTTAAAAACAACACATTTCACACAATAGCTACACACAAACCCTCAACAATAAACAGATCAAATAAATATGAAAGCGCCGCAGTACATATTGCACAATAACATGAATGCAAAATGTAAGAGTTATGCAGGGACTGTATTCAATTTGCACGTTTGAGTTGATTAAGAGTGTTAATGGCCTGTGGAGAGAAACTGTATAAGAGTCTAGTGGTCCGGGTTTCTAATGACCTGCAGCGCCCGCCGGAGGGCAACGGGTCAAACATCAAGAAGGTACTGGGTTCGGTTCCCTGCTGGGACAAGGTCCTTCTAACTCCATAGATAATCAAGAAAATATCCAGCATATTCATCTATAAGCAAACCAACCACATCAACCAACTCCAACAGTGAGAGTCCGCTTTAACATGAACACATGAGTAATAAGATATGATACAGTTTAATTCACATGGGGCATTTTTCTTGCTCTTTTACCTTTTCCTGATCATATTTAGATACTTTTACTTAAGTAACATTTTCAATGCAGGATTTTTTACTTGAAATGGAGAATTTGTAATTTTACCTGCAGTAAGTAAAGGATCTGAATAATTTCTCCACTGCTGCTTATGGCTACTGAAAAAGCTCTTCTTAATTTAATTTACATTTTAATTTGTACCCAAAGTTTCAAATGAGACAGTAAAGAACGAAGCAGTAGACAGAGTGTGCAAATGAAATGTTGCGCTTTATTTTTAAGCTCTTTTTGCTTCCTACATGAGGTTTAAAAGAAAGAATTGATATAAATTACGATAAATTTCCCCAGAAACAAACAGGATGCTCACCAGAGCAAAATGAATGGAACAAGGAACCTGTTCATGTTCTCATTGAAGTGTTTGTCTTGTGTCATCAGGGTGTTTTTATAGTGCATGGGCGCCATCTAGTGGTCCTCTACATACTGCCCACCGTCAGTACGGCAGTGTTGATTTAAAATTAAATATCCTTTAAAGAAAATAAAAATCACAACTGGTCTAAAACAGATGCCATGAAATCTCAAAATTCATGATAAAAATGGAAATTATGATAAATTACATGACTTATTATTTAAAGGACATTTAATAAAAACTGTAACCCCTTGATAACCCCAAATTAATTTTTATAAAGTTTGGAAGATTTCAGGAAAAAAACAGTTGCTGAATGGATGCAATGAATATTTAAAACATTATTATTACATTAGCATTATTTTACTGTTTTCTGAGAGTGTTTGCTGTGTGTTTATTATTGTGACTCCGGTGTCATATGAGACTTTTTAATATTTGTTTTTTTTTTGTGTGTGTATTCTTTTGGGAGGGGGAGTAAAAAAATACACACACAAAAAAAATAAAAGAATTAGTTTTTTAAACAGGTGAACGTATTATTATTTCTGCAGGTGATTCCAGCCGCTCTGCGACCTCGACCTCGACGCTGTGGTCGGACAGAAGCTGCTGATTTCACGGCTGTTTCGCACCTGGAATTTCAACTTGCTTCCCAAACGTTTGGCCCGCTCACATCTGGCACGCGGCGTGTGTGAAGGTGCAAACACAGAGGTTCATTCACCGTTGCAGAGCACAAGACAGCGAAGATGGAGTTAAGAGGAGAGACCGAGTTAGTTTCTTCCTTGCAGCAGGCGGAGCTGCTCCAAAGGGACCTGTGGCTTACAACATGTTAGTTCCCAGAAGAGAGACTGGGACTGACTGGAAACACAAACCAGGCCACCCAGATCTGAACCACCCAAGGACCACTAGCAGCATTATTATTTCATGATCAGGGAGGCGGCTGAACATCAAAACTACACATCATCAGTTTCACACAGAAGCCTCATATCTAGACTTTCAATTCACCACAGCTGGCAGCGGATGGTAGAAAACGTTTCATATACGACTGGGACGAAGTCAAACTAAATACAGCATGGAAGCCCAGTGATTTACTGGATGGGGAACAGAAAGCGAAGTTCTCATTTTGACCCTGCAGCTATCTGTATCACTGGTGTGATTTACTGTCGATGACAGGAGCTGTGGGGACTTTGGTTTGGCTGATCTGTGACATTACAATGCTGCAAACCAGTCTGGATCCAACTCATGAAGAAAAAAAAGAGCAAGGAGAAGACGAAGAAGAGGGAGAGGTAGAGGAGGAAGCATTTAGAAACTGGCTGAGAAGATGCAGTTTTTGGAAAGAAAAACAAGTTCGATCTTCTCTCCCTAAACAACAACACAAACACTTGAAGCTCCAGCTGCTGCAGGGTGGCGGGACTGTGGTTCAGGGCTGCCACTGGCTGCTCAACAAGAGCACAGACACATTAAATATCTATAAACTCTGGTTTCAGAGCTCCTGTCCTGCTCGGGGGCCCCCTGAATGATTCAGGGGTTTTCCTCCCAGATGGCACTCCTCAACATGTGCGACTGCAAGAACGTAAAGAAAAGTGCATGTGGTGCAAAAAAACAAAACAAATCCTGCTGCTGTGTCAGCAACTCTCGACAAACCAAAAACTCTGAGAGGATTTAGAGAGAAACAGTGCAGTGAAAGAAGAGATGAAGACAAGTAAGTTTTTAATACCGAGTTAATGTTTTCAGCAGAGAGATCTTGTTCTGATGTTTGTCTTTCCGCACAGCTTGAGAATATCGTCTTATATCGGTTTAAAGTAGGAATCAGAGAGACAGGATTTCGTTTTCTAAAACCTTTTAATACCTGCACATCACCTGATAGAACCACCGTGTTGTATATTCTATATGTACACATCAACATGCTTTAGTTTGGCTGTTTCAAAAGGACCCAAATCTCCTGAAAATATTGATTTCTCCTCTTCCCTGTAGTTCTGTTTATCCATCGAGTGTCTCAGTTGTGGAGATATCAGCTGTAGAGATGTCTGCCTTCTCTCCAATATAATGGAACTAGATGGCACTTCTCAACATCAGTGTCTCTTTCCAGAAATCATGACCCGGTTACTCAAGATAATCCACAGACCTTGTTGTGAGCAGCTTCATGGAGGAACTATTTTCTTTCTGTATCACTGCGCAGAAGGAAGCGTCTACTCATGGACGAGAGGCTAGCTAAGTTAACGTAACTTTGACGGTCGGAGTTGCCCCTAAGGATTACGTCGCAGCCCTTGTAGCTGTGTCTCGGCTATCGGCTGAGACTATTTACTGGACCAGTTCCAAAACTTTTGGTAAGTATGAATCATTCACACATCCAAATATATAAACATAAGGCCCAGGTTTAAAAATACCGGAATTCCCCTTTAACAGGAGAGACCACTGCGCATTCCCATTTCAAACTGACAGTTAACCTTTTTTGAGGCATACCCATGATTGTTCCTATATATTTACTTTGTTGTAACTCCATTTTATTTCTACAACTTTTGAGAAAATTATTTGGCTCTTTAGCACCAAAATGCTTCTCTGTGTACACCAGCTAGTCGCTAAGGGTGCGTCACAGGTGATAAGTCGCGCCCCATCTAACATATAACTGGATGCCTGAATAGACGCGTCCGTGACGGCACAAATGCCTTTCTGCAAAGTTCAGATATTTTCAGCTCGAGGCACAAAAAAGGCGGAGCACTCTGATAAAAGTCGCTCGGTACAGCACTTTTTCTCGAGGCTTCCCGCATACGCTCTCCCCTCATTGGGAATAAATGAAAAAAAAGACTCAAAAACCAAAACAATGAGCTGAAGGAGGCTAAAACGCTCTGTAGCGCTCAGGGGAGCTACAGAGTCAGGTGATAAGTCTCTGTGTGTTCATCGTTACGATTATGTATTTTATTAATTGTTCATATAAACACATTGGTTAATGTAGCTTTAATGTAGAAATGAATAATACAAATTCTAAATATTAGACTATTTATTTAAAAATAATTAAGCTATACTGATCTCTTTACCATGTTTAGAGCCATTCACAGAATATTTGTATCTTTATGAAAACTGTTTGGATTAATTATTTTTCATCTGAATGTACTTTATACTTAAATAAAACTTTAGAAACATTCAACTTCATACAGTGTCTCTGTGTCTATTCTTTGAGATGTATTCTGTTTGATTTTTTGTCAGATTTTTTGCTTTTAAAATTTCAACATTTTCATTCTTGAATGCAGCAAAAATGTTAAAAAAAAATCAATAAAAGACAACAAAGACGCAGGAGATGACTTTGGTCTAAATTCGCACTTTATTCCTAACACTTACAGGTTTGTTTTGTCCCCCCGTTTCCCTGGCCCCCAAAACAACAGGCACACAGATAGCGATGAGTTAAGGGACAGTCGAGAACAGTTTCAAACCCAAACGTTTCCAACAGAATCAGGTTATAGAATCAACTCAGACAGAGAGAACCTCGAGGTCAAAAAACAGCATATCGTAAGCATACTTCAAAACAGAAAAAGGACCCAAAAAACAGATACTAACGCTTACAGAGCGGTGTTTGTCTCATCTTTTATGTTCATCACCACCATCATCATCATCATCATCACCATCAACATCATTAGGCGATTATAAGGAATACTTTTGGAGTTTACAGCCATCATAAAAACGTGGGCGTCATACAATGCGGAGAAAAAGAAAATCAAGGTGAGAAGATACAGTGGAGCTCTTTGGTTTTCACTATTGAGGTTTTTTTTTTTTTTTCTTTAGCAGTAAAATCTATCTTTGCTGTCCTCTTAACCTTTGGATTTAAGCTGCATTGTAGAAAAAATAGAAAGTAAAATGTTTCTTTTAAATTTCTCCTAAATAAAAAGGGGCAAACAATATCGACTGAAGTTATTCTCTCCTTTTTTTTCTCCTCCCACTCTGTTACATCTTGTGTTCTCAAGGCCAAAAAAAGAGTCTCGTATATGTCACGGTGACTTGGAAAGTTGAGCATAGTAATAAAATTAACATTCACAGCCACAGAAGAACTACAGTAGAAAACTGTCAAGGCCTGAAGTGCTCTTATTATCTGACAGTGTTTTTATATTAACAACAGGCGATGGATACCTTTTATTTTAGCAGTTACAGCCCCCTAACATCCTGAATGTTTATATACACATGGAACGACTGTGAGTGTGTGTGTTGTGTTTGTAGTGTAGTGTCTCACTGTGGTAATTTTAACTTTGGTATTATTCTCTGTCCACCACAGCCGAGACGGACTACACAGGCACACGTACAGACAGAGCTGCACTGCTGCTGGAGAAAAAACAGAAACACACCAAAAAAACTACGTAAATTAGCATGTTTATCTGAAATAAAAACCTGGAGTTCAAATGTTTTCCTCCGTCAGCAGTGATGAATATGCACACACGGCGTCCTCTCTACAAAAACACAACCACATCGTCAAGCAGGACACTGAACTCGACGCGGTGAACGTGAGCGCACATGGTGGTGTGTTCTGTTAGGTTAAAGCCATAAGAGGAACCGGTTCATGAAAAGCTTCTCCATTAAACTAACTTGCTAGGGCCAGTTTCACATCCCACGCTCCTGAGTTCAGACAAGTCACGTCTTTTTTTTATTTATTTATTTATTTGTCATTAAAGCTTGAATGTCTATTTGGTTTGTCATCAGAGTATCAGAGGTATGAGTTAAGGCCCCTCGTCCTGAAGCGGGACGAGGGGAATCGGAAAGCTTTTTAGAGAGCAGAGGAGGAGCCGTGAACGGAGGAAATTCACTCAACGCTGATGAA
Organism: Hollardia meadi; assembly: GCA_037974645.1. Taxonomy (NCBI): domain Eukaryota; kingdom Metazoa; phylum Chordata; class Actinopteri; order Tetraodontiformes; family Triacanthodidae; genus Hollardia; species Hollardia meadi. The sequence continues at coordinate 180,622 of JBBPCS010000037.1, forward strand.
ATGTTGGATTTTAAACCAAAACGAAGGACAAAAGTTGAGAAATGTTTTCCGCCACTGACCAGTTTCACCAGTTTGTAGACTGTGAAACTGAGCTGTGTATCACGGTCAGATAAGTTTACCTTCCAATAACTGACTTGCCTAGATCTACTTGGACTGGTTTGCTCGAGCTATTCGTAAGCTAATTTCGTGTGTTTAGTCCTTCCTATCTTCTTAGACACTACTAGCTAGTTTGAGACAAGTGATTTATCAAGTCAGGTTGCACAACAAAACTAAAAGTCTAATAAAGACTTAACTAATGTGTAAATCAGGTTGTAAGGAAACATCTTTAGCTCTGTCTAATCAGGGAGTCACCGTTAGCATGTTTGCAGAATGTTGCTTTTGAATTAATGTATGACTTAGTTATATTTATATCTGCATACAGGAGGAAATGGTTTCAGAGTTTGTAGTATTCATATTCAACCATAGGTCAACCATATTTTATATTAGCTTTTCATATATTAGCAAGCTAACGTTAGCTTTGTCCGATAAGATTAGTTCTGTTAGCGATGTAACAGTTACTGGGTGTAAACAGAGAACACTGGGGTCCGGTGTGACACAAATTTAATCATCAGAAGGTGGACGTTGTTGTCTCCAATTTCTATGAGAAGCTACGGAATATGTTGCGCATGTGTGGAACGCAAGCAGACTCTATAAAGTAGCATAAACAGAATGGCTACACATCTTTGTATCCGCAGCCGTCCGTGTACGCGTCCATTTGGGAGTATATTCAGGCCCCGAGTCTGAACTGTCTGGTGCAACCTGATGGATGGAAACTATTCTCCACGTATGCCTGATCCGTAATGAGAAGTGGCTTTTTTAAAATCAGTTATAGGGAAGAAAACATTCCTGACTGATTATAAAACAATAAAACACACCACGCTTTGTGTGATATTTGAGACGTTGGACAGTGAACTTCAAGAGACATGAAGCTAATTTAAAAACAGCATTTTCCTCCGTCACAGTTTCCCTGCTACTTTCTCTCTCTGTCTCAGGTTACAACAGTCTTTAGGTTTGGTTTTGCTTTGAAACATTCGTTTGGCATCTTCTCTTCTTGTCTTGATCTCAAGAACACCCCTCTCTGCAGATACAAGCCTCACAACAACCCCTGAAAAAACTATTACAAAGATCCAGAAAGACATAAATAGAATCCAATAAATACATAAATAATCAATAAATAAACAAGGTGAGAGACAAAGAAGTTCATAAAATACAAACGGACCATTTTTCCCAACCCCCGAAAAAGCACACAACTCCCTCATACAATAAATACAAATATTATTATTTTTTTTTTCCAACAAAGAGCCCGTGAGAGATAAAGAGTTTTAAAGCTTTTGGTTCTTAAATCAAGTCATCGTCTTCGGTCGTCATCATCAAAGGATAATAGTCCCAGCCTTTTAATACACCAGCAACAAGTAAGAGCAGTTGAACGTAGATTATTTGGGGGGGGGGGGGGGGGGGGGGGGGGGGGGGGGG
>JBBPCS010000037.1:189609-201373 GCA_037974645.1 Hollardia meadi
GGGTGATTTTCCACCAAAGACAGGTGAAAAGGCGACCAAACAAATACACACACACACACACACACACACACACACACCCTGAAAAGTACACAATTACAGATGTAGACAATGACTGAGGTGCTGCTAAGCTACTGTGAGTCATTAAGGAGTGTGTGTGAGTGTGTGTATTTTTGTTATGTGGGTTGTTGCATTTGTGCACTGCGTAACCTTTTACAGACGCTGCAAATCACCTGCTGCCCTGCTGTTTGACCAGAGGTTATGATCAGGAGTGGTTTTCTCCGGCATTAGGCTGCTTTAGAAATGTTTGTTCACATTTGACGTGTGAGGCGATTTTTAAATTTCACTTTGAGGGTTAGCAAATTCCTCGGAAAACAAAACAACAATAAAAGCATGAGGCGTATCAAGGGTGTTTCATTCAGTCTTTTTTTTTTTTTTCTCCCCCCGCGTTCAGAACTATTTCACTATTTTATAAGCAGAAATATTTTTCTCACAAAAAGTAAATAATTTAAAGCCACAAGCGCTGATAATAATCACATCAGTGAGCTTAAGGTAACAAAAGTACACACACACGCGCAATCACAGGCTTCCGGAGCAGAGATAATCGTAACAACCATAGAGAGATAGGTGTGTGTGTGTGTGTGTGTGTGTCATCGGATGGATCAGATCCATAGGGGGTAGACTATACAATAATGACCAATTTAATGGAAAAGTCTATGTTTTGTGGGTGGAATATGTGTGTGTGTACGTGCATTTAGACTGTAATACACAATAGGGATGCCAGCATGATGTCATAATACTTTTCACTATAATATTATGCGTTACACTATGTGTCTTTATTATTTGTACAATAATCATACCCTTTACTCCGTGTGTGTGTGTGTGCGCGTGCATTGGTCGTTATTCACCGTAGATGAAAGCATGCTGGGCCATGCTACACCACCACAGTGATATGAGCAACTTAGACCAATCTCTCTCTCTCACACACACACACACACACACACACACACACACACACACACACACACACACACACACACACACACACACGCGCTGCCTGGCTGACTGACCTACCGCCATTTCACACCACTGACTGGTACAAATTGGATAAGGGTCCATTCTCTCTGCACCAGCACACTTTCACACACAGACACAACGTGCACAAGTACACGAATACACACCCGCGCGCACACACACACACACACACGTTCTACACAATAAGCTCAAAATGGCCGAAATGCTGCGGTTAGAGTCGGTGTCTCAGTGGCGAGTAAAGTTACAGAGCAGAGAGAGGAGAGGTGAGATAAGGAAGGCGTGTGTGGCTTCTTCTTCTTCTTCCTCTTCTTTACGCTAAACTTGTGATTACATTTTGGCAGTCAACGGTCAAATTTCGTGATTACTGTAATTTTTCTGTTCAGGATTTTTTTCCCCCAACACTGTAATTAAATAAAAATAAAATAGGAAGTTGAAGCTGAAGTTAAAACTAGCCCAAATTATGTCCCGCAAGAATCTTCTGAGTGGATCAAATTTGCGACTAAAACTCAAAAAAATACTTTACAGTACTCACTCTCCTTCATACACATGATCACATATGTTATTGCGATGTACAGTATGGACATTGTTGCTAGGCTACAGGTCACAGCCGTGGTTGTGTTCTGTATATTCTTTTCTTTTGGCTTTAACATCCCCCATAGTTGTTTCTTCTCTGTAGTTTTCTTGAAGGCTAAACGCTAAAGTGTCCGTTTGTATTTTTTCCTCCTGTTCCCTTGTGTGTGTTCAATCATGTGTGCACAACTGTTCTTCTCTTTATCAACAGTGTGACCTTGCATACTTTGAACAAGCAATTTCTACAGTATATATTAAGTATATACATCTCACTTGCTGCTTAAGCCGTTATGCAGCTTCCTGTGACACATTATTGACAACCGCTTTCTCCCTCTTCGATATTCTGTTTTCATTTCTTCACTCTCCTACTTAAGCATGTCTTACAGCATGTCTTTATATCATATTAGACTTGCTACATTTTATTTTCAAAAACAATTTTAGTGTTGACGGGTAGCCTACTAGCCTAGCCTGTATTCACCCATCACTAACACAACCTCGGTTTGTGTTAATTGTTCCACCATTGCAGATGGGGTGTGTCATCTGTCAGAACAGCTCCTCTCTGCTAACATTCCCTTAGATATCACGGGCACTTTGTCTTGGTCAGCAGTATGTTTTATAAAGTAAAACTGTGAGTGCATTTACAGGAGGGACAGAATACCAGAGAACATCTCTCTTGGTTTCCCTGCTGAGCATGAGCGATTGTCAGCAGACGGGAGGAGAGATTGTCCACTAGTTAATCGATCACTGACGGGAAAAAAAGGCAAAAATTCCTCAATCCACCAAAGTAAAGTTTATGTGTGGGAAACATATGGCATGTGTGGTGAAAGAGTGAGGGAAAGCAGGAGAGGAAGGCACGCAGCCCCAAAAAAGTAGAAAATGCATACAATGGCAGCCAGTGTTGATATTGTGGCAGGGCGCCACAAATAAATGGAGGTATGGGAAGCCCCAAGGGCTGTTAGGGATAGCATAAGCGTAGCCTCGTTAGCAGATGATGCTGACTTTGTCGCTGATCTGTGGCGTGGCAAGGCATGAAACAAAAAGCAAATGGTTGTGTGGCCTGGTCTGCGGTCATCCCTCCTGCCTGCAAACCCATTTTCGACCCTCGCCAAGCCTGTACCCTCCCCCCCTCGCCGCGAGTGTTAAATAACGAACGCTATAGAGGACTCTGAACGGGCATGTTGAAACTTTAGCACTGCCAGTCTCTCTCTTTCTCCCCCCACTCCCCTCTTGTGTGCCCTTCTCTCTTGTCCCTCTGTGTGTTTGTTTACTCCTCGTATCTCCTCCAATAGTCTTGTCACTAACATCTGTTTCCTGGCACCTCCCTGATCCATATTCTTCTTACACGTTTACGATCCATCTAGAACTTTTATTCTGTCATTCTGATTATCCATACCGTAATTTCACTGTGTTGGTATACTGTGTATACATGACATCTGTTGCATGTTTGTCCGATCGCTCCTCTGTTTCTTATTTTTCCCTCACTAAAAGATTTGTGTCGTATGTGGTAGAGATTGTAAAGCCCCTTAAGGAAAGAAAAACAAAAAACAAAAACGTTATTGGTGATGTTCGCCTTTATTAATAAAGCCGACTTGACTCTGTGTTCTCACCTCTCGATTCACTCTGATGAAACACTATTGATTGTAAGCCAGGTTTTCAATGCGGTAGCTCGGGTCACAATGCAGCACAGTATATAGTGCACACTAGCCTTTGCTTCCCCCCATCCCCACCCCACTCAGCTTCATATAGAGCTATGTAATTACAGTGTGGCCTTGCCATACCCACCTATAGCGTCTAATTGTGTGGATGCCAGGACCGCATGCTGTTCGGGAGCGGCTGCTTTGTGTACGTTTCAGATGTTTGCCTTCATGTGTAGGTCTGGTGTACTAATGTCCATTCGAGCAGGGCAGTGGAAATATGAAGTGGAAAGATTTGTGTTGCCTTCACTGGTCCTGCGTTCTTATTAACCATATTAATAAAGTAAATTTTATTGTTCTACGGTTTAAAAACTAAAAAGTGTGGTGTCATTTGATGGTTGGTATGTTTTTTTTTTCTCCACTATTTTTCACCAATGTTAATCTTGTACCTGAAAGGACAGAAAATGTCACAAATAAAGACAAAGAAAAAAATTGTGACAGAGTGACACATACAAATTATGGGCAACACTTATGTTTGTGTGTTTTTGTTGTTATAAATGGGATTGACAAAAAATTATATACAATTCTGACTATAATGCAATATAATCCAACACCACCATGAACTATATCCTCCTCCATCCATCCTCCATCATAACCTTCATGAAGGTAGGGATTATTGCAGTTGTATAAGACCGAATAAACCAAATCATGTTAATTAAAGTAAAGTAAAGCATTTTTTTGTAACACATATCAGCTAATCACCAACTTTCTGACACTAACAGAATAAAATTAGAGCTAATTATTTATGCACACACCAGCTGAGTGCAGTTTTAGTACATCTAAGCAATTAAAAAAAAGCCCAAAAGTCAGTTTTTGTGTGCAGCTCTTTCAAAAAGCCACAGAGGAGTTCACACAATGTGCTTGTGACCTTTACCTTCTCAAGCCTGTAACTGCTCTGCTGTATTTTTCCACACTACATTCTAATCTTTTAATTAGTATTGGTGACTGATGCTTTCATTGTGCTGTCTGCGATTACTAGTGTATTTTGACCTGTAGATTAGAGGTCAGATCAGTGGTGTGAGAGTAAACAAAACTTCCTTTGTTGGCACATCTGAATGGACCAAATGATGAGATGGTAGCTGCTCACCTAGAACTACAACCAATAAGTTGGTCCAGGTGGTACACAGGAAATTAAGTTATAAATGAAAGCCTCTGAATGCCGTCAAATGGAAGAATATTAATATTTGTGGCACCGGTTCAAATCCACATATAAAAAACATTCACAAAGTATGGTTGTACTGTCAACAGGACCTCTCTAGTGGCTCCCATCTGACCGTGCATCTTACTTGTAGTGTACATTTGTAAATCTGAATATTTGTATATCGTGTGTGTGTTTGTACTCACAGGCGAGCCACGTGGCCCTGTGTGTTTACATTTGTTCAAGGGGGCACGCAGGGCGATATCTCACGGTAATCGATGAAAAAGGGAACGAGAGGGGGGAGGTGTGGGTGAGAGGGATGGGGGGGGGGGGGGTTAGGAAAAAATCGGTAAGGAAAGCAGGTTATCTCCTGTCATTAACGGAGGGATTCCCGCGTAGAGGGGAAGGAGGGAGGGGCAGGCGGGTTGCGTAGGGGAGAGACCTGGATTCATTGAGAAAAAACACAGTGTGTTTGGCATGAAGAGAAAGCAGACAATTATCTATATTGATTAAAGCCAGCCAGCCAGCACAGGGAAGACAGAAAACTATGGCTGGATCAATAGAGAGGGAGGGAGGGAGAGAGAGAGGGATGTAGGGCAACGGAAAGAGGGATAGTTGGGAGACAGAGGACGAGACAGTGAGGGCGTGAAGAGAGGCGAGGCAGAGACTCGACAGATGAAAAAGGGAGTGGAGACGGAGTATTACCAGCGAATAAAAAAAGCAAAAATGAATTAAAGCAAGATGAGGAAGGAGGGGAGCAGCGGCGAAGAAGAGATGACTGGCAAGAAAAGTCACTGCGAGGGATGAGAGTCGAAGCGTTAATGAAAATGACCGGTGGGTATTTGAGGACTTGGGCTGTAATGTACTTGAGGAAGAGAGTATACGGAGATCAATAAGCAGACAGATCCACTGTCTGTGTAAAGAGGGCAGCATAGCTGAAGAGGAGGATGAGAAAAAGCTCGGGATGGAGGGACGCTAAAGGAGTTGGATGAGCGGAGAGGTGGAACCAGGAGAGATGTTTGGTTGTGTGTGGGTAACATCACCCTTAGACGCTTCCTGGGGACCGGAGACTGTCACTAAAGTGGAACTGAACCTCCTCAGAAACCAGCAAATGTTTGTCTTTGTGTGCATGTTACATTTGCATAATGTTACGTGGATGACACATGCTGACCGTGACAGTAAATATCCATCAAATACATCCTGAAATCTACCGGTTTGGTTGGGTTTTATATGATCATTAGCCAGTAAACAAGAAAATAAATGACCGTTGCTGCTGTGAGTCAATTCAAAGTATAAGTTCCAATAATTATGTCTTCATGCTGTGCGGCTATGCGAGGCCTGTCTGATGCTCTCGTGTTGATTGTTTTATTGTTCATAAACTTTTTATTGTCACAACCTGAGAGTGCGTCTCCTGTCAAGTCTGCTTACACAAAGATAGACTTTGACTGTGGCTTAGAGCTAACAAACTAACCTACCTAACAGTCAGTCACATTTAAGAAGCTGGAATAAGACAATTTTTACCTTTTTTAATTGAAAAATAACTGATTCATCCATTTAATTGAATGTTTGACACCTAAATGATTAATCTTTGCAGCACTAGGTATGGGTAAATACTTTCTTTTTTTTTCAAATTGACAAACATGGCTGACCAGAGAACAACATCACTCAAGCAGACGACTGTGCCTCTGCTAACTCATCAGTTAGTCAGACTCAGGTTAATGATGTCCTCGCTTCTATTTCCAACAGATTACTGCTCTCTTTATGAACTCTTTCCCCTGTTATTGCTCGCTCCACAAGACTGTTAACAAACCACAAATCATGAGCCCCGTTTTCCTCTTTTTTTCTCATTTGTGTGTTGCTGATTGTTACCTGGGAAACATGGCTCTTAGCTCTCAGTTAGCTGGGGCATTGCTAACTGATTAACTTGAATTAGACTAATCTATGGCTGGTCTAACAATATGGAGACCAATCTGAAGTTTCACTTTTGTGGTTTGTCGTTTCTTTTGAGGAACTTAAATTATGCAGATGAAAACATAAAAATGGAAGTTGCTTCTCTTTGTCTCTAGATCACTTTCCTTAACTCTCACTCCTTTATTTTCCAATCCTCTCTTTTCTCTTACTCTCCCACTTTCACCATCTCAGTTTGTCTCTCTCTCCAGTCCTGTCTCTTCCTATTCATTCCTCCCTCACTCTCCCCTCTTCTTCCACAGGGTCAGCCTGATGGTCACTGAGGTGCTGTAGTGAGCAGTATGGAGGATTGTAGGTCTGGGGCAAAATGGCCCTTAAATGGCTCTCAAACTCGCACTGGGCTTTATTGATGCTCTGGCCTGACGCCAGCTAGCCTCAACACTTTGTGTATGTGTGTGTGGCGGGGGGGGGGGAGAGAGACTCGCTGATTGCCATGTTGATTATACAGAATAGTCCTACACCTGTCTGAAAGCTTCTTAACACAGATGGTGTGGAGACATAAGACAGAGACAGGTGGGAGACACGACACTGGTTTGTGTGTTTATGCACCGAGCTGGATATTTTTTTAAAAATACTGTATGTATATTTCACATGAAAAACAAGCAACAAAAGCCTCCATGAAGTAAGAACTCTTATTTTGCTTTTATAAATTACAGCTTTTAAGGCCCCATCTATTAAGAAATATACCCGACTTCTAATCTTTCTCTGTAACTCACAAAAGAAGGTTCAGATTTAACTCCATCACTCTCTTGCACTGATTCATTCTGCGTAAACTAAATTGAGAATGTTGCTTGAACACACGACCTTGCTCTGAAAGCTTTGTAACACACTGACAAGAAGCCACATTTGTTTTGAGCCATTTTAATATGTTTGATCGCTGCGGTGAAAGAGGGCACATCACAGGCAGCCAGATGAATTCTTTAAGGTTCAACGTAATATTAACTGATCTGAGACATTTATAGACTTCCTGATGCCTTTTATTTGACCCAAAACATGTCTGTTTAACTGAGACAAGTAGTCCTTCAGGTGTTTTGCTTAAAAAATGTCTTAAATGACCACATACGCTCTGTTTTTTTTTAAAGAATGAAGAGTGTAAGAGGGGCTATTTTAAAGGTTTTGGTTAAATGCTGAAGTTCTCCCCCTCCAGACGTAGTATTGCTTTAAAAAGCTGTGTTTATTAAACAGATTGGAATGAAAGCGATGCTAAAACTCCATATCTCATACATCACTGGACTGATTTTGACAAAATACAGAGGAAGAACACATGTTCGTACTGTGTTCCAGTGGTTTTAAAATAAATAAAAGTACTATTGAAAGAAAACATCCAGCTATTGTCACACAGATAAATTGCACTGATTAAGATATTACAGGGGGGGAAAAAATCAATCTTTCATTGATGCATCAGCAGTAATGTTTAATCAGGTATGAAGCATTTAACCCCTATCTACATCCTCCAATGGTCACAAGCTTTTAAAAACATGACTGGAACTTATAACCGCATGTTGGTGTCGAAAACTCTAGTCACTATGCAGAAAAACCACCGGTGTGGCCCGGCCATATCTCTCTTTCCTGCTTCACTCTCTTCACACACACACACACACGCACAGACACACACACACGTTGAGGCTACATATGTGTGTTCTCAGTCAGTCATATGTAGTTAGGAGTCTCATCCACATTCTGGCTGAATGTCTGACTTCTTTCTCTTCAGCTGAGGTTGGCATGTTACTGTGGACAACGTGAACACACATGCTCACACACACACACACAAACATGTACTTAAAGGCACATACACAATGCCCGGTCTCTCTCCTCTTTCCCACTCTCTCGCTCTCACACAAACAGAGAGGAGGTGTGATCTAAAGTGCAGAAATCTTCATTTAAAAAAAGAATAATCAGAAAAGAAGATTATCAACAAGTGCAGGTTTTTAATACCTATCCCACATAAACGATATGCAGATACGGCATTGCCGCATCAAATTTTCATTCCGCTGAGGAAAAAAAAGATGAAATATTTTGATATATTATTATGAGGATGCCTCTGTAACTAGCCTCGCTTTGATATTGCTTCTGACGTGCGATTGATGAATGACTGAATTCAATAAAGTACAATCTACTTTGGCAGACTGGATGAAATTTGGAATGCAAAAGTATGTTGAAGTATGTGTACTGTATGGGACGGTGTGTGTGTGTGTGTGTGTGTGTGATTGGGGGAGGTGTGGGGGAGGCTTTGGGGGATCACGCTTATGAAAAATAAATTTCAAAAAGCCAGTATTACCTCTGCTCAGGCCCGAGCTCCAGCCTTTGCATTTCAATGTGAGGTGCAGCCTCCATTATTTATGATGCTTTACACCTCAAAACCACGGCCTGCCTCTCTCTACCTAACTCCGACTCGCTCTCTCTCTCTCCCCCATATCCCCATAGTAACCACAAGTCCTGGGTCTATGTTTCCCTCACCATGTGTGTGTATAGATGGAAAGAGACAGCGGCCTGTGGGATGGTTCGGTACCAGCAGGCATTTGATGGATGACAACATGCAGGAAGTTCAAAACCAACGTAGACGATCGCTGAATTATCACAACACAAAACTTCATTTCTGAACATCTCTGCTGACTGATAGGAAGCTTTAACTGTTGCAGACAACAGCTACAGAGGTTTTCTCAACTTTCATTTTGGAGTTTTATCTACAAGTTTGTTCAGTGATAGTAGCGGCTGTCATATCGGCATCTATTCCACGTCAAAATCTTCCCTCCCTGGTGCGCGCCTTTCTGTCTTCCTGTCAGTCTCCCTGCCTGAAGTTTTATCTTGACATGTGAGAAGCAACACTGCCAGAAACTGCATATCTAAACTCAACTAAAAGCAAAGTTGTGGCCAATGCTTAAAATACTCAAGACATATAAAAGCTCTAAAAAGTTAAAGGTGCCACAGGAAAAATGTACCATATCTCGCACAAATTAACGTCACAATTGTTGTCAACCCCTGCTGACAACATCTATACTGTATTTCACCTTCTTTGTCAGTGGCAACATTCCCCTCACAACAGGACGTAGCAGCACTACTATCAGCTGGAATACACCAGTTACATCACAAATCACAATTACTCTGACAATTATTTACTTGTTGACAAGCAGCACTCACAATATATTTTTCTGTATTATTTTATGGGTATTATTGTTGGATTGGTTTCCACTACATTGGCCTTGTTCCAAAGTCAACATGTTTTCATTTTTTTCAATTCACAACAGAAGAAGAAAGCCAATAATACATGATAGTTAACTAAGGAACATCATCGTCTGTGAAACAACAATGACAAACCCTAACTTCTTGGCAGAGGCAGAGTCGCTGAGGCATCAGCGGTGGAGTCAGAATATCCCTGATACTTTTACTGAAAACCACATTCAAAGTTGCACCAAAATCATCAGTTTTCAAAGCTTTAAAGTTTATTTATTGATTCCATACTATCATGGAAATCTTAAAGGTCCAGTGTGCAGGATTTAGTGATGACTAGCAGACCGAACACCCCTTGTGTCACCTTCCCCTATGGTGGCTGTTAAAAACGTGAGAAACAACAAAGGCACTCTTCAGAGCCAGTGTTTGGTTTGTCCATTGTGGGCTACTGTAGAAACATGGCAGTGCAACATGGTGGCCTCTATGGAAGCAGACCCGCTCCATCTGTAGATGTAAAAGGTTCATTCTAAGGTAACGAAAACACAACGATTCTTCTGGTTTCAGGTGATTATAGACTAATGAAAACATAATTATGAATATTCCATTTCTGCTCCTAAGATCTACAAACGGCACTTTTAAAAAAAGTGCTGCACCAATTTATCTTTGTATTACAATAACACTGTCAGACTTAAGATACAGCTAAAATAAAATGAATAAAAAATCAACGCAACAGAAAGAGATATCGAACCGCCTACATTACCCAAAATGCAACACAATTACCAACAGGTTGGTCACAGATTTGGGTGTGTTATGCTATAGTAGCAGTTAATTGAGCCTCGAGCTACTTGCCTCAAGCAGAGATGAGGAGCGGCCTACAGAGGGCTAGTAAGCGAACGATTTTCCAACCTCTGCAGACCCAACTGATGCTGACATCACTGAAGGCAGTTTATAAGAACAAACTGGTTTAGTTGTACTTTAAGTTTGTTTGGTTGTAATTGAACTTGGTCACCTCTAACACATTATCATACATTAAAGGGGAATTCCAATATGTTTTAACCCTGGCTCTTATTCTCTATGGATCGGGCTAATCTTGCACTTTGTTTTCTCCATTGCAGAGGCACTGACTAAACAATGGATATTGGGTGGAAGGACTGTGGGACTTCTAAAGCTTTCTAATTAAATTCATGTATCATTTCAAACGCCTCTCTGAGCCCAACTCTAAGTAAACACAGAAAGCAGTTCCCTCAATTGGATCCGAACAAACTAGCTGCCCTGATATGAAAAATAACATGTTACACCAGTTCTGATAATTCCCATCTAATATAACAGATACAAGATCTTTGTGGTTTTGTGTGAATACTGACTTGAAAACATCTTCAGTTAGCATTGTATAAAAACCATAATGCCCTTGAGGATCATATTTACTGTATTTATTGCTGCTTGAGTGCTCAGTGGTTCCACAAACATAATATACAACAAATACAGTAAAAAAAAAAATTCCTTGAGGGTTCCGGACTATTTTATGTTAAATAAAGCTAAAGTGCATGTATTTCCATAATTTGAATAGAAGACAGAATGTATGTCCTTCACATTGTGGACATGCACAGGACACAGTTAAAGTGTAAAATGAAACTAATGTAATAACCACGGAGCATAGAAAGGATGAGGCTTTTCATGCTGGAAGATTTATAGTTTTGGAGCGCGGAAGAATCTCCATTTCCTGAATTAGATGTGAACTGACCCCAGCGCTGCCACAATAGTTGGCGTGTAGCGTTAGAACATCTGCCAGACATTAGTCAAACACACCATTGCCTGAATGATGGAGCTTCTGAGGGGGTTGTAAATTACAATGGGAAAGAGGGCTACTATCCATCAGTCCATCCATCTGTGTGTGTGTGTGTGTGTGTGTGTGTGTGTGTGTGTGTGTGTGTCCGGACCCTCGGACAAAAGGCCTGCTGCTCCTACGTTGGCCAAAAGCTCTGCTGGTCAGACTTAATGAACCTTACCCTACCCCCCCTCCTCCATCACCCACACACACACACACACATATAAACACAGCGCCCATCCCCCTTCGGCTCTCCTCTCCAACTCTACCTTGGCCTGCAGTGGCTGTGTCACTGCTAATATTGACGACACCCCCCCCCCTCTCTCTCTCTCTCTCTCTCTCTCTCTCTGACTCCCCTTTCTCTCTCTT
>JBBPCS010000037.1:201473-222428 GCA_037974645.1 Hollardia meadi
CCCTCCCTCCCTCCCTCCCCCCCTGCTTTGGCCGGCAACCGCTGTTGTCCACATCTCACCTCATCCATAGTAGACAGTATTGATTTTCAGCGCGGAAAATAAAAAAGGCCATGAATTTTAATGCCTCACTGTCTGTCTGTCTGTCGCCCTCCCACCCTCTCTCCCCTTTTTCTTTCCCTCTCCCATTCTCTCAGTACTTGTCTTCAGCTCCTCTCCTTTTATTCTTAGACCCATCTCTCTCTCCCTTTTTCTGATGTATCTCTCTCTGTCTGTCCATCCCTTCCCTCTCTGTCACTTTCTTTCTTCTCTGACCAGTGTTAGCTCTCTCGCTCTCTCTCTCTCTGTGCTTTCACTAAACCCACCCAACATCATTCTCTCTCTCTCATTTTTTTTTCCTGAGGGAAGGATAGGGGAGAGCAAAAGTGGGGCGGCAGGTGTAGAGGATGCAGTGATATGTGTGTGTGTGTGTTTGGGTCATCGGCCATTTCCAAGCTTATACAGCACCACCACATCTGTGTGTGTGAGAGAGAGTGGAATAGTGTGGAAGTGTGTGGTCGGATTTGGAAAGAATATTTAAAGATTAAAAAAAAAATCTTCCTATGTCTTACTAAAACATTAGCTCATTAAAAACCACGAACAGACAGTATTTGATCATTATTTGGTTGCACCACCTGAGAAAAATCGTCTTTTTAAAAAATCTCAGATCACAATTTCTGGCTGTAAGACCGGTGATCCGTTTCACGATGTCTTACCCTCGACTACGGCTGCAGCAGAGCTCTATTGGATTTTTTCCTGTTTTTCAGATGGTTATTAAGCCTGAGAGGAGCCAATGGTGACCACTACATTTGATGCGGGCTAATGCTGAGTTAAGTGTGGAAGATACTACCAAAAAAAAAGAAAAGAAATCATGCTGGAATTATGTTATCATGTTTCAGCAAAGAGGTATTTTTTTCATTTTGCACAAATTCAAGAAAATGATGCATGTGCTGTGTGTAATTTTATCAATAAGAAGGTAAAAACACGGCACTAAAGGGACAAAACTGACAAGGTGGAACATAGTGATTTCACCGCTCAGGAGCAGAAGAAGAAAGTGGCAGTTGCGATCAATGACAGGTTGTACGCCCCTGTCTGCGCTGACTGCATATCATTGTTGTCAGGTAAAATCGTTGTTTTTGCAACGATTTTCAGGCACAAAGAAAAGATCTGTTGAATTTTTCTGAAACTGTAATATCAAGCTTTCAGTTTAAGCAAGCAAAAGATAAAAATGCTAAAATTACAGAGCATTTTTTTCCAAATACATAAACTGAAACCACCAGCTGAGTGAATATTTGACATGTGGTTCTAAAATTAGTGTAACCTGTAATCACGCCACTGATCGGATACATACACACCTATGCGGTGTAGGTTTGAGGAAACAAAAAGACAAAGTTCCATTCAGTTTTGGAAAAAACAAACACACACATCTACCACAACTGCCTAAGGAAACACACTGGACAGACACGCAGTCATACACACACAAAAATGGACATCTTTGTGTGTGTTGGACTGTGTGTCCAGTGTGTTTCTTTGTGGCCTTGATCCACATCAATGTGCTATAATGACTTCAATGGAGAAAAATCTTCATGAGACAGAGAAATATTAATTTCCAGCACTGGTCACCGTTCCTATGATTAGATTCAGTTTCAAACAGAATGCTGTTTTAGTGTCTTTACAAGCAAAAAAACTCTCCAGCAAATAGACATAAGCTTTAGTTTTAACCTTTAAAATTAAGTTAAACTTCAGCTTCTGCAGATGTTGAATACAGACATGCAAACAGACACACAGAAATACATTATATAGACACACAGGTAACGTATACACAGAAAGACAGGCACAGGTTTGCTGTGTTATAGAATAAAGACCGTTCTTTTGTCTGGTTAAAGTTACAGTCACAGTGATTTTGGAGCCTCAGCACACAATAGGCTCATGAGAAAAATTAAAAAAAGAAAAAGAAAACACTGGAAAGTCAGTAACTACATACAGAACAATTATTACCGGCTGGCTAAGCTTTGGCTCTTAGAAGGTAGAAGTCATTGTCTATTTGCTGTATAACCTTCAGGCCAGCTCAATCAACTGTCAATTGGGATGCTTTCAAAACAAACTCCAGCCTATTATCAGCAAGAATGCCCCAAACACAAGCAGTGGGTTAAATGTCAGATGCTTAAAAATTTGATTTCCCCTCTTTACGTATTCTTGGACTTGAGGCTCTGCATCTCCACAAGGGATGTTACTTTACGCTTCTGGATGAAAAAAACAAAACAAGACACAAACAAACAAAAAACACATATTTGTATGTTTTCTGAGTATAAATGTGAAGTTTATAATGCAAACATTTTCTTTTTATTATTTTTTTTTGCTTTCAATGGCTGTTATTGTTGTCCTATGTGTCTCTGAGTGTCCTCTGCAGGCTAACAGTGCTGCGCTGTGACAATGGTGGTATTTTTCAGTTAAATGAAAGCGCAGTTATAGTTAGTAGATGCTTTGTTTATTGTATTCATTCACTGCTACATGTACAAACTGAAGGACAGTGTGTTTGTGCTCTCATATAAACTTCTTTTGTTAGTGGATGATATATGAGATGTGCCTTCCAATAAAAGCAATTCATAAGTTAGCTCATGAAAAGATTTAGGAGTCAGGAGAGCATTAACTTTGCACTCGGAAACCCTGCAAAGGTCACCTCTTGCACCAAAAATAAAAATGGATAAGAGACATTATTTATTTCTAGTACCCTTACAGCACATATGAATAAAAAGCCCACACGCACATAAATCCACTGCGCAGCACAAACTAATACAACCCTTACCCGTGAAAACCATCACTTTCAAGCCTTCCTCACTGACAATACACTTAGCCTCCCAATCTTATTAATCCACTCAGCCACTCAATGTCAAGTCCACCGTCTGTGCGTCCGTCTGGCTAGCTAGCTGACCCGGGCCCCACCCACCTTGACCCTGACCTCGAGAACGCAGCACCAACCCCCAAAGCAAGCCCCTCAGTGAAGGCTTACAATGGAGCCCCTTGACAAAAACAGAACGACTTAGGATTGTAAAGGTGAAATGCCGCACTAGGTTTAATGAGAGCCATTGCAAAATCAAGAACCAGTACTGAGAGCCTGCTCAGAGTAAAAATTACAAATTAAAACTCAAAAGATATTCTAAAATATGTCAATTAAACTCTTAATTAACTAAAATAAGAGAAATTATATATGACATTTGGTTGAGATTATGTTCCAGTTTATTGGTACACCTTGCAAAAACTAATACAGGTGTCTCTGTTATTTATAGCATACCTCCATTGATATAAATGAGGTGGGAGAAATATCAGAAATGTCTTTCAGTATAACGCAATCCAATCCAACAGCAGCACGAGCTATATTCTTCAAAATGACCTCACAATGGCAGGAGTGTTGCATTAGACTGCATTAATCTTAGCTTGGTGTCCCTAATAAACTGGCAACTGAGTGTACGTCATCTATTTTAAATACTTGAATCAAGCTACGGGACCTGAAAGTCGAATGACTACATTTCCAGGCTTAATAGCAGATTCAATCACCAGTGAAAACAGACATGAAGAGTGAAGCTGACCCCAGTGTGTGACCCCTGCCCATCCCCAAAACACCGTCTGACCATTTCTCTCTGACCCCCGCTAAAAAAATGAGCAACCAAACACTGGTTACCCTCCCTCCCCCAATCCCTGCTGCCTGCCAGGTCTGGTCTGTCGTGGCCCCGGACGGCCTGGCCTGTCCAAGGACTTGAACTTGAGACGTGATACAACAGCCTGGCCAGGCGTGGACAGATGAAAGGAAAGAATAGGCGGGTGATGGGTCGCTTGCATATGAATTGCCTGAGCAATGGAGAGGGGAGGGGTGGGGTTAGGGGGTGAAGGGTAAAGGTCAACCCCCCGCATCCCGGGGTCCCGCGCAGACCGCTCCCTAACTGACGAGCAGACAAAGGAGATGAGGAGGGGGTCCCGGGATGACACGGGGCGCTGGGCGCTCGGACCCCTGCCGCCCGCCCCTCCACCAGGAGGAAGGACGGAGAGAGTAGGGGGCTGGGAAATTAGCACACACACACATATGCATGGACACACACACAGGCAGATGCGCTATGCAAACACACTTATGCTCACATGTGCCACAGCTGAAGGACAAAAACATTCGGACGCACACGCACGCACGCACTCCGACAAACAGACACGCACACTCAAGTCCATTTGATCTGAAAACACACACACACACACACACACACACACACACACACACACACACACACACACACACACACACACAAAGACACCTCACCTCACATGAGTGAGCACACGGAGGACAGTTCTATCAATATTTTATCAGGTCTAAATTCAAATGCTAACATTTGTGCACACTGCTGTGATGAGCGCAGGGAGCACTTTACTCTGTGATCACTGATTATAATCAAACGCACAAGATTATCATCAGGCCGCTTAACACTCTTCACAGTATTTGAAGCTCATCATCCAATTCATCAATCTATCTATCGGTTTCAGTTCATGTTATGTTTCCCCAACAGCCTCTACCAGAATTTGTCGGCTGATTAGAGAAACTGTCCCTCACCTGAGAGGTCACAGTATTGATTCCATATACAGGTCATGTGTCCTTGGTCACGATACCAAATTTCTATCTCTCCGCAGCCTGGCTCTAATAAATGTTTAATTTTACAAGCTTAGGTGATTAAGATTTACACACATGCTGTATATTGCATGAATAACTCACCGGTATAATCACCTCCTGAGGAGAATGAGGAAATATATCAATTTAATGGTAATATCCTTGTTTAATGACTTTATATCTTCTTGGGCTGTGGTTATTGTAATCATAGCAAGCTGCATTACAGACTCACCGACTTATTTAGAGAGTTTATATGATGTTTAACCATAAAACTCATGTTACTAAACCACCTTTTCCCCCCTAAGAGATCATATTATACCATCTTTAGATTAAATACTGTGTGACAGAGGCAATAATCATATAATCATACCCATGAGAGAGTAACATTATAGACACTGAAGTACTGAGTCAGAAATATTATGCCATTTGATTGTGTCAGTATTTCCCGGCTCTACATTTGAGGCCAAGTAGATGCAAATCAACTGAATGCTTTGTCTTCTCCAGTAATGGATGACTGACAGACTGTCTGAGTGAGCTGCCATCCAACGATGTTCTCTGACCTCGGCAAGACTGGAGCTGCAGAGCTGGTAGTTGAAAACACCTCTGTGTGTGTGTGTGTAACACAACATGACGATGGTCATCGGTGATCCCTCACTGCCTCAGGCGAACACTAGTCAGCGAGACACTGACATGGATAGAGGCTCTGCACGTGTGTGTGTGTGTGTGTGTGTGTGTGTGTAAAAGCCATGCATCCAGATAGCGATAGCTGTGTAGCTCCAGCCACCATGTTTAAGCTGCTGTGTTGTGTGCTATCACTGCTGCTGCGCTGCTGAGATAGATAGGAGGATTGGGGCAGGCCGGGGCCCTTTCAAACCCCCAGAGAGCTGAAAGGGAGTGAGTGCTGGGCCTAAATGCAGAATCTCCTTAGCTTATACCCCCGAGGGATGCACACACAGGGCCATTTTCTGGGAGAGAATCATGCCGCCAAGCGGACAGCGGATTTACCATATTCATACCACACTTTAGAGAGGAGGAGGAGGATGAGGAGGGAGAGGATCTTCACCTGTCCCATTTCACTGCTATGACTGTATGTGGCTGCGCCAGCTCGCACGGCCGCTGAAACCCCGAGGGGGAGCCATTAAGGAGAACCTCGCTCACTCCCAACATTTCTCTCCCTCATCCCCCATTTCTTCCTCCCTCCCTTTTTCATATGAAGTATGGAGCCTCTCTCATTCATTCGATATCCCCACTAATAAGGCAGGGTGGTTCAGTCAAGGCCAAAGATAAAATCCGGCAATACTGTCTCTATGTAGAAGTGGCAGGAATAAAAAGGGGGGGGTGGGGTGGCTGTAAACAGCTATTTTCCAAGCGCAGGCCCTGATGAAAGATGTGTCGCTGCTAAAAAGTACAGCTGGTATATTGCTGCTGCTGCCAGTATGGAGAAAACAGCCCAGATTCATATCAATGGCTTTGATTGAAGTACTGGGAGAAACCTGCCAGAGGACCGTTTGTCATAGATGTCAACATGTGTGTGTGTGAGGATTGGGATTTGTAGAAAGATTTGTTTAGATACCTGCGTGGAATGAGGCGTGAGTGAGTACAGTGTCAGTGCAGGCTTACGTTCACAACTGTGTGTGTGTGTATGTGTGTGTGTGCATGCACATGCGTAAATAAGTGTGACAGTGCCTTTGTGTGTGTGTGTGTGTGTATTTGTGCACATGCACTTCCCTGAACTATGTGGATTGAGGTGGGGAGTGTTAGAGAGAGGGGCAGGCAGGCTAACAGATTCATATCCAATATGAAGAGGTTAAAGTGACGAGTCCAATCCTCCCCACAGAGCAAAGAGAGAATGAGATTGAGATGCAGGAGGAGGAGGAGAAGGGAAAGCAGGGAGGAAGAGGAGGAGGAGGGAGGAAGGGAGGAAGGAAGGAAGGAGGGAGGGGTTGTAGTACAACAGATTAATTTCATTTCTGGACTGAGCACTCTTCTGAGAGGAAAAAAGCAGAGGATAATAAAAGGGGATAAAAAAAAGAGAGGAGGGGGGCAGCGATAAGCAGGAGAGCTGGGAGGGGAGAAAAAAGGGTAAAGAAAACTCCTTTATCAGATGTAGTAAATGTGTGTGTACTGTATGTGGGAGAGATAGGAGTCATGGAGTGTGAAGATGATTATGTGTTCAAAACTGCTCGTGAGCATGTCTGGCCGTCTGAGCGGCGATACGTCGCAACTTCACAGGCCAAGTAAGAGACTTTAAATCACGCAGAGCTACAGAGTGCGACATCACCAAAACAAAACCAAACCTCAATTAGATATGTGCTTTTGGACATTTTCTAATGAGTTTCCTGAGTTTTCTGTTCTTTCATGGTAGGGATACAGTGTCTCGTGGAGGTTAGGGTTGATTTCAGTATCAGTATAATGTCAGCAGCCCACACTGAACCAGTAACCTTTTGGTTGCTAGGTAACCCTCCTAACCAAACAGTCGACACATGTCCGTTGTGTACCGATTTATACTTTAGGATGTATGGCTGTAGGTACTGGGATGCATGCTATCAATAATGGTTTAACCAATATCTCATCCGAGCAAATGCAGCGTGCAGTTTAAATGTGAGCTACTTTAGACGCACTTGTAATATTCGTTATTCGCGTTATTACAAGATGAAATTGTGTAATTTTATGTAATTATTTTCGTGATTCCTTCGTGCGTTTTCCCAGAGTGCCTTTTGACATCACCCAGAGCGAATGAGCCTGAACTTGGTGGGTTTGAGGTGTCAGTTCACATGAACAGCAATAGTGATAATGGCTGTGACTTAAAAAAAAAAACCACCATGTCTTTTGACTTTGGTAACATCTTATTGAGGACTCTATTCTGCAATGGTATAAAATGGTGGGTCTACACAGAGGCCTTGGCTCTTTCCATCTGAGCGTCTGAGACCAAAACCTGATGTTTACCATTGATGTTTCAGACAGGTGAAATATTTTCTGCTATTAGACTCCACTGGAGCTCCTGGAGATGTCTCAATGTGACATCATGCCGTCTGCATTGAGCCAGTTGTCTGTGACGAATAGGAAAATTACACCATCAAACAAAATGGACCCAGAAATGTAAGCTACATAGCCAGCAGCTGTTATTTTTAGTGTATTTGCGTGGATTTTATTTTATTTTTTCACTCGCCAGGCACTCAAAGAGCATCCTAGCTGGTGTGTTGACGGCAGAGGCAGACAAGAAAGAAAAAAAATCCAAATTAATATGAAAACAACAAATACTATGAACTAATACTTCTGTTTTTCATACTTTTATAGCCACATGTGGTGGACAGTACATTTGGGAGCAGCATCAGCAGCTGTACAGTCTGGTGAAAACACCTTCTAAAAGCCCTTGAGCTTGTAGTCTGGCGACAGCATATGTGGGTGAAAATGAGTCACAGGGACTAAGTGCATGTATGTACTTGAAAGTGTGTGTGTGCGTGTGTGTATTTGTGTGTAATGTGGGTGGGAGGTTAGTTGAGTACAGCAGATTGAAGCACTAACCAGAGCACTCAGATTTATTAAAAAGGGCTGGACCCAGTGCCTGCCCCCTCCTCTCTCTCCCCATCCTCTATTGTTGTCACTTTACTTCTGTCTCTATGCATACATACCCCCCCCCTCCACAAACCCTCATCCGGCATGATATTACGTTTTTCACAAAAAAAGAAAAAAACCTTTCACAGTCACCGCTGGTCTCTCAATAAGACAGGCTAAAGGAAAGGAGGGGTCAGGGGGAGGAAGGAGCGGAAGGATGTGGTGTTCCTGAGGTAAATGGGGACCCCCACTCCTCTTTCCGCCCCCTTCTCTCTCCCCCACCATCATTACCATAACTCCTGTCCGCTAAATTAAATTGGGGGGTCTCCCCTCTTCCCCTCCACAACAGTGCTGACCACCAGCCAAGGGGATAGACGGGTGTAGGGAGGAGACAAAAGAGGTGGAATCCAATCTAACTAACCCCACTTTTGTCATCCAACTTTATTAGCTAAATGTATCAGCGACGGAAAGAAATGTATTGTTGGCTGCGGGATTTATACTGCTTAGGAACACACACACACAAACACAGTCTCAGACATGCAAAAGGGCTGCACAAAGGACACGCGTTGGCTCTCTGTGTGTGGTTTATTCAATACAAACTATGTTGGCGAGCATAAAACGTCCCCGCGGCGCACCGAACGGTGAGATTACATTACAGCGTCTCACATAAACATGCAAACACTCAAAGAGCAAAGTGTACTCAACCACACAGGCACACAGACACAGGAATACACACACATTCACAAACACATGCGGTTCTGCTTATCCACAGCCTTGTCATTCTAATCTCTATAAAAAAAAAAAAATTTTTTTTTTAAAGTCCTAAAGCTTTGAGACGGCAGAAGCTCGCGTCAAGACGAGCTTACTCACTCTTCCACAGAAAGGTTGAGTGAGATCACACACTGGCTTCATTATGTCAAAGACCTGTGAAGGAGGACAGGAGCCCTTCCTAAGCCCTGTTCTCTCTATTCATGCAAGCTGGGGAACAAGATCACTGCCTTCAGGTTGGCACAAAAGACCAGCACTTCTGTATTAAACACACCAGCGGCAGGCAGTGACAGACATTAGCCAACAGATAGCCGCACACACGCACAGAACTACAGTATGGCCTTCTATACACCCACAAATACACAGAATGTAGCATTTGACATAAACTCGTATTCATTGTGTTCCACAATGCTTGGGAATTTTTGACTAGTGGAAAAGCGACAGCAAATTACTCACAAGAATATCAAATATCAGTTTACATCTTAATTGATTTAACAGGAGAAAATGTGCTTCAATACAAGCCTGAAATGTATTTTCTCTGGCCAGGGGGATATATTTTCCCGTTAGTCAGATAATTCTTTATCTTGCTGGAAGCACAATGTTTCAAAAAACTGACCAACCGATTTTTTTATGGAAGCTGATGAACACACTGGTCTTGGACATACAGATACTAGTCAGGATCTGGGATTAAGAGAATAAGACGAATATAATGTTTTTTTAAGCCATAACAGTAAAGCTAAAGCCTTAGTTCTTAATCCTGAGGGCATGTGTGGTCAAAAAGCAATTTACCTGTAAAGTGTGTTTAAGTAGTGATACCTCTACTCTGCCTTTGGTTCGTGAAATTTTCTGTCTACTTTTGCAGCTTTTAAGGTCTTCCAGAAGTGATTCAAAGGTTGGGTAAATGGTAGCTATAATGTAATACTCTCACAGTCACTACACAGTTTAAATCAGGATAAGCAAAAAACACTACAGGTGCTAACGAAACGTTTTAGAAAAAGAAACTCTGACACACACACACACACACACCTCTGATTCGTGTATAGTGTGAAAACCTAATTATTCTGCTTCATTAGAAGGTGAGCAGCAGCCCTGACCTCAGACCAGCCGCTAATCAGCTGAACAGCCTTCAGGCCTTTTTCTCGCTCGCTTCTCTTTCTACCTTCCCTTCTTCTAGCCGAACACACCCAGTGGCACGCCGGGGCCAAGGCAGGGAGTTCCAGTGATGGAGGGAGTGAAAGGAGGGACGGAGAGGGGCGTGAGGAGAAGGATTGTGAGCCATGAGACGAATGAATAGGCACAGGGTTCTTTATGGCATTTATGTGTGCTGAGGAGAGAGCCTATCGATGGACACCTTGTCGAGTGCATTCGTTTAGGGGTGCGCGTTGGTGTTAAAACCAAAAAAAGGTCCCCTGGTGTGCCCAGCATTCATTATTTAGTGGGGGTGTAAAATAGTCACTGGCCTGTGTACACACACACACACGCACACACACACACAAAGTACTACGATGAGCCATCAGGGAAACACCAATTTTCACACACACACACACACACCAGAAATAAGTACTCAGTAAGTACATGAGTACTCATGTTTACACACACCAACATACCTGAAATGTACACACAAATGGCCACAAACACACACTAATACACACACTTACATATGATTGCCGTTTACAAAGTCAAAGAGAGCGAGACACACGGAGCAGTCAAATATAGCCTGAGTACAACCAATTTAGCCCCTAATGGTCTTTGTGACCATCAAGAGCGCAAGACGAAGATGACTGTCCAATGGAGGGTGCATGTATGTGTGTCAGTCTTTATGTGTGGAGGAGGACAGTGTTTACCCTAGGTTCCTTTCCTTCTATATGTGTGACTAATGGCCTATGGATGTTTCCACGGTAACAATGACAGTTTGAGCTGGTTAGATGGACTGACACACGGACAAGCAGCAGAGGGGAAGCAGAGTTCAGTTGACCATATTTGGCTGTGGGTGGATTTTTATTTCATATCTGCGCAGCAGGAGGTGTCCATGGTGTGAAATGACTTTTATCATCTACATGAAACAAGGACAAAAGGTCTGTGTGTGTGTGTGTGTGTGTGTGTGTGTGTGTGTGTGTGTGTGTGTGTTCACTGCTGCATATACAGGTTTGTGTATGTGTGAAGGTAATGTACAGTACATGTATGTGTGTAAAGATGGATAAAATATAGGTCTATTTTGCTTCTGAATATCAATAGTAACTGTGCATGTAGTTCTTTATATTTGCTTTAAATCATCTTTAAATCATATCTTCCTATTACAAAAGCAATTCCTGAACTCTATTTATTCTATATCTCAGACCTCTTAACTTCAAGTGTAAACACAACTCTACAATCTGCACTTGTCCTGTCATGCCTGTATCTGTGTTTAGAATGTACACAGGACTGTCACTGGCTAGCTTTTAGCTTCTCCAACAGGCTAACAACAGTTTTAGCTTCTCCCACAGGCTAACTTCTATTTTAGCTTCTCCAACAGGCTAACATTGGTGTTAGAGAAGCGAACAGTTACACTCTGAGCAGCCTTGCAGTCATCAAATTTTAGTGTTCACGTTGTTCCCCATCTTCACTTACACTGTGCATACGTGCAGTCATCATCATGGCCATGCAGACCGAACAACAGTGGTGCCGTCATTTTTGACAGTTATTTTCAATTTAGGACATGGTCTCACCCATCCTAACTTGGGAAATTCTTCAGTTAGGATGGTTCTGTAATAGCTAGATTCCTATCCCAAGATAAGATGCTGGTAGAAAACACGATTCTGTAATAGCAAAAAAAACAAACAACGAACTGTCATCCTTAACGGAGCTGAGATAGGATTTCAGACTGAGGAAGTTTGTGTAATGAGGCCCTAGGTACATAACTACCTCGACTAATTCGCTGTCTATCTTGGAGTTCAATAAGCACGTACTAGACTCAAAACTTCAGGAAATGCAAGGAGAGAGATGACAAATGAGCTCTGGGAAATGTAGTGAAAAAAACAGTACAGCACACATTGTCAAGAAGGAGATTTTTAAAAAACAACCCTCACTGACAACCTGTTTTATATGATTAGAGTATCGGTACCAGAAACGTTTTATAAGAGCATGATGACATTGAAACCTTTTCCAGTGACTGAACACAACATGCTGTATAAATGTGTGAAGGTGAGGTACATAAATATATGATGTATCCATGACGTGTACAACCTGATGACAGCGATATCAGTCAGTGTGCATGTGTCTGTGAGGGGTAAATACATTAATATCTGCATGCATGTGTGTCTGACAGCAACTACAGAACGGATACATCCTCACACGGAGTTTGTGTGTGTGTGTGTGTGTGTGTGCAGAGCCCAGGGTGGGGGTGAGGCGGCTTAACGCAATAAAGCATGTTGTATTGACATCTGTGTTGTGTCTATTGATTCCCCATTATGGAGCTAACAAACCCGCCTGGACGCTTTGTCATTCGCAATCACGTTAGCACCGGGACTCACCAACAACGCTGCCCCTTTTAAAATCTGATCCATACACACGCAC
The DNA here is from genome assembly GCA_037974645.1 of Hollardia meadi. NCBI lineage: Eukaryota > Metazoa > Chordata > Actinopteri > Tetraodontiformes > Triacanthodidae > Hollardia > Hollardia meadi. Next base: position 214,030 of record JBBPCS010000037.1, read on the forward strand.
GCGTACACACACACATGCAGAAGCAGGCGTCCTCTCACGCACACGCTTTCTCAAATTCCTACACATCCATGGCAATCGTTTATGTCACCACACACATCCAGTCCACCCCCACACGCACACGTTAGAACCACAAATTCTCATGCACACATAAACACACACGCTCACACACAAATAGGGTGGCGGGAGAGTAGTCAATGCTGGCTAATCAATAGTGGTGGAAGGTTAAAACCACTCACACAATGGGCAGCTATGAGCTACTTGTGGTTTCCAGATAAACCACACATGCCAGACAGATCCATACCTGACCTCAACGTGCAATTATTGAATCATCTACCTGTCTTACACACACACGCACGCACGCACGCACGCACGCACGCACACACTGCTGCCCTCTCGTCCAGATAAACTTTCCAACATATGCTCACTCCAAAAACACACACTGATAGACCTCCACACATGCACAGACGCATAAAGAAATGCTGAAAGAGACACAAATACTTGCTAATCAGGCACGTGAACAGGTGAGAAAACCGGGTACAGCTAGGGGTGAAAATGTTCTCAATTTCAGCTGTTAAATGCATCAATCCGGCCTAATCTGAACAGAAAATTGAAAGATTGTTTTACCTTAAAGTAAGTTAGAGTACTTTATTTATTATCTATTATTACTGCAGTCCTCCTGACATTGGGGATGTTTGAAGCAGCCCGTGAAACATGTAATCTAGAACGAGCAGGGAATATGCGCGACTTCAATCTCCGACAGCTCCAATCTACAGCTAGCTACCCAGTGAAACCATCTACCTGTATTAACCAATACCTTGACAGGAATAAGCTACGTTGTTGACCAACACAAACTAGCCACTGTCAACACGTTATAAACATCATTAGCCATAATTGCCTATTAACAGTTTCTTAATGAAAGAGTTTTTATGCACCGATGTTGCATTGATTGAACCACAGAATTAGAACACATGCCCTCCACAACAACAAAGTTTCTCCTCAGATTTAATCTTGTCCTATTTTGAACTCAATACAACAAATTTTGCCTTAAGGTGTGTTTGCATGCCTGGCTAAGACAAAATCTTGCACACAAGCTCATACACAAAACACACACACTCAGCCAATTAATGGAGGCACAGGGGCCTTTGCTCAGGCCCAGTTTAGTGTGGGCCAGGCAACACAACCCTACACACCGCGAGGTGAAGATCCTGGGGGTGGGAGAGGAGGTAGTTATCGAGCAGCACGGTGCACTTTGTGTGTGTGTAGGCAGGAGGTTTGTGCTTTGAACTCTGCAATAAAAGTTTCTCTGCACTGCTGTTGAACAATAGAATAGAACAGCACACACCGTCACATCTCTACTGTCAAATCATTTGGATTTAAGCATCACCAGATTTTTTCTGTTTGTTTCACTTTGCATGGTTTTTACACAGCTCTTTCTGTTTGATTGTGCATCATTACGGCTTTTCATCACACGCTTCGCGACTAAGACTTAAACTAACGGCAGACAGTCGAACAGAACAGGTTTGGACCGGAGAACAAAATCAACACTGCGCTGAGGAACTACAGCTCGCGATAAGAGGCCTCTTAGAGTAGCCAACATAAATAAACCATCCCTCTCAATCCAGAGACGTGACTCCTCTCTGTGAATTTGACAGCTCCCGGTTTCATATGGGCCACAGTGGCCCAGGAGGATTTTACAGCAGTGTCCATAAAATAAAACAGCATTTAGATTTCCTTTGTTGTGGTGCAGAGCGGGGACAGAGCAGCGGCAGCTACAGGTCCCTCTCCGCCCTGCCTGCCCTCTGAAAACTACACAGCAGAGGAGAGACTGTCTGGCCAGATCTCTGAGCTGCACAAAAGAGAAGCTTTCTGAGCCTTTGTGGCAAATATCTGATGCTCACAATGAACTAAGGACCTCTGTGGAGGTGCATGGCACAAGGGAATTAATAAGCAGTAAACAAGAAAGAATTTGATGAGGGGCTGCACTTTTGGACAAAGGATGTGATTTCTCCTCTGTCTTCTTTTTCTTCCTGCTGGTTTATGTCAGAGTTCATTCTCATCCCCACATAGTCAGTTCTTATAGTTCACTCTTGTTCAAACTGTGCACACAGTGAGAAAAATCTCAATCTCAAATTATAACAGTTGTGCCTTCTATAGTGCCTGCTACACTGGGTCAGCCAACATAATGACAAATTTCAATTTTTAAGCTTGAATTTTTAAAAATAACTGAAAAGTAAATGCTTGATGCTTTTGATGTCTTCAAAAATAACTGGGCAAATGTGTTTAGTGACTACTGGTCTTTAAAAATCAATGTATAGACTTGATTCTGGAGGAAAGATGTTTTTACTCAACCTGGACAACATGCTTGAAAGGAAGTTAAACAAAAAAGAAACTTGGATATCTTAATGTGATAATCACTGAAAGCATTTGAGTTGTAAACCTGATGGGTTTTCCTGCATATTTAATGAGTTAAATAATACTGTTTGCAGTGATATGACTGCACTGTCAGGTGCTTTAATAACGGTGAAGTGTCAAACTTTAATCAATGAGTATTCTTTTTTTAATTCCAATATTTACAATGCTAAGAATTCCTACAGATATTCAGTATCCTTAAACTTAAAAATAACACTTCCATTAGTAGACGGAGCTTCTAAAACAGCATTTAGACTGTCATGGAGCATTAAAACAGTAAAACTAATGACTTCCTTTAGTGTTAATAAACCAATCCAGGCTGAGACAATTTACTGTCTTCAAATAAACTATTTACTTACAACAACTGTACAAAGAAAATATCTCCGATAACAAATTTAATCTTGTGACTGTTTTAAAAGCGTTTTATTGTGCTGATGTGTCTTAGGCCCAGCTGAGCTGAGACCAGCTGTCTCAACACAGTAGTGTTAAAGATTGGAGCTGGCAAAAAAAACCCATAAGCCCTCAGTTCAGACCCACTGTAAAACCACTGTCTGCTAACGTCTGCTGTTTAGGAACAGCTCTACCTTTCCTCCACTGAACCTCACTCACCTCATCTTAGACTTTTGACACCCCGTCTTTGCTCACACTAACGCACACACAGTTACAGGTGCAGGCAATCGTACAGATGCACACATGCACACCTTGGTCAAAGACGCAGATCAGACAGAGACAGAGAATTGTGGGTAACAGACTTAGCTAAAGTGGCTTATGTGGCCTGGCCAAACCACACCAGGAAAATCCAATTCAACAACCTCCCGGTCCATGGGGAACAAGAGAGAGAGAGGGAGGGAGGGAGAGAGACACCGATAAAGAGAGCAGAGTTTGCATTTTACTGAAAAGGCTTTCGCGTCAAGTGAATACTTCACAGAAATGAGAGAGAATGAGAAACAGAGGAGTCTGAGTTTCTTTCTCTCCAGAGATTCAGGATGAAAGACGGAGAGAAGAGGAGGAAAAAAAAAACTGAAGGGGAAATAAGGGATGAGTGTTGGCCTTTGCTCTCCTACCAAGTTCATTTCTCTCATGTGTATCGGCTGCTTATCACACCAACATGTTTAAATAAAAAAAAAGAAAAAGGAAAGCAGCCCGTACAGGCACAGCCTCTGACATGAAGAAAAAACACGAGGGACACAGAGAACACTCGCTTGTTTTTTCACCTACTCATTTGTTGAATCGTGAACTTCCTAATTTATTCCACACATTCGTTCATCATGTATTTATTCTTTAGACTGTCTACTGTTAATTAAATGATTCTTTCCATTCATTGATTTACTTGTTCCATCTGTTCAATCATTGCTATCATTCATTTTTTGAGCGCTTTATCTGATTATTAATTATTTCCCTTTCTCACACTGATTTTTATTAATTCAATTCACTGATTCTTTCACCCCGTTACTTGGCCCACTGACACTTTCACCTTCTCATTCATTCCTTATTCATTTATGCATTCACCCCTTCTGTTATTCATTCAATCATCCAATTCACTCCCTCGGACCCAGCCTCCACCGCTTCTTCGTCTTTTTACTTTAATTTCTTAAAGGACCAACAGAGAAATTGACCCCACCCCCTAATACAGAAGCCAGTGGTTATAAGTCGCCTGTCAAAGCCACCAGGAGCAGCTCTCATTAAAACCTCAACCGTTTTTCTCCTCCTGACAACTACTTAAGGTGATAGCCTGAATTACACACCTACCCGCCCCCCAACCCCCCCATCTTTCATTTGAAATTTCCGCCTGGGTGGATTAGGAAGGTGGGGATGGGGGAGCCCCGCTGAAACATGTAGGCAGCACACACGTTAAAACAGTGACCAACAAGTCACACTCTTTCGTTTTTAAACTCTCACAGGTGGTAAAAAAAAACAAAAAAAAAACTAAAGCAGGTGAGTTGAACTCTTTGTGCATCAAGATAAACAAAAATCCAATATGTCGACCGGAGGATACGTTTTCTTATCTTTAACTAATTTTTCTTTTGTCTTATAGTTCGTTTGTATTTATATTTTTAATAAACCTTAAACCGTGTTATGATTTTAAGAAAAACAAATGTCACAGATGTGTGATCGAGCCCTTTAGGAGTCTTACGGTGATAACATAGGAGATGGGGAAAAAAACACCATAAAGAGCACTGCCATTATTGATCACGCTTCACTTCACTAAAGCGATATTATAGTGCTCATATAGCGTATTAAAGAATAGCATAAAATCATGATGCGGTCATTATAGTAAGTAGTATTGATTGACAAACTCACTGCATGTCCCTTTAATGACAGGCCAGTTATAGAAACATTACAGTTTTATTACAGAATAAAAGTGAGGTAGAAAGGATGACTATGTTTGAGTGACAAATATGGAAACTTGACTTTCTTCCAAACTATTTGAATTTCAGTCATTTAGAAATTGTCACGCTCCTGTTCTCTTCTAACCATCATCTCCAGCGAAGCCAAACTTTCTCCCTCAGCCAACTTGACTCCTGTTTTCCCGATGCGGCTCCAGTCAGAGATCAATACGTTCTGATCGATAGATGACCATGAATATTCCCCCCTAACCTGACCGAGAAAGAGTGAAGGAGAGGAGAGGAGCGAGGAGAGGAGCGGAGCGGAGACAGATGGGATGGAGGTTGAGATGGATAGCTTGCGCTGAATGAAAGAGGGAAAGATGAGGAGGGAGTGTGGCGCCTCTCTGACACTGTGATGGATGCTAATGAGCCATTTTATTTATGCATCCAATTTTGGGTGTGTTTCACGTTTTGGATTAATATGCAAGTAAGTATTTTAATTAAACTCTGATAAATTCAGCAAATATTTGCGGAGATAAAGGGGAAAGGAAGTAATGGAGAAAAATATGCACCTTCCGGCTATTTTCTCTTCAAACAAGTGAGTCGGATAATTTAACTTTGAATGCAGTTTCACTTGTTTGTGTCATTTCAAACAAAGCAGCAAAAGGCAAATCACAGGGAAATCCAAAGCAATTTAGGAGACGAGATTTGTATTTTATACAAATGAAGCACATTGCAGATTTGTTTTCTTCAAGAAAGTAAAGACTATAAGACATTAAGGCGCACATCTCGCAGCTGTAAAATAACTTTGATGAATGGAAAAATGCTTGTTGTGAGTTGTATGTTGAGGACTAATATTATGTATATGCAACTCTGTAATTTATCACATCTTTGTACATAAAACTTTATTGGACTGTTAGTTAAATGTGAGAAGAAACTGACTGTTCTGTACATAACTAAAGCTACATTCAGCGGATTACAAATGAAAACATCTTGAACTAAATATAATAACCGGGTTTTATTCTGTGTGTAGGTGCATTGTGGAGGTAAATGAACCGGTAGGAGAGCGTCTTACCGGGGCTGGACCGCGGAGCCAGCGAGGACTTGAGTCTCCAGGCGCTGAAGTCGGACGCTGTTCTCTGAAAGACGAAGGGGACCGGCAGGGGGACAAACATGGTCCTCTGTCGACCTGGGGGTCGTTGTGTTTTTATTTTAGTCTCACTTTTCTTCTTTTCTTATCCGTCGTCCTTCCGTCGTTCTTTGGCCTTTCTTCGTACGCTTTTCCCGGTTTGTGGACAGCCGTTTGTGAAGAAGCTTGGAAGGTTTGGGGGGGGGAAACATAGAGACTCAGTATTTGGCTTTTTCTTGCGTGGATCGAGACTGTGCCTCTTCGGATTTACATCTCTTGGTTTCTAAATTTCTGTAGCTCTGGGATACAGATGGATGTTGCGGTCCTCTTACTTGTCTCCTCTCGGAGTCAACTAGTCCGGCACACACATACACACACAAACACACACACACACACACACATGTACAGGCAGCGATGTGCAGGGCGCGCAGCCACGACTGTTCAGCTTTGGGAGAAAATATAAAGCTACCGGTGGCTATCCATACAGGCTAACACAGGCTGAAGGTGACTGGACAGTGGGTGATATCTGCTACCGTCGCACCTCATGTGAATCTAGTGCAGTTGGTGCCCCTCTCTCAGCTGCTCTCCGCTGGATGCAACACAGACACAATTAGACTCCATTTATTGTGCCCAGGCAGCTGTGCGTAAAGATCGCAGCGGCTCTCCGTCCCTCGTCTGTCCTCCTCGGCGGGGTTTGCTTTGGTTTATCTTGGGAAAAGATGGATTTATCCTGTTGTGCTGTCATGAAAAGTAGACAAACACTGTCCACCGGTGAATCCTCGGTATAGAGAGATGGGAAAAACTGTCCGTGTCACACAAGAGTTGCTTCTTTTTGGTTCTCGTGAAGATTTGGTTAATAGCTGGCTGGTCTGCTGAAAAATACATGCCCACAAAGCGAGACGATAATAAAACGCAAAAGCATTATTTGGTATAAGATAGAAATAATCAAATAATAAAGTAAGGCTACGCAGGCACCTCCTGTCTGACTTTCGCTCCTCCCTCTCCTCCCCTCGTTGTTTCTCTCTCCCTCTTTCTCTACCACGGCTCACTAATTAAAGCAAAATCAATAGATAAATAAATGAATAAATCCATAGCAATAAATACGCCTGCCCTCTGCTTTCCTTCTCCACTGACAAGCGTAAGCAAGACAAAGAAGTGGGGAAAGCGATACCCCGTCTCTGTTTTACGCTGTGGAGTCTTTTCTTTAGCTCTGCTCCGCCATCCGCCGGTGTGTATGCCTCTGACTCTCTCTTCAGCCTCTTTCTGGTGTGTATCCGACGTGTGTGTGTGTGTGTGTGCGCGCGCGCGCGTGTGTATCTGTGTCCCCTGTTTGTTTTGGGAACCCGGTGGTTTCGGTCCGACACCGCGCAGCCTGAACGCACTCTGGCACGGCGAAGCGCTCCGGACAGACACAAGATACCCAGCCCCCCCTCTCTTTTTTCTTACCCCCCCCCCCCCACTCTCCTCCCCTCCTCTATCCCCCTTCCTCCCTCGACCCCCTCGCCCCAACACACTCACATCATATTCACAAGCATAAACACAACCCCACTCTCTGACTCCGTTCCTTTTTCTTTTTGCACACGTTGAACTTAAAGCGACACTTAACGTTTCTGTATTGAAGTGGGGGGCACCGAGGTTAATATCATAGAAACCAAATTAAAAGACTATGAACATGCGTAAAAATCACTTTCATCAAAAGGATTCATTCTCCATTTGTCTATGTTGAATAAGGCCTAACACACACTCGCTCTGTCGCCCTCTTTCTGACCACTGTAATCCCGTACAAGACGCGCACGGATCCAGCCAATTGATCTTCTGATTACTTCATTATAATGAAGCCAATAATCACATCATCGCCGGCCTCCGAAAAATCGATCGCGTCTTCACAATGTGCGGACATGGATTCAAAGAGAGAGAGAGAGAGAGAGTGTGTGCGTGTGTGTGTGTGTGGGGGGGGGGGGGTTCTTTGATGTATATTTCAGCAGGACGACCCCCCACTCTCTCTCTCATATAAATGTACGTGGGTCTGGCCTATATGCAAGGTCACCTGCAGCACTCAACTATTTTTTCTCCACACAGAGGCTGAATAATCAAAGCCCGCAGAGCCAAGGGTGTTAACTTAGTAATTATTTAAGGCTCGGGGAGGCTACGTGCGTGCGTGCGTGCGTAAAATGTGCGTAAAATGTCAATTGAGCTGAATGTAAATTGCGCGTTTTTCCTATTAAGAGTCAGTGAGAATGTTTAAGTTTGCCCGTGTGTGTGTGTCCGAAGAAAGATGCCCCCGGCTCTCCTCTCCTCTCCTCTCCTCTCCTCTCCTCTCCTCTCCTCCCCTCTCCTCTCCTCCCCTCCTCCCCTCCACCCGGCCAACCTTGCGCCGTGCATTTACACTCAAGATTATCACCAACATAGATTTTTTAAAATAGAAAAATCTATAGGCTAAATATCACAGTCAATAAAAGAAAATCGACCCAAGCGCGTGCGGGGGGGGGGGGGGGGGGGGGGGGGGGGGGGGGGGGGGGGGGGGGGGGGGGGGG
>JBBPCS010000037.1:228369-239264 GCA_037974645.1 Hollardia meadi
ACACACACACACACACACACACACACACACACACACACACACACACACACACACACACACACACACACAGTTCCACTAGCATTCAAATTAGGGCTGCGACTATTATTTTATTATTGATTAATCTGCTGTTTATTTTCACAATAAATCGTTTATCGTCTATAAAAAATGCTCATCATAATTCCCCAGAGCCCAAAGTGACGTCTGACAAAGAAAAACAACAAATCCTCACATTTAAGAAGCTGGAACAAGTTGGATATTTCTGCTTGAAAAATTACTGAAACAATTAATCGACTGCCAAAATAGTTGGCAACTAATTTTCTTTCGGTCGGCTAATGTATGTCTACATGTAGGGTATGTTCTTGAGGATTAATGCTAGTTCATTGTATGAGCACACATCAAACAGGTAAGATAACATTGCTGCATAAAAGAGACAATTATACAGCTTGCCATTCTGTACTTTTGTAGAAAAACGCCTTTGTCCGGCTCTTCGGACTTCATCCTGGAACACACTTGACTCACAACTAGAAGAGCTTCATTTGGAACACACAGCACGTGCATTGATCTGTATTCAGTAGTCACAATTCATTTAAGGATCATCTGAAATTAACAGCCACCATTCTGCTTTATTACCATGTAGGCGCTGCTGCTTTGACCGTGACCTCCACGCCACTAATGGCTTTGATTGTCTGTGAACCTGAAATTTCAACGTCTTCCACCATTACCGGCGTTGTAGTACGTCTCAATATCTCAGGTGCTGTGAGTGCTGTGACAACAGAGCCTTGTTTCCTGCATACTAAGTAGTTCATTAGTGCTAAAATCCATTTTGTCAAGCTTAAAAATGAACAACCACTAATATGAAGTTCAAAAAAGTTCCCTCATGCACCATAAATTTAAAGACTGATCATTTCTGTCAGCTTTAAAAGGTGAGTAGTCTCTATTTTCCACCTAAAAAGCAGGATAAGCTGAGTTTAGGTGGCTTTACTCTGCACTACATTCCTGCTTTTATCCACAATTCATATCCAGACTCCTTGGTGCTTCTTAATATGTAGACTCTCTGATCTTTTGATATTCTCATGTTCATCTGGTGTGGAACTACAGGCTTATTCTGTGTCAAGGGCGCTGGTTCATTTTACATTATTCTCCTCTATTCTTCTGTCCTTTTCTACATTTTTGGAGGGAGCCAAAAGAGATTATTTTGGGGGGTAATTCCATTGAAACCACTCTGAAATAACTTGACTTGGCATGTGCCTATACAAGGCCCCACAAAAGGCTCCAGGAATACTATTCAGTAATGGGGTAAAGCAAGAGAAGAAGCAGGACAAAAAGCCTGTATGTGTGTGTGTGTGTGTGTGTGTGTGTGTGTGTGTGTGTGTGTTATAAGAGCAGCTGAAATGAGGGAGAAGAGAGAGAATGAAATCACCTGAGAGATATTATGAGACAGCTAGCGGGAGGAAAAAAGGAAGAATGAGCAGCAGAAAAACCAGAAATGAGAAGAAATTACATTTTTTTAAAACTTAAATCACTCTATAAGTGATACAGAACAAGCTTCATGACAATTTTCATTTCATTTTTCTTCATGAGTTTCATTTCAGGTTCATGAATTTTCAATCTAATACTTTGGTTTTAGTGTAGTGTAAAAAAAACAAAAAACAAAACCAGTTGAATCCATAGATTCTATAAATTTTCTTGTTTACGCATGTTCAAGTATAATCTCAAGGGAATTAGCTGTGCAATGAATAAAAAAATGCAAGAAATGGCCCAAAACCAGGAGAAAATTTAAAAAAAGAGAGAAAAAAAGAGGAGAAGGTGAGGAGGGGAAGAGGAGAAGGCGAGGAGGGGAAGGGGGCAGGCGGGGTCACACTGCTGTCTAACGATAGGAGCTGCAGACAGAAAGCCAGAGAGGGGCTAAAAGAAAGACGAATGGAGGCAGGTTACAGCATTACAGCCACCAAGAGAAAGGCGAGTGCAGAGGTGGGTGAGGAGGAGTAGGAGGAGGCGGCGAGGGTTCATGGGCCTCCCACACACTCCGGATTAGGAAACATATGCAGTGGAGTAGCGAGGGATTAGGGGGTGAAGGAGAGCTGGAAGAAGGAAAAGGGTGTTTTTTTGGGTGAGGAGAGGAGGGGTGAAGGGGGGGAGGGATGGAAACACAAGTGCTCGGCCAGGCTTATTTCCACCCCGCTTTCATCCTCCTCCTCCTCCCTCCCACCCACTCACCTTCATCTTTGAACCTCTGCGATGACGAGATTGGTGTGCAAGGACTCGGAGGGAGACGAGGGCGGAGGCCGCTTGCTGGCGCCATCCTTTGATTGTGGTCATTTGCTGCGAACACAAGGAGGATATTGAGTAAAAACCTTGAACCACATTCCTCGCAGTTTCTATACAACATAACCAATGACTTTCTGAGTGCTTTCATTTCAGGAAAAAGACGAGCAAACAGAACGCCTTTTGATGTCGGCAAATTACGTTTTAAGAGATAGAATTAATTTAAAAACGGTTTAAAAGTAAAGTTATTGCAGAGACAAGTTAAAGTATAATTTTCAACATCTGTCTGACTCTAACGGACATTTATAAATCATCATTATGCTTCATAATGGATCGGTGTAGAAGTCACATGACAGTAATGTTTGCATCTATAAAATGTGAGTCATTGCGGGATTGTTAGCAGAAAGTAGTACACAGTACATGCCATGGACACAAAGGGTATATAAACTTCACACTCAATATTTGGACACTGAAATGCGGACAGTAAATAATAAACAGGGAGTAAATTTGGACAAAGTGTCTGTTAGCACTGAAAATGTTATTATATTCTATTAGATTATATTCACAGTAAAGCAGTTTACAGATTACTGCAACTGTCTGGACAACAACTTAAGAAATATAAGACTTAAAATAAGGTTAGTCAACAATAAAGAAAATAAAGGTGCAACCTGTAAAATATAGCCACAATTTGAAGGTACCGCCAAAAAATATAGGGGGCAGCATATCACCCACCTGCTGTCACTATACTGTCTGCTGTAAGTTAGCTATCTTGGGCTGTGTAATTATCTTTGGTTGTAGCTATAGCGACTGTTAGCTTAGTTAGCCGTGGAGCTAGTGGGCCAACTGCTTCTGTCTAGATCGTGATCGTATCACAGGGGGAGTCGCCGCGAGCAGCGGGGCTCATCTCAACCGGGCTCCCCAGCCTCAACACGGCTAACCAAACTGGGACCAGCCACAGCCTCTGAGACCAGTGGAGGCCAGTTTGATGACAGGAGATACAGTACGGAGGCGAGGAGACCATTAGCCGCAGGATTTACTTTGGGCAAAACAGAGGTGATTGTGGAAATACAAACCAAGATGGTTTTGGCGAGTTTGAGTTTATTTCTTGTTTGAATGAAATGACTTTTAAGATGAAATAATAAGGCGATTAAGCTCCTCTTAGTCCAGTAAAAGAGAGAAACTTGAATTCAGACGGGGTACGGTTGTATTTTTCTCTTAGTAAGTAAATAGCTGTAAGAATATTTCCTTTCTTGACATTTTGAGAGTTTGTTTTGTTTACTTATTAGACTAAACGCTAAGAGAGCTTGTGAAAGCTACGGGGGGCTATCGATCGACCAAGCAATTTCCCTTTGGGGACAATAAAATTGATCACATTTAAAACACCAGTGGTGGAATGTAACTAAATACATTACATACATGCTACTTTATACTTCTACTAAGAGGCAAATATTTTACTTTTTACTCCACTACGTTTGTCCGACAGCTTTAGTTACTTTTCCAACTACAATATTTTCATACATTTTGTGTCCGCTGACAACCATGTTTCTCCAAATCTAGTGATTTTGAATTTGATTTATTCCTGATAAACTGAATTCAAGTGTTCTTATAGAATATGATGCATTGCTGTATATTAAACTACCAGATAGTATATAAAGTAGTTAAAATGAGCTCAACTGTAAAACATCTATAGCAGTAAAATACAATAAACACTGACAGGGACCATTTCACTATTTTGTGAGTACTTGTAGTGGAGTATTTCCACAGTGTGGTATTAGTACTTAAGCATCTGAAAACTTCTTCCACCACTGTAAAATACTTGCATTAAAATGTAAATTCCTCAGAGCAACAAACAATTTTTCAAACTTTTTCAAATTTCCTAGCTCTATTCACACTATTTGAGTTATGGCGTGCATTGAAACATACTGTGCTGAATCATGACTGTACAAATATTAGAACATTTATTAACGGTCACTGTAAACTTTTAAAGTTTGCAGAATAAATTTCAAAATTGCTGTCAGGAATGCTTTCAAAATACAGATTTTAAGACTTCAAGGAATCTCTTCTATCAGTATGATCATGCACATAACTCCAAAAAAAAAATTTCTCCCAAACAGTCAAGGCACTTGCTGCAGTTGACTACAATAGTATATGTGTGTATGCCGATGTCCAGATGAATGTGAGCTGCTGCACACAGGAGAGTCTGCAAGTCTGTGTGTGTGAGAGCATATGCTTGTGTGTGTTGTATGCCTGAATGTGTATTTCTGCGTGTGTCCATGTGTGTGTTACACGAGGGTCACGAGTCAAGGTCAGGTGATAATTCGCCAGAAAAGCTGGGGAGAGATGAAGGGATGGAGGGACAGGGAAGGGAAAAAGGGAAGGAGAAGAAAAGGTGAAAGAGAAGGAGGAAATGATAGCAAAGTGATGCTGAGGAGGAAAAGGAGACCTGGTCATTGAGGAGGAAGAAAACCTGTGACTTCTGTCATCTTCACTGGTTTATCATTACAAAACCACATTTGGTATCAGAATGTAAATAAACACACTAAAATAATACTTTTCTTGCTTTAAAATCATCTTAAAACCCTCCAACCGTCCACCATTCCATATCAGACGCTAAATTTCACTTGTTCTTTTCACCTTAATGTCCACCAAATTTCTCCCTCGCTCTTTCACCCTCCCTCTCTCTACCCTCACACACACACACACTCGTGGCCCCAAGAGGTCAACCTTTGGTGGATGAGGTCAGGCGTCTGGGATGAAGTTGACCTTTGACCTGGAGGGCACGATCGCCTACTTGCATCCTAACCAGGTGGACAATGAGCGAGCCGTCCAATCATCACTGTGTCTGTTTATGTGTGTGTGTTTTCCATTAGTGTGTGTGTGTGTGTGTGTGTACATGTGCGCATGTGTGGGTACCTTTTTTTGTTTTTGTTTGCGTGTGTTTTGGTGATGTGTGTGCGTTTTAATGTCTGTGGTTGACCATGTGAGTGTGTCTATACTGAGAAATTGGATTTAGCTCCTCAGTCTCAAAGGGGCCGCATTGCACTGCTTGTTACCGACGCCGAATAACAGAATAATATTGATCTGGCCGGGGTCATCCATTGACGAATCCCGTCTTTACTCTTTCCTGCGAACGCTCATCACTTCCTGTCTTCTTCCTTATTCAGGGTTAATATCTCATTAACTGCTATTATTTCCACACCGGTCACCACAGCAACAGCCAGTGGGACAAGAGCTGACAATTCCCCGTAGCCTGTATCCCGCGGATCAGACAGGCAATGACCAGATTATTGGAAATCAATCCAGGGGAGTTACTGTTTCCCTGACCTCCCAAGCTTCATTTCCACTATTTATTGAGGAACGCTGGTCAAACGTAGACTATTGTGAGCTTTACACAGACGTCAATACGTGCAACAGCGAGAGTCAATATGCAATGAGTGCTATGATAGTGGTTAATTATTTTGATGTTCATAAATCAGATGCTAGCTGGAGGCTATTTGATGTCAGAAAAAAAGGATTGAATAAAATTTCTTATCTTCTGGGATTGTGGTTTCTTTTTTTGCTGAGTCAGAAATTAAAAACATGCTCATAGATATTATCAGTTAATTTGGAATTAATTCATTTTAGGCTACTTTAGTACAGAAAGATGACAGTGAACCACAGGGGGTAGGGGGCAGGGTGTATATGTGAGGGGCTTTTCTTTCTTATCAGTCACTGGACAGTCCTGATCCTTATTTTCCACGGAGCAATGGAGGAAATATTATTTAAAAGCCTACAGTTAGAGCTTAGCTACACAACTTTACTTTCACAGTATTTTGATGACTACACAATTCTTACACAATAACACAACTTTCTGCTTTTCTTACTGATTACATTTATTTATATATGACAATCACTAAAAATACTGGAAGAGTAGCTGCTGCTAGTTCTGTAGCAAGCTTAAAAATGTAGGTTATTAAACAATATTTCCTGCATTTCAAAGCTTCAGTGCATTAGTTACATATTCGCACACTCATATATAATAAATGGGTTTATTTGTGAGTTGTCCTGCTCTTACATTTACAAACAGTTGACCTGGAGAACCTCACTATGCTAACTGCAAGGCTAATTAGGGGGGAATTAGCTATTTAGTTAGCTTTACAAGAGCTTTTGTAAGAGGGGAAACATTTTCACTTAACTCTATAATGTCACCTAAACGGCTTTACATAGCTTCATTCAGCTCATTTACGTCAGCCTCGCCGTAATGGATAAGATTTGGTTGAGGAATTTAATGTCAACAGACGAACAGAGCCCATTAAAACCTACTGCTAGCCTAGCATAAAGAACTTGTAACCATTGTTTGTGTTAGCAAACACAGCCTGATCACATCCTTTCTGCTGCTTACACCTTGCGTGTTTTGACGGTTTGAGGACGTGATAAAAAACAGTTTTGGCCTTATGAATTTTTTGAATTACAATATGTGTAGGAAAACAGCTCATTTAAATATTATAGCACTGACGAAAAACTCACCTTTCATATGTGTGTGACGTAGAACTATATTGCTGGGCGGAGGGATACCGTCTACTTGCGCCAAACTAAAAGAGCACCCTTCGTCTAGGTAACGTTTGAGTTGATTCCGGTATAATGTGTTACACCAAACTACAGGGTTCAGAAGGAAAAGAAGCAGTTATCATCGTTCCTACGGGCTACATACCCACGATTAAAACCGAGGAGGGGTCGTCTGGTGTCGGTTGAGTGGCCGGCTGACCTTTGACCCAGGGGTCAGGCAGGAGGGGTCAGGCTCGAGGCCCCGCAGTGACAGAAGCTCCCTGCAAATTGATGAAAAAGACAATAGAGTCTGTAATAAAAACCAAGCACGCCGCCAAATAATCACATGTAGGTAATGGCCTCGATGACAATAACGATGTTTCCATGTAGGTAACAGTTGAGTGAACATATTTATATTTTCAGTTATTCCAGCAGATTGTTTAAGATGGCTGCGTTTATGTCTCAAGTGCATTGATTGTGTTTTGTAGTGTTTTCATAAAAGCTATAATAAATAATTCACTTTCATGTTTGCCCGCTGTTTTTTCTCTCTCTCTCCAAACAGACTTTGTAGGCCTTTACTGGCTTTCTTGGGATTCACAATTTAAGGATAATAAGAATTTAAAAAACAAAATTTATAGGCCTAGGTGAAGTTTAAATTATTTATTTCCATAATAAGTTGCATTAAAGGACAGGAGGCGTTTATGATTTCGGGCAGGAAGCTGTGGGGACTGTTGTGAGCATCAGGGGGACATGTGGTCCTCCAGATATTAATTGTTATTATTCATCAATTCAAATGAAAGTCGAAGTGTTATAGGGTTCAGATGGAAAATCGATCGATGACAAATGGATATTAGAACACAGTTTTCCGTCACGGTGAGGACATTTTCTTTTTTCCAAAGGTCAATCTGTAGTCTTATAAACTTTATTCACAAATAATATTATAATATTCACACAGTGAAGCCTTAAGTTATATTTTCATTCATGCAAAAATAAAAGAAGGAGTCTAATTAAATAAATATCTAAACAGGCCTCCTAACATGCAAATGTTACTTTTTTGATTTCTTTTAAATAATTTATTCATGGATTTAATTTCGTTTTTTTTTTAAAACTTTGTTTCTTTTAATAAAACATTTTTTCTTTCCGATTTTAAATCTTTTCAGTGAAAAATAAACTGTTTTCCGCGTTTCCGGCCTCGGCGTCAGGCCATTTACATTCGATGCATAAATCATGACTTTACTAAAATAAATATAAATACGGGCAAATTAAGTAGATGCTGCATTTAGTATCGCTATTTATCATTTATCATTATAAATTATAGCATCAATTTTGTGCTTTTCACTGACTGCGGCTTATTTGCATATAATCAAAAATATGTAAATACACGAAATAAACGAGGCTTCTTGCATTTTGTACAAACTTGACAAAAATTGACTAAAATTTTTTTTAACCCAAAACGAAAAATAATAACGTACTTAAAATAACAATTTTAGCAAACTAACGAGAATTTAAAATAAGATAAAAAGTTTCATTAATCAAAAGCGGATGAATGTGCATTAAATTAAATGTGCAGCTTGTAATTTGCATTAATCCACATGAGGGTAAAGACCTGCTGCTGATTTCTTCATTGATCAGTTGACGCCGTTTTCACTTTCATACATTTAGTGATTTGAAAGGGTTTGTTGCAGTCAACAGCACAAAGCCTGTTTAATTTGTAACATTAAAAACCTAAAAAAAACACACTAATAAAAATCTAAATATATTGATATTATATTCTGACGTCTGAACCGCTTCATTACATCTTTGAAGCCGAATTGAAAGAGAATTGATAGTTTGAAAGAATCATCGCTCGCTGTGCGCGTGCAGACGTGTGCGAATGCGAATGACAATGAGCTGATGATGGCCTGTGCAATTTTATTGATCGCGAATTAGGTGTATTAGAGGGATCAATGGCTCATACAGAGCGCGCGTGCGTGTCCGTCTTCATTGCAGAGTTCAGATTGGGAGCAGGGGTTTTTTTTGGACCGAGTGTGTTTACCCACCGACTCAAGATCAGGCTGAAAATCCCATGAACCTGTGCGTGCGTGCGTGCGTGCGTGCGTGTCACACCCCTGACTGATAGGATATCCATTAATTTACCTGCAGCCTCGGAGTTTTTCGGATATGAAACAATATGTCATGGATGGCTGTCAAGTGTGAGCACGTGCGAGTGTGTTTTAAAGAGATAGAGAAAGAACAATCTGGATCATAAAACAAACTGATAGGAGAACTTAAAAGATCCAGCACAAACCGTTTCCTTATTGTGGTGCAAGAAGAAAGCACCAGGAGGGAGGGAGGGAGAGAGAGAGAGCAGGGTGTTCCTCTCAAAGCCCCCCTCCCTCCCTCCTTTTAATTGATTTCTCATAATTAACTCAGTGTGTTCATCGATCTCCCCGCGACCGCCCAACACCGCCGCGAGATCGGCAACCTCATTATTTCCGCGTTAACCCGAATAATCCCGAATAAATACTGGCCACATTCAATAACAATTAGACTCAGACAGCACTAAATAACCCCGCTTCCTTTAGACGACCTGTGCTGCAGAGCAGGATGCACCAAAGAGGACACAACTGTCCAATTTTTAGCCCAAGAAGGGGAGATTTGGGGGGAAAAGATGAACGCAGCTTCTTCAGAATTCAGCAGATTTTTGGTCTATATAAATATTTGCCAACTGCATATGCAAATTAAGTCAAACCCTATTTAAAGGTGTTGAAAACCAAACACCAGAAAACCAGGCTTGACATGACTCCAAACGGTCCACAGGTAATTTGTTCACTTCCCCACCATTGAATCAATTAACCTAATTACACACACCAGCTCAGCCAATTAAAAGGCCTGCTGTGCACATCAGTCACTTTGACTCTGGTCAGTTGGTGAAATGTCAAGCTGCAGCATCTCAGCTTCAGCGGCTTCGGAAGAGGAGGAGGAGGAGGAGGAGGTCAGACAAGCCTGCAGGCTCAACTGGCACACTCCCTCCTTCCCTCCACCTTCATGTTCTGCTCCTCTTCCTCCTCTTGAAAGGTACAAATGAGGGAAGTATTTACGTAAATATCTGGTTCCGCTAGTGTGAAAAGTTGAGTTGTTCTGAGACCTGATGACTGCTGGGAAAATTCATTTTTACAAACAACATCATACATTTCCTGATTTTTACCTTTCATGAGTGTGGATTCCAAATGTTTTGCGTCAGATAAAAATTTGAGGGTGAAAATTAGCCTTTTGACTACTTCTGACACGTTCACATCACACTGGCAGCCATTAGTGTGTGTCACCCCCCATGAATAAATGAATATAGCATGGTGAAGACCTTTGGAACTGTTTCAAAGGTCTCAAGCAAAAGCTAATAGTAGCTGTTTTACCCAGTTTAATAAACAAAAATAATCACTTATTTAGAGACTAAAAGTCAGTAAAAGTACAGAGTGAAATATAAATTGGTGGAGAAAATAAGAACATAGAGTCTATTGAGGAGAACAGAGTAGAAAAATGTCCAGAAAAAAAACAGGATGGAAAAGAAAGATCAGGTAAAAAAATAGAAAAAATAAAAATAGAAGGGACTACATGAAACTTGACAAAAATAGGACAAAGCAGAGACAGAACAGAAAAGAGTGCAATTGAAGACGTGATAATAGAGTAGAGTAGAATAGAGGGGGCCAGGAAGGACAGAAACAGAAAGAGGGTGAGCGGGGAAAGGAGGGAGGTGGGTGATGGAGCTGGACACGGGGGGCTAAAAGAAGGGGCTTATGAATGAAATGCTGTGAGGCCCCCGTGTCCTTGGCACGTGCACCGGGCCTCAAGAATAAAGGAGAGCTCCGGCCCATCTGGCTTTTTAGAGGCAGGAAGAAAAGAGAGGGAGAGGGAGGGAGACATGGTGGGAGACATGGTCAGAAAGCAGGTGAGGGAGAAAAAGAGACAGAGAGGGGTTGCTCAATGGAGAGAGCGTGACATTAACACAGCCAGGCGTTTAGGGCGCTTGATCCCCTCTGGGTGTCACCGATGGCAAACATATAGGCTCTCATTGTAATGTAAGGTGCTTTTGAGTGAATGGGTTGGGGGGGGGGGGGGGGGTCCGGGTC
>JBBPCS010000037.1:255124-278744 GCA_037974645.1 Hollardia meadi
CTGTTGCTGTGGTAACAACCTTGGAGCATGTCTGACCACTGCCCCCCCCCACCCCCCAACACACACACACACACAGTCCCTTTAGCCCTACACCCCCCACCCTCCCCACGCCGAGCCAAGGCAAACCGATCGATATTCTATCACACAGAACAGTGGAGCGAGAGAGAGGAGGCCACGGGCCAGCCAGATTACTGGGAGGAGGGGGGAGGATGGGAGGTGGGGGGTGGGTGTTAGTGGTTGACAAAAAGAGAGCCTGTGTGTGTGTGTGTGTGTGTGTCAGAGGAAACGAAAAGGGTTTTAGGGAAGGTAGGAGATGTGTGTGTTGTGCCAAAAAGGCGTTTTAGTGTGCCGGTGTAATCGGGTAGGAGATTGAGGGAAGATGTGCGTGTGTGTGTGTGTGTGAGTGATTTGGAAGAAAGAGGTAGTAGTAGGAGGGGGCTGAGAGTGTAAGTGGGTAGAAGATTGAGAGAAGGTGTGTATGTGTGTGTGTCAGAGGAAAGGTGTTTTAGTGTGGTTGTCATGTGCATAAGAAAGGGAGGTGTGTGTGTGTGCATCATTATGAGCGAGTGGAGCTGCACCGCTATAAGGCATCTCCTCTCTTTCTTATTCTAACAGATGTTTGTTAGTGGATCCCTGGCTGTGTGTGTGTGTGTGTGTGTGTGTGTGTATGCGCGAGTTGAATACTTTTGTGTGTCACACACCCGAGGGTGCCCAGCCCACGTGGGCTGATAGGACATTACTTACATTTCATACAGAGACGAGAGAGAAAGGAAAGCAGGCACAATACAGAAGAAGTACAGTTTATCAGACGTGGACACACAACATATACACTGGTGGAGAAAGTATTCACATCCTTTATTTAAAGTAGCGATACCACAAAGAAGAAATACTCCAATACAAGTGAATGTCTAGCATCTAAAATCTTCAGTAAAAGTATTAGCAGCAAAAAGGGCAATACATCACAGCCCGGAAATGACTGTGTAATTATTTGTTGTATGTCATTATAATACGTATTGTAAACCTACAGAATATAAGAACGAGGGAAGAAGACAACAGTGTAAAAAAAATGTTGTGTATTCTCTGATTTCTTTTACTAAGATTACTGAGGACCTGTTCAATAATTACAGGAAATTATAGTATAAATACTGCGCAACAAGGCTCCAACAATAGGTGGTGAACTTATTCATATTCTCATTGCTTTTAAAATTGTTATATTTAAAAAATGGTTTTGGGAAACTGCACTGTAAAAAGTTTTAAATATGGAGTACTTATTTTTTTTTATTAATATAGTTTTAATGTTTTTTTATTTGAATTTACATTGTTGTTGTTGCTGGGACACAAATCACTCGACTTAGCCTGAGAAGACGTGTGTGTCTTTATAACTATAGAATAGTTTATAATATTATGGGGTATGCTTTAAAGTGTGGTTTGACTCAGCTGTTGTGAAAGGACATATCGGTTAAAGGAATAGTTCACCCAAAATGAAAATTCAGCCATTATCCCCCCCGTTATGGAGACGTTATTTACACCCCTTTTTAAAAACTTAAATCCACTTCTGACGGTGTGCATGCTAACGCTTTTAGCTAACAGTTACAGTGAGGACTTCAGTTCAAAATTTTCATTTTGGGGTGAACTGTTCCTTCAAGTCTGCTGGAACCCTGTAATAATTTTTTTTTTAAAAGTATAATAATCAGCCTTACTGCCAAAGCTACTTCAAGTATAAAAAGTAAAAGTACAAATGATGAAAACAGTCTGTAGACTGCACATTAATATATTGATCTGGTAGCAATTAAACAAAAATAAGGTGTCTGTGTGGGAGACGAGTGGTTAACTGTTGTTAATGAACAGGAAGAAATCATAACGCTGGAGGTTTCACAAAACTGCAAGAACGAAACAGAAAAGAGGAAAACAGTGAAGTCACAAAAGAGGTGACCTATATCCCTGGGTTAGAAGGGTGTGTGTGTGTGAGAGAGTGTGTGTGTCAAGTGGGCATGAGCACTCATTTGCTCTGTGAGGCTTGTAATAGTATTCATGAAACAGGGACACAGTTGCTCTCAGTCACTGTGTGTGTGTGTGTGTATGCAGACACACATAAAGACTCATCTGTTAACAAGCAGAAGCATAAAACCAAGTCGGCTCTCATTCTGGGCTTTTCAATAAATATACAAATTGATCAATTTATCTTATTTTCAATGGGCTTCAAGTAAAAAAGGTCACTAATAAGTAAAATATGCAAAATATAATAACAATTTAATAATAAATAATTTTCCATTTGCTGTTTAACTGATGTGTGATGATGATCTTCGTTTTTCACCCATTCATTAAATGTGAAAATATAAATGCTAGGGGGGGAGGATGATATCACATTGGTAGGCTTTGGTCTGAAATAACATTTCTTACCAGTGGACCACGATGGTAACAAAATGTTAATTCCACTACAGGGGAGATTTGATGTTCACTGCAATTAGGTGGAAAATAATATGTGCATATATCGATATTAGTATCAGCAATCGGCCAAAATCCTGTCATTGTTAAGGAAGTTGAAAAGCTTATATGTGATATAGTTCCTGCTTCTTTAGACCATATACAGCCGACAGTAAATATAAAGTACTAAAGATTTGGTCCAATAATGAATGTGATCCATGTTAATGCCGTAAAACTGACGTGCTGATGATGTTCGTGCTTCGTCGGGTCGTCCGCACACTGCAGGAATTCTAAATCAGGTCTTTGGACCGCTTGTCCCTTGTGGTAAAAAAAGAAGAAGGCACTGCTGCTTCTGATGCTGCATTTGTAGTTTCACCTTGTAGTTTTATCTTTTGCGTGCTAGCATAAATGGAAGAGGTTCTGTTTTCACTTGAGATGTTTTTTTTATGCCGTCTTCTTAACTCACGCAATTTGTTGCAATCTTGTGTTAGAATGATTAGCATTCCATTCCAAAACCTACTGAAACTATTTTCCAAGCTGTGTAGGATGATGAACCTGAAATTACCGTTAGAGGATCTACAATGCGGGGGTGAAGAAACATTATTTCTACGGTGCTTTATGGAAGTTACAGCCTGTTACATGAAGACGTCCTCTCTCTATATAGATATTTTCCCCCTGAGACAGTAGGTTTAATTCCTGTTGTCTAAGCAAGGTTCATACTAAAACACTTCAACGAATAGTTCAACAAACTACAGTGCATTCTGGACTTTTGGAAACCAGGTGCTTATATTGCATGTTCTTCTTCAGCTGGAGTGCGGTTGTCATGGAATTCACAATTTTTCAGAGTGCTCTGAGTGCTTCTCGTCCACGTCGGCTTAAAGCTCGAGACCGAAACACTATCTGACAAAACAAATCAACCACGACGTCCATTAGCAGCTGTTTCGATCGTCTCCCAAGATCTTCATTAGCAGATGCCGAGTTAAGATTTCAGTCAAGAATCAACTTTTTTTTTCATCTTTTACGCCAACATGGACAAGATGTAAAGCGGCTATATAATCAATGTATTTTTATTTTATTTAAAATAATGTACCAAATGACTATGTGAAAGGGTTCCCTGGTAGTGAACTTGCAGAGAACTACAACTTTACAGCTCTTGTTTTCAGAGAACAAGCTTTATAAACCCACCTGCTCAGCTGCTCTGCTTTATTCCACTGCCCCCGTGTGGCAGAAATCAGTTATTGCGGTTTTAAAGTGCCGAGACACACAGTATCTACATTTGCATCACAACTGGGCAAACTGCATCTGAGATCATGTGATACAGCCGTTTTGTCTACAAAGCTGTTATATGTTAAATGTTAAATATGTTCCTGAAATTTGGAATCCTAAACCTGTTTGGTGTTGTTGAAGTCTTCGCACAAGTGTTGAATTGATGGATGCTGCGTTGATGAAATCAGTTGTCCATTATATACCGAAATGTAGCATCTGGAACAAAGATGGTTCTTCAGACTTCTCATAACTGAATGTTATAGAGAGGTGGAGTCCCTCCCCTTCCAGTGGACCACCATGGGACCTTATGTCAGAAAGAATATGTATGGCAGCTAATGGCGAGAGATTTCTGATCCCGTTTGAAATGTGCCACGAATTACACACGATTGTCAGTTTAAAAAATAATTTTACAACTCAAGAAAGTCTCAAAGAAATACAACCAAAAGGTTGGTCACAAGACTGTGAAAATTTGTCAATACAAAGACTACACACACACACACACACACTATATGTTTAATTCATGGCACAATTCAAACAGGATCAAAAAATGATGCGTCTCTCACCATTAACTACCACCAGAAGGGGAGGGACTTCGCCTCTATATGTCTAGACATGTAATGTGTTAACGGTTCTTCTGTCATGGTGTAACTCTTAAGGTAGAAAACAGATGACTTGACACTGCCGCCATAAATAAGAGTTGGTCACAGCATTTATTTCCATTTTCTGACAAAACTCCACACAAAAACAAACTCGAGACCAAGCTGAAAAAAGAGAGATCCTTCTCAATTTATTTCATTTCCTTTTTTTGCTGCTGTTTCGCAAGTTAAGGTACAATGCCTTATTCCATATTTCCACTGATTTAAATCATGAAATTGGAGAGAAATCTCTTTTTCCAAGGACACAGAAAGATTGTATTTTTTTTTTTTTAAACAGGGGTGAGGTTGGGTGGGGTCGGGGTCGGGGGTTGCGGGCAGGGCGAGGGAAGGAGGCAGGTAGTGAAACTGGGTGGAAGTTTACGAGGAAGGAGGGTTTTTGCACGGTGTTCACCAACAGACAAACAGGGACAGATAGACAGGCAGGGTGAGGAGTGGGGGGGTGAGAGAAGAGAGGAAGAAGAGGGAGAGACAGTGTGCTTTGTCATGTCTGAATGAAAACAAGCAGTTCTCAGACCCACTCCAAACATTAAAAAAAAAGAAAACGTAAAACTTTTACGAACAATTTTGTTTTTAAAAAAACACCCAGTCGTCTATTAGAAAACAACAACAACACAAGCAGAAAATAGCACATGGGAGGAGGAGGAGGAGGAGGAGGAAGAGGAGGAGGAGGAGGAGGGAGGGAGGGAGAGAGACAGAGAAGGAGTCAGAGGAGGAAACCTTTTTTTAGAACCCTGTTGAGGGTGTGAGTGTTTAAGTTGTATGGTGAAACTGATTCTTTATAGATAGGAGAGGAGGAGGAGGAGGAGGAGGAGGAGGAGGGAATGGCAGTAGCAGACTGGCAGTGAGTAAATAGAAATAGAAAGAGAGAAAAGGAGGGAAGAAGGAAAAGAAGTCGCAGGAGGCGAATGGCAGGAAATGGCAGTGATTAAAGAGCTGGATCTGGGTGGCTTTTCACGCTCGAATCAGCAGTTAGACGGGAGCTGCCATGTTGTTGTTCTGCTTGGAAAGAGTGATCGCAGTGGAACAGTCAGGTTTCCGTCTTTATTCTTGTAATTATAGTTTGAGTACACATATGAAGAGTGGAATGCAGTAATACGTATCGGCACAACAGTGTTACTGGCAGACCAGTGCTGTATAGACTTTGGATAGAAAAAAAGGGGACGGGGGGACAGAGAGGACAGGGAAGATTTACAAACCCACCCCTCCCCCATCCTCTCCTCCACTGTCGTAGGTCCTCTCGACGTCTTGCCGATTTTTTTTGTTTGTTTTTTTTCTTTAGGGGGCGAGGATGGCTGGATGGGAGAGCAGAAGTAAACAGTTTTCTCGTACAGTGTGAGAAGGCTGACAGGAGAGGAGGGATCGATGGAGGGAAGGAGGAAAGGGAGACAGAGAAGGAGGGATGAATCAGGGGAGACGACGGGGTGAGAAGTAAATGATGCTTTGATAATTTAATAGTAAGTCTCTTTTTCCACCCAGCCTGTAGAGACAAGAAGAGGAGAGAAAAAAGAGGGAAAGAAAGAAAAAGACACAAGATTTAATTTAGTGACTGACAAAATATTATCTGAAACTATAAGTTCCTGCTCCTGATATTATCCTGATACAGTGGTACTAAAAATATAAATGAGTTATATGTGATCTATGTTATGTGTAACTAATGTCATCTTTTTCCAGTAAATTAGAAATTTATTCTAATTTTAGACCTTTAAAGATCCATTCTGGCATCCAATTTAAATGAGTGTATACAAATGTATACACATATATTGGCACACTGCAGTTGCTGCAGATGAAACAGGACATACTGTGTATACTGTATGTGTGAGTATGTGGGTACTATCTTACCTCCGGGGTTTCGGCGAAGGATGAGTTTTCGGATCTCATCGTAAACAAAGATGAGGAAACTGTACGGGAACGCACAGAACCACCAGCTGGGCCTGAGAGAGAACGGGGGGGGGGGGGATGATGGACAGTAAGAGCAAAGTAATGAAGAACACAGTACTCATCCAGTACTCAGTATTTTCTTTATTAACAATAAATAATTGTGGTCTTTGCTGCTCTGGAGGACTGAACATCACATGATCTTTACGTTACTTACTTGAGCGGGTACATGCGTAGTGCCACGTCCATGCCTGGGCAGTAGGACAGGAAAGCAGCCAGAGCCGTCTCCTCAAACAGGCCAAAGATCAAAATCTTATTCCTGCAAGAAAATAAATGCAGAAAGCAGAGGTTTAATTATAGGACACGCACAGAGAGACGATGTGATGATAGTGAGGAAACGCTGAGTAAAAGATAATGAGGGGAAAATCAATCAATCAATATCCCTCTGCCTCTGTGCTGCTCCTCTGTAAACAGAAACCTGCAGCAGTTACTATCTACATCTACTTTTGAGTGATCTCTAGTGGCAGCTCTGGGAAACTGCAACAACCGAAGCAACACCTCGTCGCCACCACAATCCCCAACGCTCACACCTGGTTTTGTACCTGACGCTGTAACTCAAAGAACACACTTTTTATATTCAGATTACACAACAATGTAAATGTAGTGGAGCAGAAGTATAAAGTAGCAGAAAATGGAAATACTCAAGTAAAGTACAAATACCTAAAAATGGTATTGTGTACTAAATGTTCCTTTTCATCTCTGATGCTCCATCTGCATACTGTCACAATGTTTTACAGTATATTCACAATGTCACTACAGTGGTTCAGTCTGTGGGAGCTGTAGGAGATACCAGATACCTTGTGCTGTATGCACAAGCTAAAGTTAGCATGAGAATTTGTCATTGAGTATTTGGTCAACACAGAGTAATCACATTCTTTGTAAAACATATACTGTATATATTAAATATAAACATAATTTGACCCTGTTCTATAACTTAAGTTTACATTTTTTGTATGGGACGCGGTGATGTAGCTATTTGATGTGTGAAACAATATCTTTGGTCATCATTAGCTAAATTATAGGTTGTTTGCCTGAGTCCTCCATCCTTCTAATGCTGCACCAATGTTTATTTTGTGCCGCATTATTCAGATAGAGACTCACTTCATGCCCTGCTGGAACACAGAGTTGCATCTGGTCTTGCAGATGATGACATCTGCCCACTGCACCACCACAATACTGACGAAGAAGGCTGTGTGGCAAGTAAACTCCACAATCTTACGCTGCTCGTATGTCTGTACAGAGAGAGAGGAAGAAACAGAGACAGAATGTATGGCTTTTGATTTCTTGGGGAGTTTTTTTTCATTCAAAGACTACTGCTATTAAATCAACTGTGAATGAAATACTTTGTATGAATATCACGACACACGAGAGATGAAGTTACTCAAACACTCAACACGAAGCCGGAGAACATTGAAACGGTGTCAGGTCACGCCTACCCATTGCTGCCCGTAGCTGTCCTCCAGGTCGTTGGTGGAGCGATCGTCCCAGTTGAGCCGGATGCCGACGAGCACGGACGGCAGGAAACCATTTTCAGCCATGATGACAAAATAGGCGAAGAACCCGCCAAGAGCTTGGATCATACCTGCAGACACAGACAGAGTTTAGTCACTAACTGAACTGACCTACACACCCATAATTATCATTGAATATTACGACGTGATGCTGTAAGAAAACTGTAAGACACTGCAGAACGACAGAAAAGAAGAGAGAGGGATGTTCTGATTGACTGGACATTAATGGGAATTTGCTGATATTCACAAAAAATGATTTAAATTTGTTGCATTAAAATTTGCTGATTAGAAAAACAGACTATAAAATTTCACCATAGACTAGATGGCGCTGTTGATTACAGTGGAATCATTATCAGTATCAAGATGGCTATGAGAACTAATTGTTATAATTTGTTGCATCAGAGTTTTGGCACAGAATTGGTGGCTGGATTATTGGTGATAAAACGACACACAGAGCCTTACTGTATATCGAATAATGTAAACATGGTACCTACCAATCTGTCCATAGGCGATGCTGATGAGTCTCTCGTTGACCAGTTTGTCCCTCAGTGGGTTCCTGGGCTGGCGCTTCATGATGTCACTCTCTGCTGCTTCATAGGCAAGAGAGATGGCTGGTACCTGACAGAGGGGAGAGAAACACACAGAGGCTGTGTTGTTGGAGTGATTTTATGTATCTGCAGTTTGCTTTGAATACAATGTTTATATCTGGACATATTTTGCTTCGGTTTAATTCAACACGCTCCACTTTCCAAGCATGAAACCCTGGACTGGTTCCACACTGCCACCCAGTGTTCTTTTTGCGTGCGTACTTTATTTTTATTTTTGCATTGTGATGCTTAAACAGGGCGGTAGGTTCATTGATGATAAAAGTGCCACGTAATAAATGTGATAAATGAGAATTTTAAAAGGCAGGTGTTTTTGTTATATACAGCTGCAGTTTCTACCTTTTAATTGAACAAAACCTTTCACAATTCTCACAAACTCTTGCAATTTCCTTCCTAAACTGTGTTTAGTACCACTGGCTCTATTTCATTAAATTCACCACAACTTGTGTTCAGTATTTTGTTATTTCTGATTCTAAATATTCCCAGATTTCATTTTTCCTATTCATGATATTATAATTACCAGGCACTGCAGTAAATATTTTGCCACCTGGGTACCTGTCTGACATGGATTTCTACAGTTCACATGTTTGTGTGCAGCTGAGCTTTACTGGTTCACTGTGCATGCATGAGTGTGCACAGATGAATGTGTGGGGCCACCTGTGATTGTAAAAGTGGGTTCACACATTTTTTTTATTGCCTGACTGGACATGAACACATTAGGGCTGCAGTTAAACTGCAGGACATGAGTCAGTTTGCGTCCCTTACCATGTCAGTCCCCAGATCGATGCAGAGGATAGTGATGGTGCCCAGAGGCAGTGGGATGTTGACCAAGATGAAGAACAGGAAGGGGGTAATCTCTGGGATGTTGCTGGTCAGAGTGTACGCGATAGACTTTTTCAGGTTGTCAAAGATCAGACGGCCTGTAAGGATGAAGGTGGTGTATAAATTAATGAAGGCTGCTCAACGGGTGAAACCCCAAATAGCAGGGATGGTGGTGAAGTAAAACCTACACCTACATCAACACAGCTAAAACATACAGATGACGTATAGTTTTGATTAAAAAAAACATTTTTCTTGCTAACAATATTCTAAAATATCTCCTCTCAGTTATTAACTGCTCAGGTACTTGCTCTTGAAATGGAATGAACAATGTACAAATATGTTTAACCTACAAGATTTACTGGCAACATGCTAAAAAACATTTTAGCTCATCTGACCCTTTCTTTTCATCCTCCTTCCATCCCACCACTCATTCATTCGTTCCCTCTTCACAGCCCTCGTCTTTTCTCCTCTCTCCTACCTTCCCTTCTTTCATTTATCCCTCACCTTCCTCCACTCCAGTGACGATGGAGGCAAAGTTGTCGTCCAGCAGGATCATGTCGGCAGCTTGTTTGGACACGTCTGAGCCAGAGATTCCCATGGCAACCCCGATGTCAGCCTTTTTCAGGGCAGGGGAGTCGTTCACACCATCACCTGTCACAGCCACGATAGCGCCCTGACGGAAAAGGAGGACGTACAGTTCAGAGTTTTCTTTCACATTCAGGACGCACAGTCCATGTGTACATGTACTGTAAACCTACCTGTCTCTGGCAGCCTTCAACAATGATAAGTTTCTGCTGTGGGGAGGTTCTGGCGAAGACAATCTCTGTGTGGTTCCTCAAAATATCGTCCATCTGATCCTGACTGAGGTCTTTCAGATCTGTGCCGTGGATCACACAGGCCTTGGCATCCCTACAGATCACAGATGAAGCAAAACACTCTTGTAGACTTCTGAATACCAAATAAAATAAAATTGAGCATCTACTGTATAAAAATGATTGTAAAATGTTCACGTCTCTCTTGTAGTGCTGTGGCAATAAAGGCAAGGCTATACTACTTGTTTGAATTTCAATAGTCTGTCTTACCTGGGGTTGACCTGGCTGACAGGGATGTTGAGGCGTGCAGCAATGTCTTCCACTGTCTCGTTACCCTCGGAGATGATGCCCACACCCTTAGCAATGGCCTTGGCTGTGATTGGGTGGTCACCAGTCACCATGATAACCTGGACAAAGACAATGAAGAGGTAAGAGAGGAAAGGAAAGGAGAAAGATAAAATTCAGGTAAAAATAAGAGGTGAAAAGGCCAACAGGTAGGAAAGAATAAGAGTGAAAGAATAAGAGAAGTAGTAGACAAGAGAAAAAGAAAACTATTCACAATATTCCTAAAACATTCAGTGCATGACAGTAATCCTCAGCTTTCACATCCAGGTGGGTGCTATGGGTGCTCTTCTAGTCCTTTAAATGTCAGCTTTGAAAGGTGCCCACCTTGATGCCAGCAGAGCGGCATTTGCCCACGGCGTCAGGCACGGCAGCACGGGGAGGGTCAATCATGGACATGAGGCCTACAAAGCAGAGGTTGTCTGTCTGGAAGTTGACGTCATCTGTGTCAAAGGCAAAACCTTTGGGATACTTGTCCTCTGGCAGGAACAGGTGGCAGAATCCTGGAGGAATGAGGGACAAAGAAGAACAAATGAATTGTACAAACAGGATGATACAGAACATATCAAAACGTTAAATTACCACTGTTATCCTACGTTCTATCTTCCTTACCCAGTACTCTCTCTCCCAGTCCACCCAGTTCCAGATAGGCGTTCTGGAAAGCCTCTTTCATCTCATCGTCCATGGGCTGCTCCTTGCCCTGCACCATGATGGTGGAGCAGCGGTCGAGGATCCTCTCTGGGGCTCCCTTCATCACCAGCAGGTAGCGGTTGTCATTTTCATCTTCACCCTCATGAATTGAGAGCTGGTGGGAACATATTTTAGCGTTAGTATTAGAACCATTTAAAAAGTTTTGCATGTTTTAGCCCATTCACGACACATTTTTGCAGATCACATGCATTATTTGTTAGTTGCATGAGTCAGCAAAGGGGACAAACCTGGTACTTGTTGGTGGAGTTGAAGGGGATCTCGGCCACCTTCTTGTTCTTGTCCCTCATAACTTTTATGGAGCCACAGGATAGCTCAATGCACTTCAGCAGGGCTGACTCAGAGGCGTCGCCGGCCACCTCACGCTTAAGGATGGGCAAAGATTCCTGACCAGCCTTGAACACAGCACGGTTGCAGAGAGCAGCGATGCGTGCCAAAGACACCCATGTTGTGGAGCTTTTGTCGAAGGAGGAGCCTGGAGAAAAAAAAAAAAAAACCTTTACTGCCAGCTGTCTCAGCTGGTGTCGGCTCACATGCAGCAAATTTGTATTTCTGTTCCAGGAACTGTCAAGGCAAGTAGGCAAGGAGTAAACTTAAATCCCAGCCAGAAACATTTCTTCAGCTTTTCTGTAACAGAACGTAGTTCCATTCAAAGGAACAGTTCACCCAAAAATGAAAATTCAGTCATTATCTACTCACCCGCATGCTGATGGAAAGTCGGGTGAAGTTTCTTAGTCCACAAAACACTTTTGGAGCTTCACAACAAAACAGCGCAGCATTCTCCTAAACAACTGAAGAAGCTGGAGACTTGTTTTAAAACATAAAAAAACATAGAGTAATCCAGGTCTCCAAAGCCTCAAGATCCCAAATTGATTTGAAAAGACGTTATTTACACCCACCCAAAATCTTCACTGTAGCTGATAGCTAAAAGAATTAGCGTGCACCCCGTCTGAAGTGAATTCATGCTTAGAAAATTGTATAAATAACATATTTCCAAATCAATTTGGAATCTCAGGGCTTCCAGAGAGTTGGATTACACCAGATGAGCTGTATTCAGCCATTTTATTCATTTATTTACATTTTAAAACAGGCCCCCAGCTTCTTCAGTTGTTTAGGAGAATGCTGCAACGCTGTTTTGGTGTGAAGTTCCAGAAATGTTTTGTGGACAAAGAATCTTCACCTGACTTTCCATCAGCATGGGGGGTGAACAGATAATGAATTTTCATTTTTGGATGAACTGTTCCTTTGAGCCTGGTATCTTGTTTAGAGCAGTGAAACAGGCAGCCAGTGAAAGGACTGTTTAATGTACACTTTTTGTTTTTATTTAATTGGCGGTCAGACTGAGTTTAGCAAAGGCAAGCTCATCAATGACTTGATAGAAAATAAAAACTACTGATCAGAGTTTGAGGTGGCTTCCAATCACAGATTTTACTAAGCATTTGGCACTGTTCACTCTGGATGCTGACCAGTAAATGATGCTACCATAGAGAAACCAAGGAAAACACTGTTTTAATGCATGCTGCGTGAAAACAGGAGAGAGGGGAAAATCTCACCAGACTGGTCCTCGGTGGTGTCAGCCTCGTGGATCTGGTTGTCAAACCACATGTGGGCCACAGTCATCCTGTTCTGGGTCAGGGTGCCTGTCTTGTCGGAGCAGATGGTGGAGGTGGAGCCCAGCGTTTCCACAGCCTCCAAGTTCTTCACCAGGCAGTTCTTACGAGCCATTCGCTTAGCAGTCAGCGTCAGACACACCTGAGAGCCGAGAAGCGAAGAGGAAGGAAACAGAGGGACGGCAGAGAGAGGACATAACAGCAAGGAAAGATGGGAGGAAATGAGTTGTTGACGACAGAATAAGACAACAGGAGAGAAAAGAAACAAACAAAAAAAAAAAAACTGGTATCAATGTGGTAAACTAATAGCACAGGTAAACATCTCCAGGTGCTACACCATCTTTTGCCAATGACCAATATTGTACCTGAAACAACCTGGAGATGTTTATCCTGCTAACCAAAATGCCTCTTGATAGCAAAATGCACTAAAATCAAAACCTTCCAAAAATAGAAACACAGTGCAAACAGCAATGCAGAGAGAATATGAGGCATGAATGAATGCAGCAGTGAAGCAGAGCAGCGGTGCATTATGTCATCATGCCAAGTACGGCAAGACCCATGGGCCAAACAGAACTAGCCAAGGCCAAGCAGAGGAGGCCAAATTCAGTCATTAGCCTAATATCATTACATTAGCTAGCCGTTGTCATTGCAGACAGCACCGCGATGTGCCTGGAAAAGAGAAAGAGACATACAAAGTGGATGACGGAGAGAGAGAAGGAGACACACAAACACATATGGAGAGAGATGGAGAGAGATATACAGAGACAATACAGAACCTTCACCACAGAACCATACTGACATGAAATACAAAGATACACACAGAGATGCACACAGACACACAGCAACATGACAACACCTTGAAAAAACACAAGCGCAGAGACACAGGAAGCAGGGACACAATCAATCGGCAGACACAACAAGACATCATCAGCTAAGACACTGTACACACAGTCAGACATGGGTGAAACTACAAACTGCTCGGGGAATCTGATTGGTGGCATTTACTGTTGGGATTATTCAATGCAATGTAATACAAGGTAATACTCTTCATCACAAAATCTACATTAGAGTGTGGCTTATTCATTGGCTAAAACAAACCATAAGTACTGTCTAGCTTTCTGGTCAATGATTGTGAGTGGGGTGCTGTTTGAATAGAAAAAGGTCACACGAGTGTTACTGTTCAAAAGAAAAGAAAGCTGTTACTGTAGATTTCCTAATGTATGAAGAATATGAAAATACCGTTTGACCCAAGTCTGTGCAAAACACTGAGGAGGAAACAAAACACACAAGGACTGGAAGAAACAAATGAAGGAGTTTTACAACTGGACAACAACCTTGTAAAAACACAAGCACATACTAGAAATACTAACATTCCTCCTGTCCCTCTCACAGATTAAAAAAACATGAAACGAACAATAAAAAAACCTACCTTTCACCCAACTAATCATTACACACACGCCAGTCATTTCTCTGCCTACTCACAGTGACTGTGGCCAGCAGTCCCTCGGGCACGTTGGCGACAATGATACCGATGAGGAAGATGACGGCCTCCAGCCAGCTGTATCCCAGGATGAGTGACAGGACGAAGAAGGTCACGCCGAGGAAGACGGCCACGCCTGTGATGATGTGGATGAAGTGCTCGATCTCCTTAGCAATGGGTGTCTGAAGAGCAGAAGAAGAGAGACAATTTTTGGACTGATTGAACAGATGATTGACTGTTTGCATGAAAGTGCGAGCATTTATTCTGAAACTAAAACTCTTCACTGAAGCACCAGCACATGAAATCACTTTGGTTCGGCAGCTCTTACAGGTCAGCTGACCCAGAACATGAATAGTAATGAATATGCTACCTTGCCAGTCTCCAAGCCTGAGGTGAGAGTAGCGATGCGGCCCATCACTGTGCGATCACCAGTGCACACAACGATGCCGCGCGCTGTTCCTGAGAGAAGAGAGGAGAGGGAGCAGGTTCTTTAAAATTATACACTTCTTTATTAGTACCAGTAAAAATGAAGAAGGAGGACAACAGAAATAGACACACAGAGCGATGATGCTTGGAAGAACTGTTAATGCAATGTAAGAATGTGTCCACGTGAGGGCGCCATACATTATTATTTTCCTTTTCTGCCATTGTGAGGAGTATATTGTGAATTGCAAGGCCTCCCAGTAATATGACAAACTGAACTGGAATGAAACAGGTTCAAGGTGAAATGGGGTCACATTTCACTAGGCTCCCCTGAGGACCAGTGATGTCACTCCTTCGTTTCACCTTGGCCTACACTGAATGCTAATGTGTAGCATGTTTGTTTTAAGGACAATCTGAGCACTGAGCCGGAGCAATACAATCACATGCATGCAACCACGTGAATGAATGCAATGGTATGCACAAGTGGTGAATAAGATGATTGTGGTGACTTTGGTGATTTGATCTTACCCTCGACACAGTTGGTGGAGAAGAAGGCAATGTTGCGGGTTTCCAGTGGGTTGTCATGGGTACAGTCAGGTGACCTGGTCTGGGGCTCTGATTCACCAGTCAGGGATGAGTTGTCCACCTGAACAGAGCAGAAGGAAACCATTTGGTAAGTGTGCGAGAGAGAGGCAGACCGAGACAAAGAGCAAGAGAAAGATAAGGGAGTGAGGAACTGGTTGAGTGCTTTCTCAATAAGGTAGAAAGAGAGACAGACTGTGTCTTTACTGTGTTTTGATTGTTAATGCTTGATGAGCCTGTAACGACTGTTTGCGTTCCTGTGCAGAGGTTTTTTGTGTTTTGATGCATACATTACATTTCATTAATGCCTGTATTGCATTCTGAGACTGATTTGAGGTTCGTATGGGGACCTGCAGAAACACTTAAAATATGTGTAAATTTAGAATGAACATAAATAAGTTATTTGTTTGTGCACCATTTGCAGAAATCAGGACTTGGAAAGCAGTCAGGGAAACAGCTTAACCCTTAACCTAACCCTGTTTTCATGAATTCTGAATGATGCTTTATTATCAAATTGTGAAGTTGCTGTGATTTTTTATTTAATAATTGATCAACCAACACATCTGGTGGATTCCAAACATTGTGGACAGAAACTCACTGCTGAGTCACAAAGGTTGGGTACTGTTCACTTTTGAACCGATACCGGTACCAATACCCACAGTGCTTACATACTGAAATATTACCTGTAAATAGCATTCAATTTACATACTATTGGTTTAATGCAAAGGTTTCAGACATACTAAAAAATCTTAAATATGTTTTATTGTACTAAAATAGCATGTTGATAAGGAATTTCGGATACGTTCAATGGCTGAGTGTTGGCTAACGCTAGTAAAAATACTCAGCTAATGTCATCCAAAACAGTGAAAAAAAGCCAAGTTATCTCCAACAACAGTTTCAAATTAAACTTGCTAATTAATTAAACGAACATGTTGATACCTCACTCCAAGTTTTGGCGTTTCTGGAGGGTTCAACTCTCCAAGAATAGGTGCGGTGATGGCTGCAGATGTGCTAGCGTTAGCTGCAGGGGGCGTGGCTTTCAGGCTATCCAACACGGTACACTCTTCAACTTTTACATGTATTTTGGCACATATTGATTTAATGTGAATTTGTACTAGGACTGCCATAATTTGGTCGGTGCCATTAAAAGTACAGAGTTTAATAGATGTCACACTCATATTATCCTATTACTACTCCTTCACTTGTTTCTATTGTCCTACCACATTTTTACAGTTGGCCACTGACAGTGAAGGAGCTGAAAGGTAATGTGTTTAATTGTAACACATAAAATATTACTAACTTTATTATACTATTACTATTAACTTTAATTACTTTGTGTGGCAACTGAAAACTTGATACGGTACAGACGGCATCCTCAGGGCCAGCTTTCCAGTAGGTGTTGGTTTCTCCTTTGGTTTGTATGATTAGTGTGTCTGTGCCTGTAGCCCACCTTGCAGCCGTGGGAGGAAATGATACGGAGGTCAGCGGGGATCCTGTCTCCTCCTTTCACCTCCACCAGGTCTCCTGCCACTACCTGCTCGGCATCGATCTGCATCTTTTCTCCCTCACGGATCACCAGTGCTTGCTGGGAGCAGAGAGAGAAAGCGTGTGTGAGATGTGAAATGCCAAAAATTACACAATATTTTCTGTAAATAAACTATTTAGAGGTACATCACAGATTTTGGAAGAAACAGTTTGATTCGTGTGAAAGCTTTGACAGAATGACACTGTGGCATGCAGCTTCATTAAAAATAGATATTTCCATTTAATAAACATCTGCATTACTTGGGAACCGAATGAATTACACTCATTATGACACTTCTTATTTCTATCAAATGCCTTTCGAGCGCTATGGAATTTGACACAGCATTATTCCAAAACTGCCTACATATAAAGTTTTTTTGGTATCTCTTTAGTGTTTCCCTCGACATCTTACCCTGCAAGCTTGTGTTAAAATTTTACTGTAAAATCCAACTGAAAGCTTAAGCTTGCAAAGTTACAACTTGAATATTTGCAAAAACCCTTTTGGCAACAATTACCACAAAAAAATCATATAACATTATCCTAGTTGAACGAGTGAGTGTCCAGTACCTGAGGGACCATGTTCTTAAAGGACTCCATGATCTTGGAGCTTTTAGCTTCCTGGAAGTAGGAGAAGCAGCCGGTGATGATGACGACCGCTGACAGCACGATACCCAGATACAACTGCAACGAGAGGGAAAAGAACATAACGATTAGACTTTCATATTTAATGCAGAAGTTAATTGATTGACTTTATCTTTATCTAAAAATGTATCACAAAGGAAGAGAAAACGTGGAGAGACAGAGTGCCAGAGGTAAAGAAGTTATTTCAGGAAGTTGAGGCATCTGTAAAGTTTAAATTCCAGAAATATCACAAATGGTCTTAAAGCCTTTAATTTATTTTTTCATCCTGTAGCTGACAGCAACACGTGGTTTGATTTGGACTCTGTTAGTGGTTTTATGACTCTGCTAGTGTGTCTGTCTCATGTGTTAATGGATCACCACTACAAGGCCTAAATCCATCTTTTAAATGATCTTCCCATCTATGTCCTGTACCATCTGACCTAACTGTAACCGGTTACCAGAGTGTGATTTTATATTTTGGGTGTATAATACATTCTTGGTCACTCATGCTGATTTGTCGCTGTAGCTGTTTCACCCTGACTCCTCCCCTGCGGTCTGAACCAAGTATTTTGTCCTCTCATGCTGTGTGTGTCATCGCCGTTTAGCCTCAGTCCCTGGCTCTGTGCTGCGCGCTGACCCAGCATCAAACTGTGTTGACCCATGAACGTTCTTCTCTTACCCTGCCAGGAGTCACACGCTCCCTGTGGCGGGCCCAAAGTGGATGTTAACAGGATGGTGTCTGTCAAATTAAAGATGCGTCGCCGGGCATGATTTGGACAAACAGCTGACACATGCTTTATCACTGACACAGCCACATCCCTAAGGAGTAGTGACTCAGCAAAACGCTGTCTGAGTGATGCGCTGGCGGACAGGGAGCACGCACGCACGCACGCACACTATCAGCAACTCATCGCTCTCAATGTGCTACCCCCTCCGGTGTTTTTTGATATCAGGCTTCTCTCAGGTACTGCACAAATAGCGGTGGACAGAGAATTCATTCTATCATCATCCAGCCCTCCCTACAACTCTCCACTTACGTTATCCCCAGCGGGCTCGTCCTCTGTGGCAGCCTGGATGGCGTAGGCCAAGAAGCAGAGGATGGCACCAATCCACAGCAGGATGGAGAAGCCACCGAACAGTTGGCGACAGAACTTGACCCACTCTGGGGTGGTGGGGGGTGGAGTCAGGGCGTTGAGGCCATCCCTGGCCAGGTACTCTGCTGCCTTGGCATTGGTCAAACCCTGTGAGGGGGAGAGGGAATACAGAGGTAAAGGTGGAGGATGGATTGAAGTCGAGATGAATGTGCAGAGGCAGTGAAGAAGTAACAAAAGAAGGAGGAAAATTAGAATAAAAGGCAAGGAAAGATTGTGTGTTTACTTATGTAAAATAAACACTACGAAGTCTAACTAGATGTATAGGTGCAGTGCTTAACAATAAGGTTTGCCTGCTTGCCCGAGGCTAGTAAAATGCCATGTCGGGTTAGTAAATCTAGTAACTCACTTGCCCGATCGGATGAATAGAATGATTTATATTGCAGATAGTAAAAGTTGACTTTGGAAAAGTAGATTTCTGACACTTGAATGACCAGTAGGAGTGAAGTGGAACGCAGTTAATCCGTGACTGGTATGGATCACCCCCCCGACAGTGCGGCATGCATGTGATCTACAGAATAATTGCAAAATTTAACCACCATAGTGTGAAATAGAATTTTAAGTTGGCTGTTACTTATTAAGTAATAATAACCTAAATCTCGCTACAGTGAAATGATAGAAGACCACTGAGTGAAATCCCGTTGTCTGTGACTTTGGGCATTTTCAGTTGTGTAAAATGGGCATTATTGTCATCACAGATGTAGATCGTGAGATTGCGATGTTTATTGCAACTTTGGAAATATCTGCTGCTTTCCCTTTGACACACAGCTCGGTTTTCACCAGAGCAGCTCCAGTCTCTCCTCGTCTGTCAAGCACAGTAGCCTTCATAGGCTATTACTCGTGCTGTGGGCGGGACACTAAGTGAGACTACAGAGTGGTGACCATGGATGTGTTATAAGAGCTTAAAGTAAAATACTTTTTGATAATAATCATATAATAAGTAAATAAAAATAAATAAATATCAAATGAATTAAATAATAATACTTATAACACATCTATGTTGGTGAATACAGACAGAGAGAGGTGTGGTTATATCAGAGCCAAAAATGTGATATGATCTTAAGTGTGAGTTTTATTGACCACTATCGACCGGGCGAATGAAAAGAAAAAACAAAAACAAACAAAGAAACACATTTTTTGTTTGTTTGCTTTTTGTTAGACATTATGGTTGAACCCTGCTGGGACATCAGTGTAAAGTGAATATTTGTTGATTCATGATCACTGTGTTAAATCAGTACTCAAAAACACACATTAAGTTCAACTGAAGTGAACGACTTACCTGGACGATATCAGTGGTGTATTTCCGGCAGACCTCCTCAACAGACATTTTGTGTTCCGTCTACAAAGAATTAATCAGCTATCATATCAATTGAAACTTATATTTAAAATAAATTATACATGAAATCTTAATGTTACTATAAAGCAATGTACAAAGAATAGAAATTTTGGAGCCAAAAATATATATTTATAATTTGTTAAACTGACTAAATTGAATTCAAATCACTATTTAAGATAGAACCTACTGGTCCTCCTTGGTTGAGATAATTAAATTTTACTAAACAATTTATTTAGTATTTGTATTTTACAGACGTTCCTCAGAGAAGGGACAAGATTGCTAAGTAATACTTTGGAGATCGATGTGTGTATCTGATCCAGCCCATGTAGTTTTAAAACAAGGGATATCCTGAGGGTTTGGCTTCCTGCACTGTACAGGAGCAAATCCTTCCACGACAGGATTAAATTACTCTGGCATATTACCTCCAACCACACTAACACTACTGTACACCAGCTGCTACGTCTCTGTTATCTCCTTTTCAAACAGCGAGATTAGATTACAGTTGGATCGTAGCTCTTTGAATGCTGGAGTGAGGCCAGGACACACTATCACTGAACTCCTCACTACTCAGCTGGGACTTCAAGGCTTTTGCTATTGCTGATGAATTATGCTTTGATTTCAAATGAGATTTTTTGGGTGCTTGTGTGCCACCAATCTGGATTCAACCAAAGATATATGACAAATTACAATGAGGTCACAGGAAGTAGGAAACGGTGTACTTACTATGGGAACTTCTCTCTTGAGGTCATCCAGATCCTTACCACCCTTCTTCTTGGGCGACTCCTTCTCATCCTTGTCCTGCGTGGTGGCCACGCGGTAGCTGTCCGACCGTCCATACTGTAACAAAAAAAGACAAGATCAATGAGTTTGGTCCTGTCATATTAATTTAAAGGGACAGTTCACCCCACAATAAAAAAAGCAGCTTTTGAGCAGCACAAGCGAAGTACCATGGAGAGAAGGCAGACATCTCTACAGCTGAGTTCTCCAAAACTGAGCAACTCACACCAAAACTATCTAGATGGATAAATAGCACAACAGGTAAGAGGAAATTATGTATTTTTGATTTTGGGTTGAACTGTCCCTTATCCTTGTTCCCAACGCAACACAAGATGACGTCAGTTACTACACACTACTAAAGACACTCCATGAAATGTAATCCCCATTTGAAAGAAAAGGCAAGAAAGTCTAAGCAAAGACAGCCAAAGAAAGCCTCGACTGTCCTAATTGTAGGTGCAATAACCATTGGTGTATGATGAGTACCTAAAATGTTTTCACTTAGGATTACCATTGACGACAAGCATAATTGATATGAAGAACATTCTCGGCTGACAACTTTTTATACCATTTCAAGACCCAGTCAAAACAGCTAGATTGAGATCCAAACTTAGATGTAATCCCCTGGTGTGGGAAGGGGGGCTCGACAATTCCTGATTAGATCTGGCATCATTAGAGCACAGGCTTGGCTCAAGAGCTCCACTTAAACTGCAATATACACCACCGCTATTTAGGCTTTCAGACCACAGACGCTGCTGCTGTGTCTGAGACGAGGAGGAAAAACAAAAGCATCAGGAGACAGACGCAAAGAAAATGAAGGGCCAGAAGGTAGACAGAAAGACTAAGTCTGACAGTAACTGTAACACGCATCATGGGATATTCACAATCACGTCAATTGTGTCCTACATTAGTGTGTGTGGATATGTGTGGGTGCTCAAGCCTTTAATTCAGGAAAGTGTGTGTATGACATATTAGACACATACATCTGCTTGCTGATTAATGGAAGGCTGGCAAAACCTGCATCTCTGATTTCTTTGATTCACTTCATTTTTCAAGTGAGATATGGCAGCAGGAAAGCAACTAAACATGAATAAATGTAATACTGCAAAGCTGTAGTCTCTAGAAACATCAGATTAAATACATTTCTAAAGACTTGACAGGTGACTTGACTCATCCTTTGAAAAGCCTTAATGTTGGCGAGTGTTCTCTGCATCAGGGTTATAAGGATGAAGCTACAGCACTTTGCCCAAATAAACCTGCTATGTCTTGAAGTTCTCATATTGCTGTGTTTGTATGTAGCCCTTGCTTGCTAATATGTTCCCGGGGGATTAGTACCTTTTTATCAAATCATCATGTTACCCAGCATGCACCATTCAGGATGAACATCCTGAGGGTTTCGGGTAAAGCACTAAAATGTCAGCTGCTCGGCTGACACAGAAACAGGAAAATGGCAGAAAGAAATGTTCAGATCTTGCCTTTCAATGTGAGAATCAGCTAAGTCTTCATGCTGTTTTGATTTTAATATTTGTTACATAGGGCTACATCAAACACTGAACTTTTTTCCTAATGTACAATTTCATTAAATACACTTTCTGTGAGATTACCCATTTCTAGTTTTTCACCTACCAAAGGGGTTTATCAAACTTCCTGTCGGGAGAAGGGTACAAAACTTGATGATATTCACTAATTGTTCCCTCATGGGTTGTTATGTTGAATTGCGATTGTAGAGCTTCTCTCTTAGTAGGAGCAGCATCTAAGCCTTTTTCATGGACAACTTTGTGACATGTCACAATAGAAAAAGCCCAGGCATAAATAATAAAACTACATTTAATTTAGCTGCTTTGGTTACAGACTCCTGGCATTGTGCATGCTGGCACACTGGGAATAAAACAAAGTAATCATGAATGTTATTAGTAAGACCTGAGTTTAACTGCTATAAAAAGCCAAAATATCTGCTGTGAAAAAGGCCCACTACTGTAGATTTAATCTATTTAATTCACTATTGTGTGGATATTAAAATGGGCAAAAATACTGAAATTGCATTACATCCAATAAAACTCCCTGATTCAACCAAAATTTTTTAAAAGACGTATGGTAACCTTTTAAAAATTATTAACACAAATAGGAGATGAGGATTTGGAACAGATGGAAACTGAAATTATTGAACTACATTGGAACTAACTTTAATTCTTCTGAGGTTTCGCATCAAAATTATAGATAAAATAAGACTTTTAATTTGTATCAACAGCCAGCCTATTGTGGTAACTTCAATAGGGTAAATGAGAGCAGATCAAAATAAAGCTTTGTACTAAAGTACTGTAGCGTGTAACATCACGTTAGACCCAATAACCTGCAGCAAGTCGTTATGAGATGAGAGTTCTCTCTTGTGGATGTCGGTTGAAGTAGTATAACTCTCAATGTAGTACATCACAACAAAACATAGGGAAGCACCACCCTGTGGCGCTGAGCTAATCGACTATCCTGGGGCCCCTGCTAACTAGCCGCACTCTGCTAGCTCTCTTCAAATACACCTGACAAATACCAGTTCAGTCAGGTTCCATAAAATCAAACCTGTTTAAGCTTGTACATCAGACCAGACGGGCAAAACCGGCAAAAACTAGTGTGAATATCTAAACAATTACATTTATTACATGTATTTGTACTTACAAGAAATATGGGTATATGTTGAAATATGGGTAATTGAATAAATTCATTTCTAGAGGAAATCTAAATGACCAATTTTGAGTTGAATTGCTGACATACCTTTATGAAATTCATTTAAATGTCACTTTAAGTCTAAACTAAAAACCCAGCTGATATTTCCGAGGAGTACTTTCATGATGCGCAGTGAAATGTGTGAATACTATCTACCAGGAGTGCATTTTAACTTGATATGTACTTGATATGTGCCAGCACCATAGCTCCTGCATTACATCACTAGCTTGCCTGGAGAAGCTTTGTTGTTGGAGGACCAGTAGGAGGTGCTCTTCCCTCTGGTCTCATGAATTATATCCCCAATGCCCCAGGGCAGAGACAGG